>VWYP01010231.1:298-12810 GCA_013400435.1 Pycnonotus jocosus
CCCCGAGGTTTCTGAGGGTGCCCTCGGGGCCTGCCCGGGGGGGCGAGGGGGAGGCAGGAAGGAAATGGCTTTAGGGCGGTGGTGGAACCACGAGGGTTTGGGCGGCTGCGGGCGGGTTCGAGTCACAGAACCGTGGGATTGTTTGGGTTGGGAGGGACCTCAAAACCCATCCTGTCCCACCCCTGCCGTGGGCAGGGACACCTGCCGCTGAACCAGGTTGCTGAAAGCGCTGTCCAATCTGTCCTTGGAGCTGATTTTAAACTCCGCTTTCCGCCCCTTAGACCCGCTTTCCTTTTTCCTTAAGAAAGGACAATGAGCTCTGTGAGCGGGGCTGCCTTGTTTGTTTTTCATGCAGCAAACGAAATGGGTGTACGGTGAGTTAACTCGTGTGTTTAACTCCAAAAAGAAAAAGGCAAACGGACAAAAACTAGGATCTGGAAGGAAGTGCATTGTCTGGGCAGAATGACTAAAGAACTTGAGAAAACAATGAGTAACGTGCCCTATACACGGGTAGAGCTGGACTCTGTTAAAACCTAAATTAAAAATTGGGAAACGACTTAAACACATCCTCAAAAACCTCCCGAATGATTCTGTCCCCTGTGCTGTTACACCTCGCTGTGTTTCCCTTCTTGTTGCTAAGGTGCTGCGCTGTTTTTTCCATCCTCTCCCAGGCACGTGTCCCAAGCCGGAGCGGCTGCAGTACGCAGAGCTCGACCCACCCTTCAGGGAAATGCAGGAATTTCCAGTCGGGACCAAAATCACCTTTAGCTGCCGCCCAGGATACATGAGAGCCCCGGGAACGTCGCTGACCCGCACGTGTGGTCCTGACTCGCAGTGGTCACCCACGGACGTGTTCTGTAAAGGTAATTTTTTGGTACCCCCTTTTTTTTTCCCCCCGATATTATTTAATGGTCTTGGTTGGTTTGCAAGTGGGAATAAGGGTTTTGCCATATTTTTAAAATTTTGCGTTATTTTAGATTGCCATATTAAATCTTGGGAAATGCTGGCATGGGTAAGAGCAAGAAGTGCTAAAGATTTTGTATGTAACTACAAAAATGTAGGTTTTTTTCCTTTTCATTTTTTTCTCCCCTTCCCCCAGGGAGAAAATGTGTTTACCCAGGAGACTTGGAAAATGGTTATTTTGATCCAACAGATCTTACATTTGGTTCAACATTGACATTTTCTTGTAATGAAGGGTAAGTGTTTTGGTGAAGTTAATGAATCCTTTTCTCTTCTTTCACGTTTACACCAGATATGAACCAAACCCAAATTTTCTGTTCCAGTTCTGACCTGAAATCTGAATTCTACCTGTAGCCAATGAAATTACACCTAAATTTAATTTGATTCCGTGGTTTAATTACTCTTTGCATCAACCCTGAGCTTTTTAGTGAGATTCTGCAGAACTGGAGTGTTACCTCTAGTGACTTCTTTTAATGCTCCTGTGGCAGAGGGAGTAAATATATATTCATCATCCCTCATTATTGAATAATTAAGTCAAAAACACTAAGGAGGTTTTTTTTCTCCTTTGCTTGAGTATTAGTAATTTTAGAATTTTAATATTAGAGGGTATTTCTGAAAATGGTGAGACTTCCATTGTTCCTTAGCGGTGTCTCTTTTTTTTCCTGTTTTGCTTTCAAAGCGAGACTGTCAGCAAAATAAACAGGATTTTGTTCTCATTGCAACAAAACCTTGGTGTGTTACATCCCCATAATGACAGAACAGAATTAATTATAAGAACCATTTTTTTTGGTGCTTGTTGGAGAAATGAGAAATTTAAGTTTCACTTCTTGAAAATTTTTTTCTGTCTAGGTACAGATTACGGGGTAATGAAGAGATTTCCTGTACTATCAAGGGTGAAGGTGTTGACTGGAGTGGAACTCTGCCTTACTGTGAAAGTAAGTAAATTACTGCAGTGTTTGATTTTCAATTCAGAGGGCTCCTGGTTTCATTTACAAACAGCTGTGCCACCAACTTTCCAGTATAAAAAATGATGGGAAAACAGGGAGGATTATTTTTTTTAAACTACTTGAGTTGTGCCTGAGGAATGACCACTGAAAAATGTCAGGTTTTGTGCTAATTATCTCATATTAAAACCAGCCTCTTGTTGAAGTTGAGGTTCTGCAGCTGTGTCAGATTTTCAGTGAAATGACTTAAAAATCAAGGCTCTCTGTTTGAGGTGAACCAGCTAACACAGCAAAACCAATTTTTGTGCTTTGTTTACAGAAATTCCCTGTGAGCCACCTCCCAAAATAGCCAACGGGGACTACGATGAACAGGCCAGCTACGTGTACCAGAGCTCAGTGACCTACAGGTGTCGGGATGTTCCCAGTGGAAGTGATCCCTTCTCCCTCATCGGCTCAGAAACCATCTACTGCACAGCTGATGCAAACTCCAATGGAGTTTGGAGTGGGCCACCTCCAGAGTGTCGAGGTTGTTGGGGTTTTTCATTCTTTATTGCACTGCCTGTCCCTTTCCCTGGAATTGGGGTGGGGAGAATGGACTTTGTTTCTAGGGAAGAAGGAAAAAAGTGCTGTGGTACAAAGTTTGGTGCAGTTCCAGTGAAGATCGTATCAGCATGGTGGATATTGATGGATTATGGCACAGAATGTGACTCAAATTGAAGTTAAAGCTTGGAAAGTACCTGTGTGAGTGTCTTGTTGGTAGAAGCAACGAGGCCAAAGTGAAGGAATTGGGAGACCATAAATCCTGCGGGAAAAATTGTGCCAAGGGCAAGGATGTCAGGGCTGGATTAGGGATTGTAAAAAGAAGAATCCTTTTCCTAAAAACACAGCCACCAGGAAAGTGCAGGAATCGATGTTTTTACAAAGTTTTTCCAAAACAACTTGAGGAAATTGGCAGATAGGAAATGGATGTTGTGTTTGGTGCGATGTTTGTTTACAAGTGTTTCCAGGCTTTGTTTTCGTTTGTTAACAAATGTTTATATTAACAAATGTTTCGTCTCTTTCAGTGGTCAAATGTGAAGACCCCAGAGTTGAAAATGGGAGAAAAATATCTGGATTTGGACATCCCTACAGGTACAGGGACTCAGTAGTGTTTGAGTGTAATGCAGGCTACTACATCGTTGGAGCAGAGGCAATTACCTGTGAAGAAAACAACGCCTGGGTTCCTCCAATACCAACTTGTGAGAAAAGTAAGATTTTCTGTAAGATTACAATTCCTCTTGTGTGCTGAAAGTGCTTTAGCTAAAATAGAGCATCGTGGTGTTCCAGTGATTTCATGGGTGAAGGCAGGAGAAAAGGTGTGGAGTACAGGAGAAAATATTTGATACTGAGAATTAAAAGGAGGCACAATGAGGAAAGCTGTAGAATCCTTCTGGAGTAGTTGAAATCTTTGTGTGGTTTTTTTTATGCAGCTCTTCAGCTCCTACTTTCTAGCAGTGATTCTAGAGCTCAGGGAAATAATGAAGCAGAATGGATTTCTGAGCTGACACAATATTGGATTATATTATCTTAATGAATACCTACTGTGATGTTTAAGTTTTCTAAAGGGAATATTTTTACTTAAAATTTGGGTAAAGTTAAACCTCTGACATGTGCTGAACTATTTTTCTTACATGAAGGCATCTTGTACTTGTGGAATGAGTTTCTGAGTTGTGAAACAAACTTCATTCTCCCTAAACTTGTTTTAAATTCCTGTATCAGTCACTGCAGATGTGTGTCCTGCCCCAAAGATCCCCAATGGAGCCCTGGTTCCAGCCAAGCCTGCCTATGAAAAAGGAGAATCTGTCCAGATCAGATGCAACCCTGGCTGCTCCTTCCCTGGTGGCTCTGCAGAGGTGACAGTGACCTGTGGAGAACAGAGTTCCTGGGGTGTTCTACAGCACTGTACCTGTGAGTAAAATTGCTAAAATCAGGAGCAGACTGACAAGTTTTAAATATCTGATATAGTAAGACTTTTTTTTTTTTTTCTCCCTCCCTTTTCTTTCCAGGTGAGTCTGAAGGTTCTGGTTCCACTCCAGTCATAAGTCATGGCAGAGTGACAGCTGGAGAAAAACCTTCCTACTCTGTGGGGGATTTTATCACCATCGAGTGTTACCCGGGGTACACCTTGCACGGGGAGGCTCGGATTGAGTACATTGGAGAGAACCAGTGGGCTCCTGCAGTGCCAACCTGCCAGCTCAGTGAGTATGGGCTGCAAAAACTCCCCTGGGCTGAAAATACAGCTGAAAAAACAGCCCTGTTGTATTCAGGAGAAATGGTTTAGTGTAGCAGCTTCCTTCTTTTTGATGTGAAAAATGTAAATATGTAAATATAAGTTAATATTTAAATTAGTGAATTAATAGATGTTTGAATTAATAATAACTATTTAAATTAGTAAATCAGTAAATTATTTCAATTAGCCCGCTTCAAAGATTGTGTTGACAGAAGTACTTGCCCTGAAATAGCTCTGTGAATATTTTTATAATAATGTATGAGTAAGAAACACCTCTGTTCCTCTTGTGATACTGATTCCTTCTTGTTTTTAGGTGGATATATTATAGCCATCATCTGTGGTAAGTGTTTTCTAAAACCTTAAAAAAATATAATACATTTTTTTTTTAAATGTGAAAATCCATTTTTGATTCCAATCACCTGGGACTGCAGCAGAGTTATTTTGGAGTTTTGGTTAAAGCTGCATGATTAAAAACAATTTGCTTAGCTATTACAGTTTAATATAATGAGAAATGTGTATTTTCTCATGTGGATTTAATTTGCATGGCTCATTCCATAAATAAGTTGGCTTGTGGGGTTTTTTTAGGGGGTAGAGGTTGGATAAACCTGTAGATGAAAACAAGGCTATTTCTGCAAAAATTTTAAATGCTTTTTTTTGTGAGCTGGAGATGATCTTTATCACTCTAAGGCTTTTTTTTTTTTTTTTCTTATTTTAATTCTTCCTGAAGTGATTGTGGTAGCTGTGGTGCTCCTGGCAGCCTTCTGGGTCTACAAGAAATTCTTCTCACAGAATGGGTGAGTAAACTTCCTTTTTATCAATACTGCAAATTTCCAAATGGCTGAGCCAAAGCTGTGCTGGTGTTTTCAATTTCTTGAGCTTTGTGTGCCCTTTTCTTTTCCAAATGTCTGATTTTGTGTCAGCTCCTCCCAGCAGCTGATGGAAGCTAAAGCCTAACCATGAATTTTGACTTTGGTTTTGGATCTGCTGTTCAGCTAAGCTGCTAATTAACACTTGCACTAATTTCAAGGAAGGAAAAACCCCGTTCTTGAGCTTGTGTTTGGCAGTGTCCACTTGCCAAGGAAAGGATTTTGTCCATCTGCTTCAGACGTGTCAGTTTATCTCCTAAAGCCAGGGGGAGTCTTGGTTGTGTGGGCTTGTGCTGCCAGAGGGTTTTCAGGTTTTTCTTCTCCTCCTGCAGCCCCAATGTTGGTGCAAAATCAACTGTAAAATACTCGATTTGTGCATGAGCAATTAGTGTTCTGTTTTTAATGAGACATGTAGGCTGTTTTCAACTTTCTTCAAACCAACTGGGGTTTGTGTGTGGTTTTTCGTGGAGGGGCAGGAGATTTAAGTTCCTCTTTGTGCATTGTTTTTTGCTGTGATGTCTGATTTTAACTTCTGGAAAAAAAACCCTTTTTGTCAGAGAAATATTTTGTAAAATTGACAAAACACAGTCCAGAGCAGGATAAGTGGTAGACACAGAATGTCAGGATCAGCATCTCATCACAACCGTGTTGTCTTTTTCCAGAATCCGTTGGGATTTATCTGGAGTACGTGGAACAGAGGAAGGGATGCTTTAAATGAAGCAAAGCAGAGGGAATATTCCTGTGGTTCATGTTTGTAATGAAGTGCACACAGAGGACTTGGGGAGAGCCCTGAAGGTGGTTTATATCCAGTGAGGTTTTAGCCTTAGTGTCATTTAAATAGGCAATGCAGTATCAATCTGTTGGAACTCTAGAAAAGCCAGTGCCATCACATCAATCCAAGGGCCAGAGTGTGCTGCTGAGCAGTTTGGTGCTTTTGAGCCTCTGTTTTTATTCAGTGCTGGGATATTCTGCAGCCTGGATGGGCCAGGGGAGAGCTCCTGGCAGTTCAGGGCAGCACTTGCTGCCTTCCATCTGTGCAGAGACTTCTCAGGGTGTAGAAAGCAGCAGGGATCTGAAGCAGCAGCATCAAAAATTAAAGAATGTGACATTCTCGAATATCTGACAGCATGAAAAGCCTTATTGTGCCCAGTGCTTCCCTTCATCTTCCTCTCTGTGAGCATCTGACTGTTAAAGCTCTTTCTTCTCTGGAAACCCTGATCTAATCTGCTTTTAATTAAGGCCTCCATCTCCCTGTTGAGTGTCCTGAGTTCCTGATGCAGCTGTGAGCTGTTGTGCTTCCAGCCCCTGATCCTTGCTGGTTTGTAGCCTCCAAATGACAGCAAATCTCTCCTTGGCCTCTCTTTCTTGTGTGTTTAAAATGCACTTGGATGGGACATTCAATCAGACCTTTCTCCCCTTCTGCTGTTCAGCTCGTACACAGTTGATGAGAGTTGCAAGGAAACTTGTATTTTAAAAACTAATGTCCCACCTGAGATGGAAGAAGCTGCACAAATGAATTAATGACAAGGTATAACTTTCCACTTCATTTGGACTTTTTTTTTTTGCAATGCAGCATAAAGTGTCTTTTTTTATTGTGGTTTGCTTGGAATTTCAGGAGTTTGGAATCCATCTAGCTGGGAGCCTTGGCTTCCTGTAGGAAAGAACATCCTAACCTTTCATTCATTTTGAGAGAACAGGATCTAATATATAACGAATTCTCATTTAGCAGTGTCAGTAAGAGTTTCCAGTGATTGTAAATCACATTTCTTGGTGTTATGTTTGAAGAATGAGTAGCATATTGCCTCCAATATTCAGCAGAATGTCTGCACCCATCCCAGTGGTGAGTTACTTTTTGTAGCTAAAAGTTTTAATTCCCTGTAATTAGAAGCTGGAAACCATCTTGGAGCACTAAAAGTAGTTGTGCATCTCTTCAGAGAAAACCAGATCACGTCTCTGACAAATATTGATTCGTCTGCATTTTTACTTTCTAGAAGAGAATGAATGAAGGGTCTAACAAGATCTTTTGAAACCTTCTTGTGAAAAGGTGATTCCTGTTTCAAATTCAGAGTTCTGTAGCCCTGAAAAGGATCAAAATAGAGTTGCTTGTTTGCAGCTGATGTCCTCTCCTTTATTTTAACCTAATGCTGAGTCCAGTGAGCTGCATGTGGTGACAGCTGGGGTTCCTCCTGCACTTGTGTAGGGTCAAATGAGCTCTTCCAAAATCTGCCTCTTCAAACCTTGTTTGAGCAGAGCACTTTGCAGACAGGACAGCTCAGTTTGACTGTTCCTTGTCAGTATTTTGTCACTGCTGTCTCAACAGAGCTGCAACTACAAATGGTTTTTAAACCAGCATCTTCTTTCTTTGTTGCTTTCGTGCATTGCATGAATTCTGAGGAGGTGATGGGTGCTCTTATTCCAGCTTAATGCAAAGATCTTTTCATGTGTCATTCATAGTCTTGATTTTATTGACTTGCAAAGAAAAGTGAATTTTCAATATTTTTGGTGAGTTTTTTATATGAAGATTAAGCTTGGAATTTATTGCCAAAGTAATGTATAGATTAGGGAATATCATCACTCTGAAGAAAGAAGTATTGTAAAATTGCTGTTAGTGGACTGCAGAATCACAATCCACACAAACTCATATTTTGTTTCTGGTTAGAAAAGGTGTACTAAACAACACACTGTAATTAAAATGAATTTCAGGATTCACCTGGTGGAGTTATGGGAATCCTGTAACTGTTGTGGTGTTAGTTTTTTGGTAATATCAGTCATCACTTGAAGTGATTCCTTTGGATCAAAGGCTCTGCTACTCCTTGGGTCATTCCTGACAGCTCAGGAGCTGAATGAAGCTAAAATCTCCTCAGTCCAGCAGTTAATTGGTGAAGGGAGGTTAAAGAATGACCCAGTTTGTGACTTTACCTGTGGCTTTAATGATGAAACTAAGGATGTGCTTTCAGTGTAAATGTAAAACCTCTTGCCATGTAAACCCTCTGATTTCACTTGTTTTTCTGTTTGTAGGAAACGTGACAGCACCCCCAGTTCTGCCGAATATAGGATGTATAAAGCATGACTGACCTTTTTGGGGGGTGGGAGGGACTTTGCAGTGGAATATCCCTGTCAGAGCTGGAAAATCATTGCTTGCCCTCTCAGTGAGTTGCTGCCCATGAGTTCCTTGTGCTGTGTCTTGCTCTGCTGATGAACTGGAGGAAGGAGATGCTTGATAGGATAAAAAGCGTGTGTGCACACAGCTAACACAGCTAGATCCTGCTTTGCCTTCTGGGCCCCTCCTTGTCCTCCTGTGCACGTGAGCTGGGGGAAAGGCAGTACCTGTGGCATGCCAGAGTCTGTGGGAGTGCTGCAATGTCACTGTCCCAGTGCCAGCTGCCGTCAGTGCCACCTCTTTGCTCACAGAAGATGTCCAATACTCTCCTCTCTCTCTGCTCACTCAAACCTGGTTGTCCTTCCTGTCCCTTTTTTGCAGTTGAGGTGGTGTAAGTGGTTCTGTTGTTTTCTCTGCACTCTGAAATGTTTTGTTGCTCATTCCCTGAAGAGTCTGGTGCCCTTGAAGGCACTGTCTCTTTTGGAAACTATCACAATTTAGATCTTATATACTCTACCTCTTTGTCTGCCAAAGTTGGTTGCTGTATATATATATATAAAATGAATTACAGTGTGCCTTTAAATCAGAGTTTTATAGCTTTTCCTTTGCTTTTAAGAAGGTAAAAAGCCATATATATTTCTGATTCCTTGCTGTGGTCCCCCAAAGACTGCAGTGGATTTGTTGGAACTGAAAACTGAAGGATTCTGTAGCAAAGGCATCCCCTGCCTGCTGACAGGAGGTCCCTAATTAAAGGAGCTGCTGAGAGCTCAGTGGTGGCCGTGCCCTGTCATGAGCACAGTGGAGATTTCTTGGGGTGCTGGATTTTAGTGAGCCTTGATGTCAGTTCTGGAGATCTTCTGTTGCTTTCAAGGATAGAAATGGGTGCTGTGTCATCCACCTTCCTTGCTGTTTTACTTCAGGTCCCATATTCCACATTTCTAACCTCTGGCTGCAGACTGGGATGTTAAATCAAGCTCTGAAAAGCTGAATTAAGCATCAGATTCCTGGTTAGAAGCAGAAGCTTTTCCCTGTCACTAACTTTTCATGTTAAAGGCAAGCCAAAGCAGTTCAGTTTGTATGAGTGCTGGTAGATGTGGTGGTCTCTCGTTTGCTGCTTGTTCCTCAAATGTTTTAGTCCAGATTCTCACTCCAGGAGCTCCCACCACAGTGTTTGCCATTAGCTGAGACTCACTGCTACTTCTAATTCCCCAGCAAACCCCAAATCTTAACTACAACAGGTTTTAGCTTCATGAATCTCACTATCAGCACACAGGCAGCTTCTAATTTTCACAGAAAAGCCGAATATGCCTCACCTCAGATGCCTGAGGCAGCATTGAAATTGCTCTGGCATGTCTGTGGCTGCTTGGCACTGCTCTCCCTGTCATCAACAGATTGCTGGAGTGGCACAGAACTGTTCAGGGCTTTGTAGGGCTTTTTGGGACAATCCCAGCAGTTGTATTGTTAGAGTTCAGAACAGGCTATGGATATTAGAAAGGGGCTTTGGCTTTGCAGAAGGATTTGCTGTTGGTGGCCTGGCTGATGTCTCAGTTTGAGGGTTGTGTGTAAACAGTGGGGTGTGTGGCTGGGGCTGAGTGTGGTGGTCAGGAGCTCAGCTTGCTTTGTGTGGCCTCTGCAATGTGCTGAAATACACTGGAATGTATTTAATTGGGAAGCGAAATCACTGTAAAAAGTAGCCGTATTTTTCCTCTTCTTTCTGGATGTAAAGATTAGCAATGATTTGTAATATTCCAAATAAAAACATTAAATTATTTAGCAGGAAGTGTTTGTCTTTCATTCATCGTTGTGCTGAATGAGCAGCTCTTTTCCCATTGTTATCCAGATGATTTTTCGTGTCCCAAACATCAGGTGGAAACTGCTGAGACTGAAGTTTGCAGTTTGTGCGTGGAGTTACTCAGTGGCAGTGTAGGGGATGGGTTTTAATTTAATTTCCTGAGCACCTTTTGAGGTTTCCTTTTAGAATTGCAGAGAATTTCCCAGAACCTCCAAAATTTTACTCCTGAAAAAAAATCGGTGAAAAGTTGATGGAGAAGAGGAAGGTTATCTTGGGGCTGTTCTGGTGGAACACTTGAGGCAAAGCCCAGAGGGTGTTTTGGCCCTTTTGTCCAGTGTGTGACAAATTAAATCCAAGGGGATACAGCTCTGGTGGGTTTAGGTGACCTGTGGAGGAGAGTGGATTTAGGAATTGTGAGAGTTTCAGACTTGAAATGTGTTGAACTTCCCATGTGTGGAGTCAGCTGCATGATGGAGTGAAGCCTTTCAGAGGGTGGAATAGAAAAAATCACCTTACATGCTGTATTTCTTTGTGGTTGTGATACTCAGAAGTGATTTGGTGTGGGAATGGTGGCAGACTGCACAACTTTACACTGTGGAGTTTGGGTTTGCAGTGAGCATTGATGGGATGAGCAGAGTTTCTAGAGGACGGTGTCCCTGCCCATGGGCATGGAATGGGATGATCTCCAAGGTGCCTTCCAACCCAAACCATTCTGGGATTCTGCTCTGGGATTCTATCAATCTGACTTCAGCACTACAAATTAATTCGGCCTAATTGTCACGAGTCTTGTGCTGTTTTTCCTAAAACTCAGTGCTGCATGAATTATTTCATTTTGGAGTCTGGAACTGATAATTAAAGAGACGTGAGCTCTGTGCTAAGGGAAAGGCTGCATGGAATAAAAATGTGTTGTTGCCACCTACTGGTAGCAGGGGCAGTGGGAGTAAGAAAACAGGTCCAGAGTTACCTGGTTTAGGGTTAAATAATGTGAAGTGACAGTGCTTGGTGGGTTCTCAGTGTCACACTTAAAACTGATATAAATCAAACCCCGCCCATGGCAGGGGTTGGAACTGGATGATTTTAAGGTCCCTTCCAAGCCAAACCATTCTGATTCTCTGAATCTAAATACCTCTGAGGGTGGTGAAAATGGAGCTGGGGGCTGAAATGAAGAGACTTGCAGCACTTGGGTGTTGTCCAGCAGGAAATCAGGTGATCTCTCTACCTGAGACAGAGCCCAGGAGCATAGAGTACACAATTTTATTTAAAAGAAAAAAAAAATTATGTAAAGAACAGGTTAAGGCAAACAAACAGCACATGGAGTAAAATGGTGAGAAGGTTGGGTGGCTGTGTTGTCACACCCAGGCCCTGAGTTGAAGAAGCTGAGTTATGTTTGAAGAGATGCTTCTCTGTGTCTGGAAGCATCCCATCCTCACTTGAAGGGGCTGCTGACTGTCCTCCTTTTGTGCAGCGTGTTCAGCCTGTGGGGGGAACTTCAGAGAACAGCAGAGCAGAGGTGTTTGGGAGGCCAGGTCGTGCTCTGGATGGTGTTTGTTTGTGACCTGGGGGGTGAGGGAAGGAAGTTTCCCATTGCTGTTGCTTTTCCCCCTACATCATAACCGATTTCAAATGGTGCTAGACAAAAACTGAGACTCTGAACACCAAGAGAAATCGGTCAGCCTGTGTAAGAGACGTTTTCCTGGCCCAGAGAAGGATCCTCTTGTAGATGGCAGCTATGCATTCTTTAGAGATGACTACTCAGTGCTCTGACCAAACCTTCATCCGCACAGGGATCGGCTTTTCCGTGCCTGGGAACACGCTGGGCCTCAGGGAGGGCAAAAAAAAAAAGAGTTCAGCTTCATTTTAGTGGTTGGGATGCAGGGCTGGAGAAGTGAAACATTGCTAGGAGGGACTAACAGCAAACAGGAAAATTATTCTGGAAAAAGGAGTGGGTTTTGTGTGTGCTGGAGAATGGTTCTGGAAAACTGAGTGGGTTCTGTGTGTGCTGGAGAATGGTTCTGGAAGTGAGTGGGTTTTGAGTGTGCTGGAGCATGATTCTAGAAAAGGGAGTGGGTTCTCTGTGTGCTGTGTGGCATCTTCATGATGCCCCTGGCAGGGGGTTGGAACAGGATGATCTTTAAGGACCCTTCCAACCCAAACCAGTCTGGGATTCTGGGGTTGCTGAAGGCACTTCTGTGTTTGACTGCCGAGGTCAAATTGTTGAAGGGAATTTCTGTGTTAGCAGAGCTGTGGAATGAGGATCCTGTGGTGATGGAGTCCCCAAGCAGGGGGTGGAAATCCTTTTGCTCTGAGGGAGTAAATTAAACATCAATCCTGGTTTTGGGGTGTCAAACATACTCTGCCTGTCAAGGTGCAAGGAGGTACAAAGTTGATTTTCATGCAACTTGTGGATCACTTTACTCTGGACAACTTGAACTCACATCCATTGTTTATTGAGCAGAAGTACACGAGCAGGAGGCTGTGCTGGCGTGGCCCTGCCTTGGGAGGGTGCACACAGTGGTTGGAGAAATGTCTAGAAATCAGATGATGTTACAAACTGGATGGCTGGCAAAAAAAAAAAAAAAAA
>VWYP01010231.1:22219-32996 GCA_013400435.1 Pycnonotus jocosus
GGCAGTGGTCCCGGAGCGGAGGGCAGTGGGCACCAGGCAGTGGTCCCGGGGCGGGGGGCAGCGGGCAGTGGTCCCGGAGCGGAGGGCAGCGGGCAGCGGGCAGTGGTCCCGGAGCGGAGGGCAGCCCCTCAGCACGGCACGGCCGCTCCGCTGACACCCGCGGGCAGGGAGCAGAGAGGGAATAGGAAGCAGGGAGCAGGCAGAGAATGGGAAGCAGGGAGCAGGCAGAGAATGGGAAGCAGACACCGGGCAGCGGACACTGGGCAGTGGTCCCGGAGCGGAGGGCAGCCCCTGGGCACGGCACGGCACGGCCGCTCCGCTGACACCCGTCCACGGCCAATGGGCTCGGGCGCTCCACCTGCCATCCCCGGCGCGCCCAATGGCGGCGCGGCCCCGGCGCTGCGCCCTCCCCGGCCAATGGGAGCCGGCGCTGGCTCTCGTTAATGATGCAGCAGTCCAGGGAAGACTATCACATGTGAGCTGGCCGCCTGCCAGCATGGAGACACCGAGAGAGCAAGGTAAACAACTTTCCAACGCCAAAATGATGACATTTAATCCCTAAATGCTCGCTTCCCGGCTCGGCTCATCTTTAACCCCTTTCAGCTGGTGTGGAAGCGTCTGGAAGGCACCCTGTCTACCTGTCCCCAGTGCTTTTAAAAACTGGACGCCGTGCCCTGCAATGATCACTGCGTCACGGTTTGCCACTTTGCGAACTACGCAGTGACAAACCTCCGAGCTCCGAGTCGCAGGGCGCCTGTTAACCCCCGCACCAACCCCTCGCCGACATGCCAGCCTCCAGGGACACGGGGGGGGACAAAAAGCCCAGGCAAACCGGGAAAACAGCAGTCTTTGCAAAGTTGTCATCTCTCCCCCACGACTACTACCCTCCTCTGCAGCACAGCAATGCCGGCAGGAGTGACATTAGTACAACCTGTGCCGTCGCTCCATTGAGAAAACAGCTCTGACGCAGAACAGAGCAACCCTGCCCAGCCAAAATAATAATAAAGGCACTTTGGGACCCGAACTTGGGGACGCCGGGGGAGAGGGACGCCCTGCAAATAATCCAAATACGTAGCTGCAGCTCCAGCCCCATCCTGATCAAAGGGTACGTACGTGAGGGAGACGAACCGGACCGAGGAGCCGTGCCCGTGCACCATCTGCGCAGTCCTCAGCCCTCCGCTCGCTCTGGAGCGCCGCAGAAGAGAAGGTTCCAGAAATTTCCTTCCCGTTAACCCTTTCGGTGTCTGCCCACTCTCCCTCCCCGTGGGATTAAGCGCGCCGGGTCTCCAGCATCGTCAATGGGCGAAGCCTCCTACGCCGAGCGAGCCCGAGGACGAGGTGCAAGTGGCAGTGGATGGTGGCAGGAGCCCAGTCCGTGGTGTTGGTGCCACTTCTCCTCCTGGAGCTCTCTCTGCCTCTCTTGCTGCCTCTCTCCCCTCTTGCTGCAGCAGGGCTGTTGCTGGTAGACCTATCGACGGAGCTTGCTCTCTCACTCTCTCGCTGAGCTCTGTGACGCAGCTCTAAATTCTCCAGCCTGCTCCTTGTGTTATAAGAGCGGAACTGCAGCTTTCCAGGGAGCCCGTGCCAGCGGTGCCAGGGCCAGGCAGACCGGAGGGAACGTCGCTCCTGGACTCTGCACCTTTTTTTGGCAATTATTCTGTTCCTCACCTCTCTCTCTGCGCTTCCTCCCCGGCTCTCAGCCTCGCATCTCCTTCTCTGCTTCTGAGTCATACTTACCAGGTTAACTCTTTTAGGATTGGTAGTCAGCAGTACAAATCTCCAGCGATAGCAGCTGAAACCACAGCCAACTTTTTTGGTGTTTTCTGCTTTAAAAAAACCAAAGCAAGTCTTGCTGGCTCTAAAAAACAAAAACACGTGCACGCACACACACGTTGCAGTGGAGAGTTGGTGCTTTCTGATTAACTGTTTCGGTGACAGGAACCACTGCTTGACTTCCTGAAATAAAATATTTTAGGCCCACGTCCTGCAAACCCTCAGCAGGCAGATTCCCTGAAGCACAAGGCAGCTTAAGAGGAGCTGCTGCTGTGAACAAAAGCAGGACTTTGGGGTGTGAGGCTGCTGCTGGCCCCACAAGCCCCTGCTCTGCTGGCCACAAGACACTGATCTGAGTGTGGTTCAGCTGCTGGGCAGATGCATGGTGCGAGATAAGGTGCTGAAAGTGCTGGAAAGCCATAGGATCTTCTTAATCTGAGCAGTATTAATAAGTGTTATCACACACACAGATTCAAAACGCTCGGCGTAGGCAGGGGAACTAATAACTGCTCTCCTGGAGTCACCAGAATCCAATAATCCCTGACAAAGACAGTCCACAGGCAGCTCTGCATTTCAGCACAGCAGGCAGCATCCCCAGGCAAGGAGCCTTTTGCAGCTGCACTCTCTCTCCTCTCCTCTGCCCCCCAAATCCCTCGAATAACTCCGGTGCCTCCGGCCAGCCCCGGCACCCGGCAGGGGAAGCAGAGCTCTGCCAGCACCGGGAAGTGTGGAGGAGGAGAAGGATCCGTGGTAGGTGCAGCTCCTGGGAGTCAGGGAAGCTGATGGAGAGGCAGCACAGTGAGGGAGTTGATGTGCACACACAGAGCAGCGAGGAGCAGTCCGTCAGGAAGCACGGAATGCAGAGAGATCCCTGCTCCACTCCTCCGTCTGCCATTTTAATTCCGACTCCAGAGCCGGCTGCGAGCGTTGGGTTTTTCACTACAACCAAAGCTGAAGTAACCACGATTTTTTCTCCCAGCAGCGTCTGAAGAGCCTGAGCTATTTTGGGATTTGTCTGTACTACACTGAAAATGACACCTGTTACGCACAGACACAAATGAGAAAAATCACGAGCGCCCGGTCCCTCCCATAGGATCCTACAAAAAATGGGGTGAGATCCCGTGGGTCAGGGCTGGGTGAGCAGCACAGGCTGTGCTATGGGGTGAAGGGGATGACCCCGGTGAACTGAGCAGACACCAGGACGAGAAATATAAAAAGTCTGTAGTAGCTGCTGCGAGGGGAAATCAAGCCTCCATGTGACCAGAAGAAGTAGTGCATGATCAACGAAATGCCACAATACATGGCTTCTTATGCAATCCAGCCCATGGGACGCCAGGCCTTACACATCCACTTTGTGGCCAAAGCTGCAGGGATTAACTCCTTCCTTAATGCCTGGCAGCGAGCTCAGGCTCCCGAAATGAGTCACCCCCCGAGGCAGGTTGGGGTTTGCTGAGGTTTTCACTCATCCCCAATCTCTCAGGAGCCCCAGCAAGCAGAGCCAGCGCGGATTTTCCCCGTTCCCACTTTTCCCTGGTGGTTTGCACCACGCTGTGCAGGCAGGCAGAGGCCACCTCGAGATCCAGGGAGCTCCAGACGTGACAGAGCGAGATGAAAACACCCAGAGCAAGATGAAACGCCAGGAGCCTCAGAAATGGGGCAGTTCACTGATGCTTTCAGCTCACACCGCTTTTGTCAGGCCCGTGGCGCGTTAAGGAGGTGAAGCCAACTTTGATTTATTTCAAGTGACTCTTTCTGGTTGCTTTCAGGGGAAATGCATTTGTTTTATGGTTTTGCTTTCCTTTGAAAACCACCAGCCCTGGAATGTTTCTATCTTTACCTGGCTCTCAGTACTTGCTGATGGCACTCAGGCTCCCAGGAAGAACTCAGAGCTGTGCTGCACTGGGAGCAATCAGTGGTGTCAGAAATCTTGGGGGAATGGAAAACTTCAGCCCTCAGAACTGAGTGATGAGGTCTAAAAGCATAATTTTCTGACACTCTTGGTCAGAATTCGGTATGTTTTGGTTTGTAAAAACCTAGGCTGCTTTTCTGGAGCCCATGTCCGTGTGTTGCTACTGGTTTGGGGGGATTTTTAAGCTTTTTTTCTTTTCCTTCCAGATTTTAAAAGTAGGAGGCAGAGCTTTGGTTTTGTAGGAACTGCCTATGAGGCTGCACAGTCCTGGGCTAGAAAGCAGGCTTGGAAAATGGGAAAAATCACATGGCTGTGCTCTGAGACAGGGGAGATCAGTCGGAATGATAGGGTAGGAATCTCTTCCAAAACTGAGGGTGACCCCATGGCTGATCACAGCTGGGCCCTGAGTGCTTAGAGTGCTGATTAATAAAATAAAAGAGTTTTTATAGTGCTGAACAAGATTTCAGGACTTGCAACTGGGATGGTTCAGGCTGGATGTTTGGGGAAAATACCATTTTTTGAGGAGGGAGGGTGAGGATTGACCCTCCAGACCCTCAGCACCACTAAAGGATCAGGGAGCAATTCCTCAGCTTCCAGAGGAAGTTTGGGCTTGCACTGCTTCTGTGCCGGGCTGTACCTAAAGGTTCATCCTCAGTTCTCCAGCGTCTCCTGGGCCATTTTCTGCTGTCACTCTGCAGTGACCTTAACAGCAGGAACATGTGGAGTCTGTCACTGCCCAAATCTCACCCTCGTGAACATCATTATTGCTGCTGGGGGTGATAAAATAACCTGAGGGAGGCCCTTGGTGTTTTGAGTGCTGGAGGAAACCCTTCGTGGTCCTGCCCGCACTTCCAGCTTCCTGCCGGGGAAGCCTTGGCTCGGGTTTCGGTTTAAATGCCATCGGCCACACCTTCCCCCAGCGCAGGAAGCACGATTGTTAAAATCAGGGCATGTTCCTGTTTAACTGAAAGGTTGAGATAAATAATCCAAAGGCCTCGTTTATGCCAAGCAAATTCCTGCCCGGGCCAGAGCAAGTCTGGGCAGCTGTAAATCTGTAACCCCTCGACCTCGGCAGCCACGGAAGGGGAGCCTTGGCACATCCCCCCGGGAGTGGCTGGGCACAAAGGGAAGGAGCAAAGAATCGGGCAAAGGTGGACAGGGCAATGGAAAAGTTTCTTCACTTTACCAAGCCAGAGGATTAAAAGCTCCTTTAAAATGCAGAATGGTCGGTTTTTTCAGGTGCTGGTGTGGGGGAGCTCTTGTTGGGTTTGTCGGTGATGCCTCGTCTTTAAAAAGCACAGCCTCAGTGAGGGAGAATCACAACAAACATTCACGTTTTGGTTTTTTTCCCAAAAGGTTTATTGTTTTCCAAACAAGCTTCTTTAGTGAATTCCAGAGAAATGGAAATGAAACCGTTCTTTACCAGCCCAGCAGAATCACAGAATGGTTTGGGTTGAAGGGACCTTAAAACTCATCCAGTGTCACCCCCTGCCATGGCAGGGACACCTTCCACTGTCCCAGGCTGCTCCAAACCCCGTCCAGCCTGGCCTGGGACACTGCCAGGGATCCAGGGGCAGCCACAGCTGCTCTGGGCACCCTGTTCCATTTGGAACATTCTGCTGCTCTCCCTGGGGTCCCAAGCAGCAGGAGGAAGAGCAGATAAAGAGCAATAAACCCCTTCCCAAACCGTTTTAAAGGCGATTCCGTGCGTGTGTTTGGGTGTGCACAGCTGACAGTCCCACAAGGAGCAGGGTGGGGGGTCCGCAGCCCCCCTCGGGAGGCGGTTCGAGGGAATTGTGTGGAACAGCTGGTGCCGAGATCAAAAGCCGGCACTGCCAGAGGTGTGGGATCGTTGCCGGGCGCTGTCGGGGATGTGTTGGCACGGCTGTGCTGGCATTGGGGACTCGCATTTGCATGGAGCGTTCGCATTCCCGGTGCGAACCCAGCCCACGGCACAGAGCAGGCACTGAAATGGGAGCCTGCAGGTGAAAACCTGGCCCTCCCTCTGCAAAGCTGGAACTTTTCCGGTGAAGTCTAAGAAAGCCAGCCGGAAATCCAGAATCCTTTTCTAAGAGGTGGCACCGCATGAACATCCGAGCTGCTTTCAAAGCACGGCTCAGTGGCCTCTGTCGGGGTGTTTGGGATCCTGAGCCCACACCAGAATCCCCGCTTGGCACCGGGACACTGCCCTGAGCCCCGGGACCCCCAGGGACACTGCCTTCACCCCCAGGGACACAGGGACACTGCCCTGAGCCCCAGGGACACTGCCCTCACCCCCGGGACCCCCAGGGACACAGGGACACTGCCCTCACCCCCAGGGACACTGCCCTCACCCCCGGGACCCCCAGGGACACTGCCATCACCCCCGGGACCCCCGGCCGCTCTCCCAGCGCTGGCAGCGGCTGTGGGGGCGATCCAAGGAGCGCGGAGACAAAAGGAATTATTTCAGCTATTAGCTGCTAAGAATAGAGGCGGCGGGGGTGCTGAGGTGCCTGACAGCGCAGCCGGAGGAGCGGGGATTGCAGGGGGAGCACGGAAATAGCCGAGTTCCAGCTCTGCTCCCGCAGCTCCGTGAGTCAGCCCGGCCCCGGGCGGGGGCACAGCCGGGGTGGGCACGATCCGAACCCCGCTCCTGCCAACCCGCCCTGCCCGTGCCCCGAGCAGAACCGGCCTCGGGCTGGCTTTGCAGGGCAGCCTTAGGCACCGGAGCCGGGTTTTCCCTGCGGAGCATCTTCCTAATCCCGAGGTGGGAGGAAAATCCCAACCAGCCCCACTCTCTGCCCCGTTCTCCGCTAAAGGTGCCGCTCCCTGGGCAGCGGGTCCCGCTCTGGCACGGGCCAGGAAGATTTGGGAAAGGCAAACATTCCCCGGCCGGGCAGCGGGAGTCTCTTGATGTCGGTCCAACTGTGTTCCAGGGTGTTTTCCCAAGTGCTAATCTCGAAGTTCCCTTCGCAAATACCTCATAAAAGGTTAAAGATACGAGCGGCAGGTATTTAAACACGGGGTCAGTAAATGGTGAGGGGCTCAGAGATGGCTTGAACGTCTTGTCCTGCTGCTGTTTAACAAAAATCCTTTTGGTATCACTGCGTGTTTTTATCCAATATAGCCTGGAAGAGGCAATTTTCCTTCTGTGCTGTTTGTGCAGCGCAGGGTACAACACATTCCTGATCTATGACGAGGTTTCCAAACTCCATAGTAAAATGAATAATAATGATAGTAAACGTTGTATAACTTTTTTTTTCTTTTTTTTTCTTTTTTTTTTAATACAGAAACATTTATATTACTTTACTTCTGGATTTTCCAGTTATTGTACGTGGGGGGAAAAACGGTGAGTTTTTAAAAAAATAATAACAATGAAATAACAATGAAAAAAAAAAAGAGAAAAAGCAACAAATTCAAGGCTTGTAAGAAAAGAAAACCCAGTCCTGGGTGCCACTGCAGAAAGAGTGGAGCTGGACAGAATTAAACATCTCAGCTGGAGCGTGGACAGGGCAGCAGACAGCCTGCTAAAAATAGATTAATCCCAATTACAGCCACACTCCTGCTTGCCCCAGGTCCCCGCTGCCCCCGGGCGCAGGGGGCGGTGAAGGGACCGGGGCTCGGTGCCCGGGTGGCCGCAGCACTCGGGGCCGGGGGCGCTCGGTGCCCGTCCTTGCCTAACCCGGGGGCTCGGAGGGTGACGGTGACGGTGACAGCAGTGACAGCAGTGACAGCAGTGACAGCAGTGTCCCCGCCCGCCGCTCCAGCTGCCCAGCCCGGCTTAGCTCCGCTCCCTGCTGCAAATCTGCTCTGCCCGTGACCCAAACTCAGCCGGGCAGGGCTGCGGCTCCCTCTGGTTAAAGATTGAACCCTGGGCACCTCCTCCTCTGTCCCCGTGCCCAGCTCTGGTTAAAGCCCCGGAGCGGGGCTCTGCCACAAATCCCGCCTGGTTTTATTTCCTCCCGGACTGGCTGCTCCTCAGCAGCAGCGTCGCAAAATATTTAATGTGAAATAAAGAGATTTAAGCCTCTGTTTTCCAAACTCTGGTAAGTTTATTTGTCCCATCCAGTCTAGGAAACTCTGGCAACAACTCTTTTCCCACCAAAGGGATGGGTATTAATTACCAATTTAAATATTTAGCCAGAAAATTAATCCCTTCAGCCATAACAACTTAGTTTTGTTTAATCAGAAACCAAGAGTGAATGCTCTGGGGTTTCTTTTAGTTTCCGTGGCAGAAATCAAACTTGGATTTACCTGAGGAACAACTTTTGCAAGTACAGGGGGAATAGCATGGATTTAATTTAAATGTCCAACTGAGCCTGATGGGATGTTTTATTTAAAAATTAAAGTTCTGGTGAATGCCAGGACATAGCCCTGAGAGAGGCAGGATCGTGTCCAGGTAGCTCTGAGTGGGGATAAGGGTTTGGATGTGCTGGAGAGCAACAGTATTTCTGCTTAGAACTGATCAGAAAAGATTTCAATTTACATTTTCAGGGTTCATTTATCCTTTCCACTGAATGCAGATCCTGGATTTGACTTTTTTGGGTTTGTTTTTGATTAAACGAGGAAGACTCAGTGCAGAGCAGTTGGTACCTGTGGGCTGCTGGGCTGACAGAAATTCCCTGTTTGATTCCCCAGAAGGAAGTCCCACGGAGCCTGAATCTCCTGTATCCCAGCTGATGCCAGAGCAGAGTTTCTGGCTGTCCCACAGTCCTGGTTGTCCCTCCTGCTGTCACCTCCCGGCTCCCTGGAGCTGCACCCTGGGTACACAAAAAACCTCCCAATAAAAAGTTCCACCAACGAACAACAAAGCGACATTTTCCAATTGGGGAATGAATAAACAGGGAGGTGAAAAAAAATAATAATAAATCTGTTTGGGCATTCCTGAGCAGCTCGTTTAGCATGGCTGGGCCAACAAATGGAGATGCCAGGAGCATCCCTGTCCCTGTGCACAAGGTGAGCACAGAGCCTCATCCCACTGTGCGTGTCTGCATGGAGCTGCTGCTCCTCCAGGCACGGCAGGGGTTGGAAAATGCTCCGTGATTCATCCCAGCCCCGCTCCCACCCCGCCTGAGCACCCACGGGCGCCGGGAGCTGCCAGACGCACACGGAGCAGCTCCGGCTGCCAGGGGAACGCCCAGAGCCAGAACCTCGCTGCCACGGGAATGATTTATTCAGCTCTGAAAGAAAAAAAAAAAAATCAGAAAGAAAAAAAAAAAAATTCCTGAAGTGCTTTTTTATTACCGAAAATTATCATATTTGGGATTATCATATTCAGCAGCCTGGCTGGCGCTGGCCGGGGCGTTCTGCTGGTCCTGCTGGGATTGGTGCTGGCAGCGCTGCCTGAGCTCTCTCCCTGCCTCTTGTCTCAGCCTGGAAACTGGGATTGCAAATTGCTTTGGCCGAGGATAAACTGGCCTAAATAATTTGCTTGTACAGCTCTGGCCTCTGGGTCTCAGCTGAGCCTTCTGGNCGCTGGCCGGGGCGTTCTGCTGGTCCTGCTGGGATTGGTGCTGGCAGCGCTGCCTGAGCTCTCTCCCTTTCTTGTCTCAGCCTGGAAACTGGGATTGCAAATTGCTTTGGCTGGGGATAAACTGGCCTAAATAATTTGCTTGTACAGCTCTGGCCTCTGGGTCTCAGCTGAGCCTTCTGGAGGCTTCTAAAAATACAGAGTTCGAAGCTATTATCTTTTAAAATACTTGGGGGAAAAAAAAAAAAAAAGAGGGGGCAAGGAGAGGATCCTTTCACAGCTGTTTTGGCCTCAAACTGCCAAGATTTATTTTTTTTAAAAAAAATGTGTTTTCTCGATCAGTTCTCTCCATAGCCTTTCATAAAACAAATTTAGGACAGGTGTTTTGTGCTTCCATAGGAAAAATAATTTGAAACCCACCAGTAACTCCTAAAATCCAAGCTACCAGTAATAAAATGAAAATTAATCCTAAAGCAGTATTTTTATGCATGAGTTGATTACTCTTCCCAGCCTGGAATTATTTTGCAAACAAAGCTCAATTAGAGAATGAACTTCTCTTTTTTTTTTTTTTTTTCTAAACAAAAATGGNTTTTTCCTAAGCAAAAATGGATGTTGTCATTTTTCAAGATATTTTGGATTTTTTCTTGCTTAGCCAATTCTCATTAATCTATTTAGTCCCACCACAGATTTTTTTTTTTCTTTTTTTCCCTTCACCAGAATGGCAGAACTTTGTTTTGAGTGATTCCTTTGTATAACTCGTAAAGTAGAAAACAAAACATTCAACATTACGAACCAAAACAGATGAAAATACTTTCAGCTTTGCTCATGTTCCTGCCAATTATTTTCCTCTTAAAATACCCCACATAAACCAGCTCTTTCCCAGCCTGTTTTACTCCTTTAAAGGGGAATAAAAAGAGGAGGATTCTTGTTCATCCTGCAAGAAGGGCCAGCACCTGAGGAATGGCAAGGACTGGGTTTAAGCCCCTTAAGACAGCATAAATTACTGACCTTTCCCCCCAAAATTCCAAGAAAATAAGAATAAATTATCAAAAAATCCCCCAAGAAAATAAGAATAAATCATCATGGAATGGTTTGGGTTGGAAGGGACTTTAAATCTCATCTTGTTCCGTGGGCAGGGGTGCCTTCCACTGGCTCAGGCTGCAACCTTAAAATTTGGGGTGCCTAAATTTGGGGTGCCCAAATGCCACCCAGGAGTGACAAAAGGTGCCAGGGCTGGGTGTGGCTCCCTCTGCCAGGTGTCACCTGAGCCGGTGCCACCCCTGGGGCTGCTGCCCTCTGCTTCCTGCCTGGGGAGTTTGGGGGCTCAGGGGGTTCTGGTGGCTGCTCACAGCGCCTCAGGTGTCCCCACATGGCCCGGGATGCTGTGCTCCGTGTGCCACTGGCCCCAGGTAACCCATAGCCCAGTTTTCCACCCGTAACCATGGCAACCGGAGCTATCTCGCACAGGTGCCTGGCACCGCCTGGTAGTAACACCCTGCTCCGGCCCCGGGATCCTCCAGCAGCACATCCCGGCACATCCCAGTAGATCCCAGTACATCCCGGCACATCCCAGCTCATCCCAGCACATCCCAGCACATCCCAGCACATCCCAACACATCCCAACACATCCCAGCACATCCCAGCTC
>VWYP01010232.1:3288-36424 GCA_013400435.1 Pycnonotus jocosus
AAGAGATGGGCGGGGGGGGGGGGGGAAAGCCACATGATTTATTAGACTATTAAAAAAATTCAAATTTTAAAAGAACATTGCTCTTTTTAATTTTTTCCCCCCCCAGTGAGTTGTAAAACTTGTGTTAAATTACACTTGGGTTACTTACATCCGTCATAGGAGATTTTTTTTTTTTTGTCAAATATGGTTAGTCCAAAGTTGTTGAGAGAATATAAAAAATCTACAGAATAAAACCCAAACATTTTTTATTCAAATCTCTAGGTCACAATGCCTCTTCCATATTGTTACCAAGTATGACTAATTTCTCTATTGAAAGATATGCCTAGCTTTTTGCAGTACTCCACAGAACAGAAGTTATTTAGCAAGGTATAAGGATTTGCTGAGAAAGTAATTGACTCTGTATGTGATCCATGCATATTTACCGGTTTTTCTACAACATATGTATACACCTATACCTATATGTCTACATTTGTATGTGTGTAAATATATATTCTTATACATACAAATGTATAGTCATGCATTTGCACACAGAACAAAATGCACAGCCTTACCCCAGAATAGCTTTGTAGACCATATGCCATGGATGCTGAGATCTGGCACAGCCTCTGAACTCCTGGATTTAGAGTTTGGACAGCAAGTGAAAGTTTCCTCTCACTGCCTTCCAACATTTAGCACTCTTCACCAACAGAACTAGAAGAAATGTCATCCTTATGCCTGTCTGCCATTATCTGTTTCCTTTGTCTCTTAAATAACCTGCATCAGGCAAAGCACAGAAAAAGAACTTCAGTGTAGCTTGTAGAAAGCAGGTTTTATGCAGAACACGGTCAAGCACTGTCAAGAATAACCTAGAATGGTATGATCTCCATTCAGTTTTGGAAGACTGTTTCTGTTACTTTAACTATCTATTTGAAAGGAAATCTATACCACATTTCAGTCACTTTCATTATTACAACATTATTACCACAAATTCTTTTCTAAGAGGAGGACACTCATAGCAGGAAAAACAGGGTAAGCCTAGGGAGGATCCCAAGCCTCTTTGATGCCCTGAAAATGCAGCTCAAAAATTTAGTAGCACACTCTTGGTCAAAGCAGGGATATGACATCACATCTCATAGGCTTTCTCTTCTCAAATAGACACAGACTTTTAGCTTCATCTCTCATCAGCCATTCCTTCACTACAGTACCACAAAGCTAACATTTAATTTGATAACACTTTATTTTTTTCCTTATGAATACTTTGTGACCTGACAGCTACCAGCATGCTTTTCACAGGTTCAATGGCTTGTTGACATCAGAAAATTCCAGTGTATTTTTCTGAAAGCGAGGCCAACTGGTACAGAATAACCCCTGTCAGTATCTTTGTTCCCTTGTTTTCCAAAACAGGATGGACAATTAGAAACTACCTTTTGCAAGTTCTCTATGGCTTCTGTAAACTCCCAAACCTTCCTCAAGAATTGCCTGGAAGACTGAATTTTTCTTGGGCAACAAACATATATATCATTTTTACAGTTAAGTAATGAGGCACAATTTTATTCTGTACCCAGGAGCATTCTCTGGCACTATTAAATTGAATGGTATTTTTTATTATTTTATCAAGAAGCTTTTAAAAATAAATATACATAAAATCAGTTAATTACATTATTTGCCTCAAAAATTATTGATGTTTGCTTTGTTTCATTCTAAGATTGTGGCATTTCTGCCATTTTAAATTCTTAAGAGATTACAAACTGTCCTCAAGGTCTCAGCCTCTGTTTCCTGTGATCTTTGATAGCATTTACAAGTTGAGAGGTTGCCTGCAGTTTCTAGATGTAGTATGGCTTTTCTTGAGCGATGAAGATGTGAGAGCATTCCTTACTGACAGGTCTTAGTGTATATATCACAGGTAGCTTACTCCCATTATATGAACTAGTTCTGAGAACACTCCTTTATTTTTTTTTTCCCATCTAAAGAATGAAATTCAATATCACAAAAAGGTTGTGATGTTCTCGGTTTCAGATCCAGTTTCAAGCATGAACATTTGCATGTGGCTTTAAGAACATGGTAAATCAAAGCCAGTCTCCTTGCTAGTCACTTGTCAGCTGATAGTGTAGATATTTGATAACCGGATACTGTTAAGAATACAGAAGAAAACAGGACATTGAGAGGCTAAATGTATGGAGAAACAAAACCAAAACTTAATCCAAAACAAGCGCAGGTCCAGTCGCTGCAAAAAGTGTATTTCATGAGCTCTGAAAACAGTTCATTTGGAATTTGGACTAAACAACTGAAAGCTGACAAAGTCCAAGTTCAAGAACAGCTCTGAAAAACTCAAGATATTAGGAAGCAGATGTAAGATAAAAATAAAGCCAGTTAGAGCCAAGACAGATCCATGTTTATGGCACTGCAAAAAACAGGCTGTTGTTGCATTTGCCCTACAGCTGTGTCCTGGTAATGACACTGGATACCTGCCAGTCACTAATTATCCTTACACCAGGAACTTTAAATTGCTCCTTTCTTTCTAATGTCTTAGCTTTAGCTCAAAGGCTCAAGTGGACCACCTTATCAGAATGACACAGATCTGACAATATAGTGTGCATTGACATCTCAGTGGCCTGAAGGGCTCCTGGGGCACTAGGAAGAGCTTTTTGTTAGTAAGGTATGAGGAGTCCATTTCATTATGACCTGTACGCTTCGATGCACAGAAACCGGTGTTTGGACATGGTTTGTAATTTTGTGTTTCTGTTACATTCTTAAGCAAGGAAAATATGAAGATTGCTAAAGTAAACTAAACAAAAAGGAAAAGAAGAAAGATACTTTGCATGTGTGTACATTTATGCATGTCTGTGCCAAGATATGAAGGAATGTAGTAGCTTAACACTGCATGTACACAGTCATTACATATTCCTTATGTTTCACATTTATGTATTTGTTTCTGTAATTAAGGTCAAATAGCTCTCTTTGTTCAGACAATAATATATAAATATCTTATATATACGTAAGAAATATTCTCAGCCTTGAAGAGTTTATAAATTGCAAAGTCATATCAAGAGAAATATGTTATTCTAAAAAGATATGCGATCCTCATTTTGAAATATGAATTCAAAGTTGTGGAAATATTTTTCAAGTGAAAATCTGAGAAAACGTGATCACTTTGATCAATACAATCAACTGTATACTTATAAAAAACCACTGATATCACACAAACTCTTTCAGAATTAAGTTAATACATAGTTTACAGGATCAGGTTTTTTTCTGGTTTTACTAACTGTATTGGCATTAGAAATATTGCTCACATTGATAATTTTTAAGCTGTACACCTAAAGTGGATTCCAATCACGTGGATTTCTCAGAATTTCAGCTGATAAGGCAAGAGGCCTTTAGCCTGATTCAGCTGTGCTGCCAGGTTTTTTGTAATAGGTTTTTTGCTTATATTTCTTTAAACTATTAAGCACATATGCACAGGAATTGCTCTTGTGAGTGTGATGCCTTAGGATTTTAGGTTTTATATTTTTCAAACCCTGTACTGCATTAGTGTATAACTCCAGACTCCACACAGAATGTTAGTTAACTGTCTTTACATTTTGGTCAGACTAAACAATCCCTCTAGGCCTGAGATCCCAGGACACCCTACTGCTTCAGGCCCTGAAAAGTATAAAAAAAAAGTGAATGGTGGGGGGAGAAAACTGGAGGTATATGACTTCATAACCTGAAGCTGTAATTGGAGGATTAACCCCTCATATGTAGATGGACCAAATTTATATCTGTCTGAGAAACCTGTGATCCTCATCCATCTTGGGTGTAGCCCCTCTTGGAGGCTTCTGACTGCCCAAGGTGTACCTATTGAAGGCCTTTTATAATTATCTACTTTTATTCTCTTAATCTTGTCTAGCCTCTGTTCTAGGTAGCCACTCCAAGGCATCAAGTGAATATTATCAATGTCTCCTTTGCTTCCATAAGGTGGTGGATGTTAGCAACAAATGTGAAGACATTTCTTATTGCAAAAAAACTATTGTTCAATATTTTGTTTTTTAAACTTATTGCTTTGAGAGGTACAGGTGTAACATGGAAAGATTACCTAACAGGTAATACTTAGCTGACTGGTACAAATAGATGTGCAGACAGGCTGAAAAATTTGGTCTTAGTGTGTTCTTCCCTGAAGATATTATATAAGAAATATTTTAGAACTATTTTTGGGTTAGCACAGCATGCTTTTGAAGATGTTTTCTTCCAAAAAATACAACAGCATCACACACTTGAAATACTCTTGTGTGAGAGTATCTGCTGTGATAAGTGGACTGAGGGCTTTTAGTGCAGAAAATCCTAAAACACTGCTGTTTGTTAAAAATGTCTATAATTCAACACAAACTGGATGGAGCTGCAAACTTCTCCTTTAGATGGATCATTTGCTATATTTTAAACTTGTTGCCGAATAGATAAATTCCAGATAGTTTTTTATTTATCACAAACCTGTCATTGTGAAATAAAAAAAAACAAATGAAAAGGAATAATAGCAGCATAGTGTAGCATCCACATTTTTTTCCTTAAACACTCTCTTGTAAAAAGCTAGTTCCTCTTGGTAATAATAACAACAACAATAATAATAATAACTACAAAATAGCCCCAGAAAACAAACTCTCCATGCTCAACTTCCATTGTGAAACAGAAGCACACACAGTAAAATCTTGCTTTGATGGATTTGAGAACAAAAAGACTACATATTACCAACAGTTCCCAGAATACAATAGTTTTTTCACCATTAAGATGATACTTGCAACTCACAGAAGTGGAAACAGGAACCTTTACGTTCATATATCTTCAACAAATCAAGATATTTCTTCCTTATCTTAGTTACTTTCCTAAATAGACCAGCTCTTATTATTACCAATACATCACAGAAAATCATGCGGAATCTTAGTATCATGTTGCAAAATGCATTTGCAGAACACTGTCCTTGCAATCCAAAAATGGAAGCTTAATGATGCTTTTTCTCGGAATAATTTGATATACAAGGAATTATATATAGAGAGATAACACCTATAGAGTTGGCCTTTGTTCTTCTATCCAGACATTTGTGCTAAATTTCTTCCTTCAGAAGAGGACAAAGAAAGAAGATTATGTCTGGTATTGCTTCCTTTTGAACACCAATAATGACACTAATAATCTCTTCTTAATTGTAGTGAGAACAAAGTCAAAGGAGTGAGATGTGTCTTTATATCCTTTTCTTTTTCCTTCTAGTTCTTTGAATTGAGAGCATTGTCAGAATTCACATTTAAAAGAATTTTAAAGAATAATGTCATGTGTATGGTATACAAATTTACTTTCTATTTTTCTGCATTGTTTCTTAATGGTCAGTCTTAACATTACTTTATGTTTGTTTACATAGTAAAGTCTACAAAAAAAAAAACAGAAAAAAAAAACCAACCCACCCTTCCTCATTAGAATAATTTACAGTAATCATAATAGTAAAGATTGACTGCACTCTTGAACCATATGGGGCACTGACTTTAGATGTCCAGTGGTAAATGCTATGTGTGGAACTGACTGGTGTCATGGTACTGCTGACTACAGTGAACCATCATGCAGACATGATGTTCAAATATCCTGATGAAGATTTTCACTGCAAATGTAGGCTCTTTCTAATGTGACTTACTTGGCCTTAACAGCTTTCTTAGAGAAAAAACATCTCTCTAATAATATTAAAACAGAAACAGGCAAAAAAAACCTAGTAATGTTCAAAGCTAAACGTGAATTAATAGTGACACCCAGTGGTCAGGCAAAATTGCTGTTAATTGCTCTAATATTCCCCATGGAAGGTGCTGAGATTTGCTAGTTAGAGGATGAGGTTCTCAATGCATTTAGTCATCATTATCTCAAGGCCAGTCTGTTGCTAATTTTGACAACATGGCATTAATTAGACCTAAGGTCGTTGAGTGGTGTGTTCAGTGCTTGTTTCTTGATATTGTTTACTTTTGCTGACATTCCAGATAGTAATCATATCAACAGACTATAACAGCCAGTATTAGAGATTACAAAACAGACTCCAAAATTAATAAAGAGCATTTATACACCAGAGCATAAGTCAAATGCCTTACAATAAAAGGAGTAGGGGAAAAATTGAATTTCTCTAATCTTTTCTATAACACTCTTTTGAGTAGACTGCTGTTCAAAGGAAGAGGTTTTCAATATGTGAAAAATCAAAGTTTAGCCTTGAACTAGATAAAATTCAACAATTTATTGATATTTTCTAGGCAATTAAATTCTGAGGAAATCTAAACAAAGGGTGTTTCTGAACTAATTTATATTCTGAGATATGCTCTAAGATGAGCACTGATTTCACTCTGCAGCTGGAGATCCCAGTGTCCTACTGCAGCTAGAGTTAATGCTTCCAGACATTGCTGTCACAGCTCCAAGTGTAGCAAGTGGTTCTTCCCTGGCCTGACTTACTGTACAAACTGAGACCCTGGAATATTAAATGCTCACTTTGGCAAAAGCTGTGGTATGAATCTCTTTTATGTGAAGATGCCAGAGATACTGAGTCTGTAGGCAGCCCAACCAGAGTGCAGAGGAGATATGAGATTTATTCCCTAAAGTTTAGAAAACTCATCAAAACCAGCATGTTTTGGAAAAAAAAATTGTGACTCAGTTTTTCCTCTTGTAACATGTGCATGTAAAATAGAGCTGTGTTTTTATTTTAAAGGCTGATCTGCAATAGGACAATAAGGGCTCTACATACAAACTAATTGCAATGAGTAATTTTGGTGATGTTTTGTATTTAGTTATATGACAAGGCTTTGGTAGTGGGGGGTGCTGCAGGGATGACTTGTGTAAGAAGCTGCCAGAAGCCCCCCCTGTTTGTGACGATTTCAGCCAACTGCAATGCAGACTTTCAGCTGGCCAAATCTGAGTCCATCGGTGCCGTTGGTGCAACATCTGTGAGAGCAAAAATCTACTTAAGGTTAAAAAAAAAAATAAAATCTACCCAGCAGCATTTGAGAAAAGAATGAGAATATGGGAGAGAAACAGCTCTGCAGACACCATGGTAAATAAAGGAGGAGAGAGAGGACGCGCTGTAGGAACAGGCAGAGACATTCTCTTGCACTGTGTGATGAAGATTATGGTGAGGCAAGCTGTTCCCCTGCAGCCCACGGAGTACCCCACAGTGCTGCAATCTATAGAGAGCCCGTGAAGCAGAAGGCTCCTAGTGGGAGCTGTGGCCCATGATGAGGAACCCATGCAGGATCAAGAATTTTGACAGGACTGGTTGACCCTGCAGGGAGCCCATGCTGGAGCCATCTGCTCCTGAAGGACAGCAGCCCTTGGGAATAACACACACTTCAGCAGTCAAAGAGTGTCATGTGGGTGGGATCCCCCACTGGAACAGGAAAAGAGCACAAAAAGGATTCACTGGCAGAGGTAAAGTGTCGCCAACTGAACAGAACACCCATTCTCCATCTGCCTGCACCACTCATGGGGAGAAGGTGGGTGATTCAGGGGCAAAGTCTAGTCTCAGAAGAAGGAGGGTCAGAGGAAGGTGTCTTTTGTTTCTTTTTATTTCTCACTTTTCTACTCTGTGATTAATTAGCAACAAATTAAATCATATTTCCCCACAATTACTGTTTTTCTTGTGATGATAATGGATGAGTGCTCTTCCTATCTTGACCCATGAGCTTTTCATTGCTATTTTCTTTCCCTGTGTTGATGAGGAGAGGCAATGAGAGAACACCTTGGTGGATGCCTGGCAGCCAGTCAAGGTCAATCCCCCCTAAGTATTCACATAAGTCTACCTCCTCAGCACTTCTATCAAAGGAGAGGGCCTGTTAATGCAGAATCCATGCTCCAGTTGGGTTTAACACACAGCACTTAGCTTGCTTGAAAGACAGGTCAAGAATAGAGCAGCTTTCAGTCAAATATAGTAGCAGTCCTAAGAGCATTGGAAGTGATTTTTGAGAGGCTGGCATTGCAATTTGCAGTCATTATGCAGGTGAAGTGAATCTCCTCTCAGAAGCTAATGGGTGTTTCATTCTGAAGCATTATCCTAACTGTGTGTGTGGTAGAGAAATGATTAAAGGAGATTTTGTATCCTGTTATTAGTATTATAACTAAGCATTATATTACCATACAAAAAGTAGTTCTCACAGCAACTATCCTCCTGTGCAATTTCACGGAACTGAAACTACAATTTTGCTGAAGATCTGTTGTTTATCATCCAGTACTATGAAGCTGAGCCACTAGTAGATCAGAGTTTTCCTTTAAGTCATTGATTTTTAAAGTATGTTCAAAAGACAGCTTAAGTGAAAAGCTGACAGAGAGAAAAATTAAACAACAAAATTCATTAAATAAAAGATTCTTTGTCTAAGAGCCAAAGATCATGATATAAAACAGAAAAGCATTGCAAAAAAATGTGAGATTACAGTAGCTATTACTCAACAATGTAATTCTCTTTTGATCTTCCTCATTTTAATGTCTTACCCACTTGGTTGTAGAGCTTACAGTTAAAATACAAATCTCTCCTTACTATTAGTATCTTAGAATTAAGCAATTATTAATGTTGAAAAAGGTCTCTAAGATCAAGTCTAGCCATCAATGAAGCACCAACACTGTGTTCACCACTAAACCATGTTGTCAAATGCCTTATCCACACATTTTTTGAACATTTACAGGGATGGTGACTCAACCACTTTGCTGGGCAGCCTGTTCCAATGCCTGACAAACCTTTCTGTGAATATGTTTGTTTGTTTTTTTTAACTGATCTAAACCTTCCCTGGTGCACCTTGAGATCATTTCCTCTCATTCTGCCACGTGTCACCTGAGAGAGGAGACTGATGGCCTCCTGGCTACAAGCTCCTTTCAGGGAGTCATGGAGAGCAATAAGGTCCCTCCTGAGCCTCCTTTTCTCCAGGCTAAAAAACCTCAGCTCCCTCAGCCACTCCTCTTTAGACTTGTGTTCCAGATCTTCACCACCTATGTTTCTCTTCTCTAGACATCCTCCTAGTGTTCTCAGGTCCTTCTTGCAGTGAGTGTCCCAAAACTGAAGACAGGATTTGAGGTGCCAAGTACAGGGAGAATGAATGATATGGAGAAGAAGGAATAGGAATACCTCTATTATGTAGAGTTCATGTGGTCTTCTTTCCAAAGAGATTGAACAGGTTGATGCATATTGTTTGTCTTCTGCAATGCTTAGTGAGAAATGAACACTTGTGCCTCATTTATTAGGAGAAGTAGCTTTTGAATTTACACTTTTAATCAAAAAATCTTAGAGTCACTAAGTCTTCAAAGAGAATGTTCCTAACTTTTCTGAATATCAGGCACCTTTGAAGGATCCTATGTTGGATAGCCAAAAATATTTGAGACCTCTCACCATTTGGGAAACTCCTGATTTTTCTTCTTGCAGTGGCACCCTGAAGGCCCTCATGTACATGGTTTACAAAAATAAGAAGACAAATACTATGAGAGAAGAATCACTTATAGGAAGCTGCAGACAGAAGTTGAGTACAGGAGTTCAGAAACCCTTTTCCAGTTTGGCGCCAGTAAAGGTCTGAGTAATAATTATGCCTTTGAGGAAATTGCACTGACCTACTTACTTCCCTGCCAATGAAATTGTAAAATTCAAAGGTAAAGAAATAACAGAGTATATTTGTTGAGAGTAGTGAAAAATCCTTTTCAGTGGGAGCTCTCCCAGGAGACACAAAAAGAGCTGCTACTTCTCCAGTCATACTACTACTACGATTGTTACTGGGTTTGGGTAGCTTGGGCAATTCCACAATTACACCTCCTAAAGTGAATCTGCAGAGCAGTTTCCAGCACTGTCTGGTAGTCTGTATGCTATTCCAACACTTCTTCCAACTTAATATCGTGACTGAACACAGGAATGATAACTGGTGAAATAACTTGTGATTTTCTTGATGATTAAGGCTTTAGCAATTCTTCACATACAGGTCAGTTCTTGGTAAGAACTAAAAACTTGTTTCTCAAAGCAACATATAAATTAAAACCACTAACTGATAGAGAGATGGATAGATTGCTAAAACTGGTAGGAAACACATTTTGGTGATTGTAATGTGTTTTTCTCCAGCTGTTCTGATAACAATACTGACAGTTCTGCTTTCATTTAATTCACAGTATCTGTGCAATATTGTAGATTGAAATCAAATTATTGGAGAGTTGACCAAGCCTTTAAAAAATGAAAAATTCTAATATAAGAGTTGTAATTAAGATAATGGAGGTAAATGAAAGAATCATCTTTGATAATCAGAGTACAGCAGTTAAACCCAGCATCCGAAATCCTTAAAACAGAGGCACAAAATTCAATACAATTTGTTTGATAATCGTCAAAATATACTCTTGAAGAACAGTAAAAGATTGCAGAGCCAGTTATTCACTAAATCCCACATGAGTATACTTCACAAGTTAGAAAGGTCGAAGTTTTCCCTTCCCTATCAATATGTTTCTGTTCTGTTTGAACTGGAAAAGTACAGATTTTTGTTTCTTTCTTTTTAAACTTCTCTTCCCAGTAACCTACATTTTACAATGTGAGATCAGGTTGCTTGTAATTTGCTGTTGCAGTGAAACTGTGAGCAAAATATTAACTAATGAATTCTCAGCTGGCAGTTAAGGTGGTTATCTAAATATTCACCAGGAGCATTTTGCCTCTGCTCCTTGCACTACCCACTTACAGTCCGGTTCTGTAGTTCATAGTAACCCAAAACTCTTCATCTCCACTTGTTGGAAATGTATCTTGGGAAGCCAGTCTGAAAGAGAAAAAAGGGACTAAAGATATTGAAATGGAATAAAGATGTGGTTTGGTTTTGGGTTTTTTTTGTTATTGTTGTGTTTTTGTTTTCGGTTTTTGGGTTTTTTTCCCTAGTATTTTATAAGGTCTGAATTCTGGTACAGGCTGCTGAAATAAGTAATTTGTTTGAATCCTAAGGCTATCTCAGAATAGCTCTTCTGAGGAGGAATTGATGGCTTGGGCTCTTAATCTACCAGGCATTACCATGCCTTTATGCATATAAAATGGCCAAAGCCTATTTCATTCAAAAAGCACTTATATTTAAAATATACCATGTAATCTCCAGCAGCAGAATAAACTGAAAGTATTACCGATTGTTAAGGTGATTAATTTGCAAAGCCAACAATTATGCAGTCATTTAATTTTGCTCTTACCTCTTTGCAATAATATCATGGAAAAGCATGTTAATTTTCATTATAAAAAAGAGAAAAAAAATCTATTGTTAAACATATTTACTCACTATAATCAAACTTTGCCTTTGTCATGGTTTAACCCCAGCCAGCAGCCAAGTTCCATGTAGCCCTTTACTCACTCCCCCACCACTGGGATTGGAGAGAGAACCAAAAGGGTAAAAGCTGGAAACCTGTGGACTGACAATTTAATAGGGTAAGCAAAAGCCATGCATACAAGAAAACCAAAGCAAGGAATTAATTTCTGCTTCCCGCGGACTGGCAGGTGTTCAGCCATCTCCAGGAGAGCAGGGCCCCACCACTCGTAATAGTTACTTGGGAAAACTAGCACCATCACTCCAAACATCCCACATTTCCTCCTTCATTCCTCCACTTTTATCTACTGAGCATGATGCCAAGTAGTCTGGAATATCCTTTTAGTCAGGGTGAGTCACTTGGCCTGGCTGTGTCTCCTCCCAACTTCCCACGCACCTTAAGCCCCCTGTTGTTAGAGCAGAATGAGAAGCAGAAAGAAAGGCCTTGGCTCTGTATAAGCCTTGCTCACCAAAACCAGAAACATCTCTATATTACCAACCCTGGGTTCATCACAAATCCAAAACACAACCTCATACCAATATCTGTGAAGAAAATTAACTCTGTCCCAGCCAGAATCAGCAGAACTTTTCAGAGATCCTGGCACTGAGGTAATGGATGAAAACACATCTTGCAATTGTTGTAAAGTTTGTAAAGTATATTAGTGTGCATTGTTGATTCATCTTGTTTCTAACTGTTTATAAGTTTGGATAGAATCTCACTTTTATCTCATGCTTACAGTCTAGAAGATGGAAATGTAAAATAAAAAAACCCATATCCAATCAAAACAAAACAAACTCCTGTGATTTAAAAATAGACCTTAGTGAAATATATTATTCTTGTAAAAATATTTAAGAGGCAAACATTTAACACGTAATCAAAAATTATAGACACGGATTTAAAGAAGATTAATTGACAACTTAGACCAAGAACATTAAGTCAGTTACCTTACCTCTTTCCTATAGTGCAATGACTGAACCGCATGTTTGAGTTGAATAGAAACTGTTGCTTGGAAACTCAATCCCAAGGACTAAAAATTGTCCTTAAACGCCAGTTTAGGACATCAACTTGGAAAAAGACAGCTGCTGATCTATCTTTAAGAATTTACTTAAGAGGCTTCCTGGATCTCATCTAATACCAAAGAAATTGTCTAAAGAAAGACAATAGACAGTATTTGAAATAGAGAAATGGCAGCAACTGGAAGAATGAAGGAACAATGAGGACATACTTGTAAGGTGTCGTGAAAGTGGTTGGAGAAGCACACAAATTTCAGCTTACAGATCATTACAAAATAGAAATTGTAAAGGGGATTTATATTTATTAGCATTGTACGCTGAAGGCTATTTTGATTGGCTGAAAAGAAGCTATTTGACAAAAGTTTTGGGAGTTTCACATAATGGTCGAAAACTTTCTTAACTAAAGACATTGTAGTGGAGCCCACAGTAAGGAATAATGGATACCGCTCAGAAGTCTTTACTTTCTCTAGCAGAAAAAGGCAATGGTGCCCCTTTTTGCCCTCCCTTTTTACCATAATTCTGGGACAAATCAGTCAAAGAATCCAACACAATAATAGAGTTGAAGGTATAAAGATATTGGACATCCTGGATAGAATTTCATTATATGCCGTTGTTGTCATTCTTTTCTTACCCAATCCGTATTAATCCCTTGGGGGCAGCAGCCAATGAATTAAAAAGTTTGAAGAAGTCTCACTGTAAAATTGTAATCAAAGAAAGTTCAAGATTCAATGTATCAAACTTTCAATAATAGTATATGAAACCAGACTAAATATGGCTTCATTTGGACTAAACATTCAATTGGGTACTTTTGAGTGCAATTACCACATTTTGCTGATGGTCATATGATCTCATTTCTCTTCAGTTATATAGGTCTATTGACCTTGAATACTGTAACTATATAATGGATGTAATAATAAAACTACCCTGCTTTTAGGAAGAACTTTTCACCCAAGGATGTCAAAGCATTTTAGAAAAGAGGTCAGGATCATTATCTGCATTGGCTGGGGGAACAAGAGCCAAAGAAGAAAACTGACTTGACCAAAGTTGTCTAGAAGACCTGTAATACAGCCAAAAAGAAAAAGACTGTTTTGTGTTTTGGTGCCAGCATCAGGAGATGAGACAAAGCATAGTAAGATTAAAGTTTTTTCCAGTCTTGCTTTATTGCTTCATTATTGCGATATGTGAAAGTGCTCCATATACGTATATATATATTGGGATATAAAATTATATTCATCTTGACTTTCAAAGCTTTCCCCATCAAAACTAGTTTCATTTCAATAAACTAATAATGAAACATCCAAAACCATGTATATATGCAGAAAAAATCACCACAGTTGCAAATATCAGTAAACTCCAAGATTTTAAGAGTTTACAGTGTGGATGAAAGAGTTATGAGCAAAGGTGTGTTGGTCAACACTAAGGTGGAGGTATGGGTTAGCCTAAGTAGGCCTAGGATAGGGCCTTGGCAGTAGGACAGGGTTCATGGAGTTTACTCATGAGTATACTCATGTCTGCACATGGAGTATAGATTTGAAGATAAAAGTGAGACACTGAACTCCAAAATCTTTTTATTGAAAATGTAATGTCATTAAGGGGCTACGTTTATACCTCCTGAAAAGCTAAACTGTAAACCAACACTTTTTCTCCCGTAAAAGTTTTCCAAAATTCTCTGCAAAAGATATTGTGGAAGAATTGGAAGGAATTACTATTATACACTGAAGACATCGTTGCTGATCACAAGCTCTGGTCTCAGAGCATCAGGAAAAAGATCTGTTGGAGCAAACCTAGGCAGGCCAAAATTTGAGGTGGTTCTGCCTTATAGTATTTTCCTCAGTGATGATCAATATGCCTAAAACTGAAGAAGTCAAATTTCATTAGATTGTAGACTATGGTATTTAACTTTTCAGACAGTGAAAACCTGAAGATTGTAGCCATGCCCACTATGTCTTTGCAATATAGCTTCTCTTTTCCATTCTGAAAGTTAAACAGCTCAGATGACATCTGAGTAGTCACAAACTCTGCAAAACTTCCCTGTGTCCCAAAAAGCTTCTGTTTATGCCACCTCTAAAATATGACTCTCTATTTTTTGTTACTCAGTGAAGATGTTTGGCTTCTACATAACTAATCTGTTCCCTGGCTCAGTGCTGGGACTCATTTTTTCCCATCTTTTGTTTATTTTGTGTTACAAAATTTTTCACCTTGAAGAGGCATGGCTACTTCTCATGTAAAGGTGGAGAATACCTCTCAATTCAGAGGGTTTTGGCCTAATCACTGCCCCTCAAGGAACTTTCATACAAATGAAAAATGATCAAATCAAAAGCTACTGTCTGGTGTGAGAGTTCCAGCCTCTCAGTGTTCACCTAGATGCTCCTAAAAAGGGATTATCAGTCTCCCAATATTTAAAACAGCTACTAAGACAATCAAGTTTTTCTATCTTAATTTAAAAGCCTGTAATTTATTTGCTTCATCACTTTCGTTTAAAGAACTGTCAATTTTTAATACAGTGAGGATGTGTAAGAGCCAAGTTGACTGACATCCAGCCATTGACCCACAGACATAAATAACTGCCATAACGAGGAATAGAGTAAATATCGACTAAGGATTTGTTCAGTATTGGTCCCAAAGAAGAAATAAATGTCAAGACATTAAAGTATTTTTCAGTGAAAAATATGTATATATGTGGGGTTTCCTATCTCCCCGTCACACAATATCCGGTGTGATATTTACAAAACAATTTAGATAGCTCAATACATTAAAGCCAACTTTTGGAAATGTGTCACAGACACAATTCCCAAAGGCAACACAAGAAAGTTAGATGTTTCATCTGCAGCTGCTTTAATAACAAAATGGAAAACTGCAATCCACTTTTATTAAAAAGTCTTAAAATGCCTCAGGGAAAAGTGGGATCATAGTTTTAAATTTCTTTAGGTGACACAAAAAGTCATTATCTTTTACCCAAGACTGCATTGTGTTTGGTTCTATAAAATACAATGAAGGCACATCTGCAGCATCCTGTAAAAAAATATACAAAAAGGCACATGTGATGACATTTTTTACACTTGCAATGCTTCAAAGTAGGGGCATTTAAGAATTTTTGTATGAAATCTTGAAGCAAATGCAACTTTATCAGTTTTAGAAAAAAAAAACCAACAAAACAACAAAAGAAAAAATCAGCAAAGAAAACAAGGACCAACTTTTTAACATCTTTAGCAAGCATTATGATATCCAGGCTATATTACACAATCTGGCTTTCATTTTATTCCACAGAACATTCAAAGAGTCCAATTTCTAAGTTAATTTGTGTCTGTGCACGTTTCCATATATGTCTTTCTGTGCCTCTGTATATGAAACGGAAATGGTGATTTCCAACTGTTCCTTAGTTTTAGTTAAATTCAGAGCTAAAATTTACATTACTCTTAAAATACAAAATATATGCACACACAAAGCTAGAATTAAAAAAGGCTATTTTTTATCAGGCATTTAGGCCATGCAAATAGGTGATTTATGTTGTAAAACACATTTGTACTATGCAAAACAATGATTCTGTGTGTATGATTGAACTTTTAGTTTTAGTTTTTTAGGGTTTTTTTGATGGATTTAACGTACTGAACCAGGCCTCTACAGATGCTTACATTCTTACCAAACTTCAAAGAGCAATTTCATTTGTTTGTTTGATATACAATTCTTGAAAAAAAAAATTGTATCAACTTATGTTTTATTAATAAATTTTATAATTAGAATAATTTTTTTTCTATCTAATCATAGAATGGTTTGGGTTGGAAGAGATCTTGCAGATCATTTAGTCCAACACCCCTGCTATGGGCAGGGACGTCTTCCACTAGACCAGATTTCTCAACACCTCATTCAACCTGGCCTTGAACATTCCCAGGAAGAGGACATCCACAACTTTTCTGGGGTGAGGCTGTACTGGTTAATTAACATAGCTCTTATTTATCAGGGGTGAGATCACCTGTAGTCACTTCTCCTACAAGTGGGAATTTCACTGGGGTACCATGAATTAATTACAGTGGGTAGTGTCTAGTGATAGATTTCAAAGGAAATAACAAACCTGGTCATAAGCAAGTCCTTTTATTCATAAAGACTCCTTTATACATATTTAATACATTTTATATTTTCTTAAATCTGCTTTAGTTCTTTATGACACTTTGGAGAAATTACTTTAAACTGGGAGCTGTGCCTTATTTGAAACATTTAATAGGCATTGGAAATTACAAGTCCTGGCTCTTGCTAAAAGTGAAAGATCATAATGAAAGGAAGATCTTAGTCATGACCAAACAATCACTGATACTGTCTCTTCAAAGGGCAAGACCTTTTAAATAATATACTATTATTATATAAACATGATCTATAGCTCAGAATCCTTTCTTCCACAAATCTCTTTAAGATTTGATCATCTGGAAAGAGTGGTGACATTAAATGGATATAAGGATGTCCTGTCTAGAAAAATGAGGAATGTTAGAATGAGCTGTCAGACCCATAAACTATGTCACAGTTCAAGTATCTGTTTGATCCTATTAAACGAATTTTTTCATTGAAAATAATTTGTTGTAGAGATACTGCTAGAAAAATATACCCTTGATGTTGGACTGTTCTGCAAAAAAAAAAAAGCTGAAGTCCTTACTAAATTACTACCCCCACCCCACAGAAGGGCAGAATTGATTATGTCTTAGATGCTTGTGTGGCTCTTTAAAGTGGAATAGATTGTGCCCTTATGACACTTTATTATATGATTAATTGAAAGTTTTATGCATACTGTGACCCTGAAATTGCTATGACAAAAAACCCCAATCAAACAAAAAAAAACCCATTGTAAACACTTATCCTGTTACTGAAAATGTGATATGAGCTCTTAGGAATAGAAATAAAATGTCTAGACATGTACCCAGAAAGCCTATAAGTACCTTAAAATGGTAGGTATTTAGGACGTAGTAACTCTGGGAAAACTTGATCATTGTCTAATTTGAAACCTCTGAAAGACTTTGGATCTGTGGGAAAATGAACTATGCTATGTAAAAGAAGTAAATTAGTCTGGAGGTCCAATTGTTAACTGAATGTTACACCATCTGGATGAGACAAAGAGGAAAATGAAAAGTGTATTAATACTAATAGAGCTGTGGAGAAAATATGAACCATATAAAGGTTTTAATGAAAAGTTGAAACACAAGCTGTTGATACAGTCTCGAGAAGTTGAGACATGCACAGACAAAGGATATTAATATCAAAGCATGTTGGAAAATGACCAGAGAGATTTCTTCAGGCAACAAATCCACAGGGATAAAAATATTACAGTAAGAAATAAACAAAGTGTGATTGATTTTTTTAAAAGATCTATGGAAAAATAAGGCATCATGTAATCCAAGGTAAGCTGAAATTATAAAGGTAAGCTGAAAACAAACTAGTGAGTAGGAAGAGGTTATTAATCAAAGTCATTACAATTTACAAAGCAGACTGAGAAAATTAGCTAATTGGTAAGCACCAGAAAGGAATAGAATTTACAATCATTGCTTGAAGAGTGGAGATAATTTATATTTTGAGTTTTGAATACATTTATCATAAAAAAAAAAAAGGTACAAATAATTGTATATGCACCATCAGTTAAGCATTGGAACAGAGTCTCCAGGGAAATGATGGAGCTTCGTGGTAGAAGTGCTCAGAAAACAACCAAAAACCAAGTATCTTGCAGCCACACCCTCTTCCCCCATCAGTGGGATCCAGGAGAGAATTGGAAGCGTAAAAGGTAGAAAGTCATGGGTTGGGATCAAGACAGTTTAATAGGATAAACAAAGGCATGCACACAGGTAAAGCAAAACAAATAATTAATTCACCGCTTCCCATGGGCAGGCAGGTGTTCAGCCATCTCCAGGATGTGTTACTTGGGAAAACAAACACTGTCACTCCAAACAACCCCCACTTACTCCTTTTCCCCCCACTTTATAAACTGAGCATGATGCCACATGGTCGGGAATGTCCCTTTGGTCACTTGGGGTCACCTGGCTGTGTCCCCTCCCAATCTCCCAAGCACCACCAGCTCCCTTGTCAGCCTGGCAGTATGAAAAGCAGAAAAGGCCTTGGCTCTGTGTAAGCCCCATTCAACAATGACAAAAATCTCTATTTTTTCAACCCTGTGTAGAGCACAAACCCTAAACACAGGCCCATCTCAGCACACATCTTTCACAAGTAGATGTGGCATTTTGTGACATGGTTAGTGGGTATGGTGATATTCTGTTGAAGGTTGGGCTTGGTGGTCTTCAAGGTCTTTTCCAACCTTAATGGTTCTGTAAAAGCTGAAAGGCAGATTTTCTTTCTTTAGGAAAACGAAACATGACTTCTCAGAAGTGGACCCATGGATTTGCCTGTAGTCTGGTATATACTCTCTGAAATTATCTCAAGTGAATGTCTTTAAACTAATTTTGGGATTTCTCACGAGAAGAAATAATTTTACAGTTCTGAGAGGTCTACCTGATGATGGATATCTGCACTAAAATTTTCAGCATATAAACTGACTAGGATATCAAAACCAACATAAAAAAAACTAGGCAATATTCCTGGATTATAAATGCACTTAAATTTATAAAATGCCATTCACTATTGGAAGAAATTCTATTTCTTAGATGAGTAAAGTAGATGAGGAAGGTGCATGTTATACTTTAACTGCCAGGTTAAAACTGTACCAAAAAGAATCAGACATGATAGGATTTTTTGGAAAGATTTTATGTCATCTTTATTCTTTGTTTTGTTGTTGTCTGCAATGCTAAGCTATTTAAAGAGAAGGGTATATAGCCTAAAATAATAGCCATTTAGATGCTTCTTGCAAATATGCTTCATGTCCATGACCTGAAATTATCAATTTTTCAAATATGTGGATTTTCAGAAAGATATGAGAATGACATTCAGATAAAAGTTAGTGACATTTTGTTTGTGGTTGTGTGCATTTTTTTATCTGGGTTTTGCTAAGCTTTGTCTTTCAGGTTTTTTTTAAGAAACCAAAAGTAACAAGAGGAGAGGGATATTATTATGTACAGTAAAATCTCATGAAAAAGTTTCTCTTTCCAGATTAGGTGGGTATAAAATATTAAGAGAATTAAAAAAAAAAAAATTGGGAGTTTTTGATGTTTGCCTCAGTTTGCCTACAGTTTATTGCAGTGTACTTCACCAGACCAAATATAACTACCCAGCTTGTAGATCAGTTTTAGCTCCCTTAGCTGAAAAATACACATTTTGAAGGAAGCAACTCATTGCACACTACAGGTGTGTTCTGATTATTCCCTAAATAATTTTTTCTCCCATTGTCTATGAGCAGGGGAAACTGGATGACTGCTTCATCTGCAGAGATTTCAGAAATTTAACAGAGAGCCTCATATCCAGATCAATTATTTATGGAAGCAAAATTAAATGAAAAATATAGTTTTATTCAAAGTGAACCACACATAAAGAGGACAAAGTATTGTATAGGGATTTAAAAATGACAAAGTTTATCTGGATATTTTCTTCAGAAAAACAATCATTTAGGAAAGTGACAAATGCCTTACAAAAGGATTAAAAAAAAATAAAAAGACAAGAAGCTGATCATTTTATTGCTGGAAGCTATATTGTACTAGATATATTAAGGAAAAAGATAAGTGATAGAAAAGATATAAGCCTCTAATGAAGGATAACTAGCCAGATCCCAGAGAAGTTTAATTATGAGGATGTACTAAATTGGCCCAGGATAAGTTTATGCCCATTACTCTAAATATTCTATCATGACAAAGTTGTTAGAATTATTTGGTACTTGCTATACAAAAAATACAGACTACAAGTCAGAGAAAGTATCACTGTCACAGGCAAAGTTATAGAAAGAATACAAAGATACAGTAGAATTTTACAAATTATTATGAGAAGCATGAACTAGGAAGACCACGTGTGATACCTTCAGGAGACAGGGAAGGTGGGTCTTTCCCTGCACACTCTTCCTGAGACTATGAGCTCAGGAAAATTGATGTAAAAGGAAATTGAGTATGCATGTTGATTTATAACCAAACTGTAGCATGCTAACATTTGAAGTTATAATAACAACAACAGTAAAAATATAACAAGAATCATAGATGATTATTAAAGTGAAAATACTATTACTGTTGAATAACAGGAAGATCTTCTTTTTATTATTATTATTAGAATCCATTTAATTAAGGCAATAGAAGATTTAGAAAGAAATAGTAAGCACCCTTAAAAGATTGAAGTGGAAAAATTCCAGCATTACTAAAACTTCCATCTAAGATAGGTTTTCCTTGGTGATTGCATCCCTTTTGCCTCTTTGTCTCTTTTTTAAGTGTTTAGGAACCATCAAAGTGAAAATGCAATAATTGTAATTTTAATAGCATTTTTAATTACAAGAATAGTGGTTATTATTGTTATTATAAGCAAGCAAGAAAGAGAATTTTAGTAAGGGTTGGATGCTGACCAGTCAGGCATAGGATTGCTGAAACACCAAGCCTCATCAACCTGCACAGTATTTCTTTCAAAATCTCTGCTAACATATAACAATATTTTTGAAGTTATCAAAATAACTGATCAGCTTATCAGCTTTCTCCCAAAATATTATCTTACACCTTCTATTGTTGCCTCCCTTGTAATGAATCACTTCTAGAATTTGAATAATTAAATTGACTAATTTTAAGCTGAAATAAGAACAAGAGCTGTCAGTCATTAACAGACATTCTCATAAATTATCTTGCTCACTGACCCTTTTTGTAAGCAGAACTTACATGCAAAAATAGCATCAGCAGTAAACCTTTGGTAGTTAAATGCCGTCTATTCCCCACGAGTGCCTTCATAACTGCAGTTTTCTTGGCAGTGAAGTTCTAATGACAGCTGTCATCGATGGACTTTCATGAAATATACCCTGACCTTCTGATGCTATATGTTACAATTACTGTTGTAAAGCCTTTGGGGCCTTGAGTTGGGATTTCACACTTCAGCGTAGCTGCATATTGTTAACACTTCTTAAAGCCATCCGAGAAAATATAAGAGCTTTTCTTGTCTTTATTTTTTTTGTCTTTTTTTTTTTTNNNNTTTTTTTTTTTTTAGTATGAGAACTCACACAAAGATGATAATTTGCTGTTGAAATGCAAATATTGCCTGGGAGACAACTATTTCATGAATGGGATCTGAAAAGAAGACATTTCACTGTAGAGGTCGCAGACTTAAGAAATAAAAAGTTAATCTCTTCTTGACTACAAGAAAAAAAATAATAAAGCTGACAGTTCTTAAAAGAGACTGCTTGGAAATCACAGCCACATAGCTGCTTCTTCTATGCTACTGAAATGCATGATTTTCGAGAACATTTAAAAATAGCAAGAACCTTAGTAAGATAAAGAGGATGACAATAGAAAACTCATTAAAAGCTGAATCCCTGATGAACTATTCTACCAAAAGAATCAAAGCTGGCATACAAAACTGCCTTCTAAAAATGATGGCCCAGAACTTCTTTTTCTGTGATGGTCATCCCATTTACTTAAATGAATAAATAAAATTAATATTACACATTTTAGACATTCTTTTGCCTCATGTCAACAGAAAAGCACCACACATTCTTCTGTCTGAGGATTTCTGATACAAGCTGTGATATGGAATGTTGATACTTGGTAAAATCTGTGTTGATGGAGAACAAAAATGTGTTTAGTTGCATCATACCTAATAGAAAAATAAAGCAAAGAGGATTACATGTAGATAAACTAGAAATCTACTTTTGATATTTAATATCATTTTACAGTATTTTGCCAAGTGTTTCTTCTGTCAAAAAGAGAGGAACATTAACATTCTGCAGTTACAAATTTCCAGTGGCAAGGATAGCTCTCAATGAACAGTTTATTGTAGATTTCAATGTTTCCTTAGCATAAAACTATGGTACTTTTCCTATTTTGCCTTGGTAGAATATATCTTGTAACAAACACAAACATGGGCTGATTTTTTTGCTAAGAATATCAATTTTAAAGCCATTTATTTTATCATATATTTCTTTGATGAATGCATACACCAAAAAAGTTTTCCCGTGTAATTTTCCAAACAACAGTGGCCAGTTGAAGCCAAAAATCTATGAAGATCTTGATAGGAATGGCATATTATTTCAAATTTCTCAGATAATCTTGAACTTGTTCAAGAAAATTTCACCAGCTGTAATCTTAGTCCTCATTATCTTCCTATTCTATGGGCTTAATATAAAACAGGTAAGTAAATATTTAATCATGTTAAAAAAAAAAAGCTCACAAATGACAGTATAATTTTTCAGGAAAATGAACAAGTATTTTGAGTTTGACTGTTTATGTTAGAAAAATCATGGAGTGTATGGCATCCACAATAGCTTGCAGATTTTCAAGACTTTACTAACTTTTTTAAGGGAGTAGCATGTTTTACCATGCAAGTAATACATATTTTTCAATGTTTTCTGGGGATGTTTTTAGATTAAAATCTATAAAAAGATAACCACTTTTTAATTTTTTTACATACCTTCTTGATCTTATGACATCCCTGAACTCAATTTTCAGAAAATGGTTGTTATTTCAGAAAAGTGAAAATTAAAAAAAAAAAAAAAAAAAGAGAAAAAAAAAGAAAAGAAAAGAAAATTATAAAACTATGTAAAAACTCCAGACCTCTAGATTTGGAGGATTATTCTGAGGACAAAGACTTAAATCTTTCTCTTTTTTGTTTTCCTTTGTATCACTATTTAGTAGATGTTAGAGAGAAATATCATATATTATTTTTGTATTCTTTTATGGTGTGTGCTAGTGATTTTGAGAATCAGCTTTAAAAACCCAGGTTTTTGAAATCAAATGAATAGTGTTGGTTCTAAGCAATTCACTTTCTATGCCAAATTCACAAGACATATAGACAGCACAGAGAGAGTTATCTCATTATAAAGCAAGTAGAGGAAGGTATAGTTCAGGCTGACCTCGGAAGAGAAATGACTAAGATGAAACAAAATTTGCCTTCTGTGACAAGATCCCTCCATTAACAAAAGTTGCACAATATTTGTCTTATTTTTACTTGAGGTGAGGTCTAGGCATCTCAACAGCAAAAACAGTTTAAATCACCTTCAATACCAATAATTTCTAATTTGCACACACATGACTGTATATATTATGTTAATACTACCAAACTAAAGTGGAACCTTATCCCTAAGGCCATAAAGCAGTGACTGCATTTTGTTCATACTGGTTTGGATTATTTTCCTCTATAAAGTTTTGCACTGGACAGAGATGTCTGTAATCATGAATAATAGTGATAGCTTTTATGAAATTTTCATAATAGTGGCAGCTTCTTGTGGTTTTTATTTGTTCAAATCTCAACAATTTTTTTGTTTGGTTGGGGTTTTTTTGTAGGCTTCTTTGGGTGAAGTGCACTTGCATGACATTGTACAAAAGAGGAACAGTATAAGCTAAAGTGTTGATTAAGGAGACTATAGTGAGAAGTGAAAGGTAGGTAATGATTTAAAAGTTCCTTTCAGCATTATGATGGCTATAAGACAGTGCTTCTGGGACCTGCATGTAGGTTTCAAGCACAACCTTATTAGAAATCCAAAGATCTTCTCCAGATTTCATCAAGGAATGCCCTAAAGTCTTCCAGATAGACCATATAAAAAGAGATTCAGTGCAAGAACTAGTATTTTTTAAAAAAAAATACTTAATATAGACAGTTAAGAAGCATATCTTTGTTATGATGATATATTATGTGTGTCTTGTAGTTTGTCATAAATCAAGTAGAGCTGTTCTGTCTCACCACAAGACTTGTCCAGTAAAAAAGGGAACTGCCAGGTTTCTATTCAAGATAATTAATGGTCATCTAAATTTTTTATTCAGACTGATGAGTCTGGAGAGACTCATTCCAGAAACCATGCAGCTGTTAGGTTTAAGAGAACATCATAAATTGAAGTCATTTGGATGTGCCTGATTTGAAAACATTTATGTAATATTCAAAAGTAGTCCCTACAGAATTTTGCATACCAAATGTTACATAGCTATAATTTTCCATTCATTCCCTACTAGCACATTTAATCCATGGTAATTAATTATCTACCTGTGAAAAATTATGACTAAATATTTACTTCAAAGTTTGGAAACTAAAATAGCCATGATTTTCTTTGTGAAAGGAATACATAAAAAGTTTTCTCTCTTTACACTGCCATTTACAGAATGCTCTCAAAAATGAAACAAAGAGAGAAAAGAATACTTTTTATAGTGAAAGAATATTTTAAACCTTGTCTGACTAGATATATTTTACAACTTTGCCCCAACAGCAGTGGTTAACTCATCAGCATAGCAATGTTTTCCATGGAGAAATTTTGGAGGTTCAAGGACATGTAGTTCACCTTTATAATAACAGAGCACAAATAATTATATAAAACACTTCAGATTTTTTCAGAATATAGTGTCAATTCACATGGCTTCCAACAAAAGTTTTAACACAGAGATAAATATTTAAGAACAAAATACAAGCTAATATACTTATGTATGTTATTTGCTTAGTCAAAATATTATAATAAGGAATATAATATAGAAAATGTTCTAAGCAGTTCTATTACATTTATTTTGACAAATTGGAATTTTTTTGAGCTTGGTCCCTATTTTTCTACTCTTGAAAAAAGAGGTTGAGGAAAAAGTCCCAGACTCCTTGATAAGCCTACAGGTTACATGTATACTGCAGGGTTTTTATTCAGACACTCAGCGTGGTCAACAGTTTTTCTAAAATTTCATTTCAACAGTTTAAGAGTTTTCAATTCAAAATTGCAATACTTGAAAGAAAAAAATCGCATCCACTTTCCTGCTTTCATCCATTTCTCCTCTTCTCTAATGCAAGAGAGAACAACATTCACGCACTGATGTTTTGTCTTTTGCTTTCATTCAACTTTCTGTGGTTAGAAATTCTGTGAATTTGGACATATATTTAACAATCAAGGGTTCCTTCCAAAAGATTCTATGCTTCTTTTTTGTAGCAATCAATACTGATCAAAACAATAGTTACATGAACTTACTGTTGTATTTGGCAGTAATAACAGCATGGAGCAGGAGAAAAGGGTAATGGACAGGAAAAGGAAATTACTGTCTCTTTCATACCATATCTATGTAATCATTAAACATAAGATAAAAAAAAAAAAAGAAAAAATAATTGCTAGCATTGCTTCCTGTAGAAAGCAAGCTTTGCTTTAATAAACAGATGCTTGAGCAGAGAGAATTAAGTTGGTCATTTCACAAATCACAGTGGTATTGAGAGAATGCCACCAAATCTTCAGCCACAGGGGGCCTCCAGACTATACAAACGCTATCTAGCATGTGTGAATCTTGTTATTTCCACTACATGGCTTTATTAGTTCAGAGTATGGAAAACTCTGTATCCCTTGGGAACAAGGGTATTTCATCTCTGTTATGCTATCACTAAGCAAATAATAATTTTCCCTTTTTTTTTTTTTCATTTTATAGCAAAGTGTGTACCTGTTTCAGCATATTAGATTTCTCAATTTTAGACTCAATGATATATAACATGTACGATTCAAGGGTGCAAAGGAAGTGAACAATAAACATCAGGTTATTAAATCCACACCTGTATGCATGTTTTCCCCTCAGAGCAGATAATACTTGCAGAAGACAAACCACTAACAGAAGTTACACGCAGAACAGCTGAAATTCCCAGTGTTCCTTACATCCCAAATTCAGTCACAATTATTTTCACTGAACAAATGTATTATGATTCAATATCTCTCAGGAGTAAGAGGAAGTAAAAGGATTTTTGCAAGAGAAAAACATTTTTCTAAATCCTCTCAAAAAGAGATAGGCAGCCATTTTGGTAAATTATACCTGTGCAAAGGCATCAGTGAGCAATTGACCATGTGCATATATTTAAATATTTCCCATTTTATTTATGACAAGAAAAGGATTTACATCATTTTCCAAATCAGTATATTCCTCTTTGAACGTTTAAGTTCATCTGAAGAGAAAGTTTTCAACTGCCTACAAGACTGCCCTTTTGAGAATGAAGAAATACCTTTATAATTTCAATGGCAGGAATTTATGTTATATATAGCTAATTTAGAAATACTATAAAAAGCCACCAATTTCTTCATTTCAGTAATTTCTTTCTTTTAAGGTATGTTCTAAATAGTTGCAAGTTAATACTGAATATTTCTCTGTTGCAACAAAATGGAAAAACTGGCTTCATATATGCCAAGGGATTTACAAAATTGCTGTGATTGCAGTTAATAGAGAAGCAAATGTTTTTAATACCAGTGTTTGTACATTTTTATTCCACAAATTATTTTCAGTGAATGCAATAAAATAGATTTTATTTTTTTTAATTATCAATTTATGTTTATAAACATTGCTATAAAGATATTCACCATCCATTCCCACTGGGAAAAAACCCAAAAACATATTGCTGAAAGAAAGAGGGTAATAAAGATCTTGGATACTGATTCTGCTTTCTTTCAAGTACAGCATCTCAGCTCATATTACTACCCCAGAAAACTCAGTCTCTGGTCTCTCTCAGATAAACCTTTTTCTAATACGAAATATTTTTAAAATCTTACCCGTATTTTACATAAATACAAAGTGTATTTTTGTGTTAGCTCCTACTTTGAGATCAGCTGTATAAACAGTGACTCCCCCTATCCTTGTCACCTGAGCAAAAGAGCATAGCAAAAATAATATATATATAACATTGGATGTAGCTTATTCTCTTCAGGCAGCTAGCTACTCTTAATCCTATGCCACTCCATAGACTTGTATTAGAATATCAAAAGTGAAAGCAATTTTATCATAGTTTTGTATCACAGTCTACAAAATGAGCCAAAATTACAGGCCTAATTTAAGTTAGTCCTAGGAGTGCTTTTACTTCTAGGCATTCCAGAGGATGATTTATCCCATCACAAAGTGCTGGATTGTACCATTTCAGTTATCTCAGGACAGAATGAGTTTCCATTTGGAAGTGGTTCTTCTCTTTTTGTAGAAAGAGGCCACATAAGTAGACATTAGCTTTTAGCTATCCAATGTTATGGCACATTTCGTATCGAATAGAGTTAATTTCAATGATTTATGCCTTTACAGTCATTTTAGGTAGTACAGAATTTCTAACAAGCCTTTAGATGCTGTTCAGTAAGGGCAAAGTTCTTTCTTTACTCCTACAAGTGCAGATACACAAAAGGCAGACAAGGACCCAGGTACAGGCCAGCAAATAACTCTTCTCTAGTCTAACTTAGATTCCAGCTTTTGTTGTGGGGTCTTCTTTGAGGACACAGATGGCTTTATGGAGGTGATATTTATTGATTGTTTAAGGAAACAATGTCCAGTTAGGATTAGACACCTCATAAATATAATATTAAAATTAAGATATAATTATAATCACACCCCAGTTTTCATATTTTAGATACACAGAGTTATGTGAGGTAAATTTGAATCCTACAAAAAATAAGCAGCATTAAATTCTTGTATCATTTTTTACAAATGGGACTGAGGTGGTTGTCCCAGATTTTCAGATTTGCCATGGTTAATCTTTTTACTGTGAAGATAGCAAATAGGAGATATTAACATTGAAACATTTGTCTTTTAAAACATTTTCTCAGCAGTGTCACAACACATCATTCCCTCTTCTACCTTAGTCCCTCAAACATATTTATCATATCTGAATTGCTTGCCCTGAATTTTCAATTGTAAAATTTATGACTGGAATGTAAAAATCATAACAACAGTTAAAATAATAAAAATATTTTGATTCTTATAATATTACAGGTGGAGATTTTTTTAAAACTGTAATTATTGTTTTTGCTTTCTGATTTGCTTTAAGCCTTCCAAGCACATGGATATATTGCAACTTTTACCTATTTGTTTATATCTTTTTTTGGTTTATCTCCAACATTTGGAGGTTTTGCTTTTTTCTTTATTCTACATCAACCTTCCAAATGGAAAAAAAATTAAAACCCTACTGTATGAGTAATTAGGATCAAATTTGCAGCAGAGCCTGAAAAACCATAATGCATATCTCTTGTCTATGATCTATAACTTGTTTCAAAAAAAGGCAGTTTCAAAATATGAATCTTTATCTGAAATAGGATTTAGGGAATGCCTTTGGCACAAAATAAGTTTTTTCCTCTATTTAATATTTTGTAATATTATGGCTGTTAAATATGTGCTGAAAAATACTTAATATTTTATGAATAATTTTTTCCAGGAGAAAAATGTTTCAAAGCCATAATGTTCCAGGAAAAAAAAAATGAAAATCCAACAAAACACAGCAAAGCCCCAAATTCTAGTAAAATATAAAGACTATATGCTTATACAGACAGATTTTATTCCACATAAGTAAACAGATAATACTGATTGAAGTGTTAGAAATTTGTTGCTATTCTGTCACTTTAAGACTCCTGCTAAAATGACACAAAATATTGTCTAAACAGCAACAAAAGACAGCAAAATGAAACTATAAAGTTTATGGCACTTGTGAGTGCCTTGCTTTAGTCTGCTCTGAAGGATGATGTCCTTGCAAAGTGTTTATGTTTCTAGTCACTTTGGAAGAGCAAAAGACAGAACAGCCTGGTACGATTGACGACTGTCGAACAGTGGAACAAAGGGATTTGCTCCAGGTATACCTGGTGCAACCCAAGTAAACATCATTTTAGCTAGCAGAGGAATTGGAGCTTGAGAGGAAGGATAAGAGAAGAATAACCTTTTTTTTTATGGCTTGTTTGCTCTAAGTGTAGTTTGATCTCTAGTGGCTTGCCAAGTAGGTCAACAAAAGTATTTGCAGTAATTGGCAGTGAGTTTCTAGAATTCACTGTCAGAAAATATAGTGTAACTTCTGAAGAGTACTTGTTCCTAAGGGAAAATAACTTCGCGGAATGGATTAGAATAATTTTTGCGCTGCTTGGTGAGCCAGTTGCTTAAATTGGTGTTTTGTTTTACTACGGTTGTGCTCCTTACTGTGTACTTCCATACATTTCACTGAGAAGCCAGAGAGAAAAAATTACATTTGCATATTATAATAAGATGCTGCAAAGGACATAAAATGAGCACATTTTTTATATTGCATATGGAAAAGAAACTGTTATACAGTTATGTATGTTTGCTCTTGATAGAGGGGAATTGCCAGTATCCTTTACAAAGTTATAGCCAGAACTGAATGAGAACAGGGCTCATCATCCTCTGTGTAGCTGTGAAATGAGGGGAAACATTTTTGAAACCTATAGGGTTCTACTGTGACTGTTGTCATATAAACTAGGTCAAGGGAAAGCACAAGGGAGAAAGCTGAGAAAGGGGAAAAAATTATATCCACTTCCATCCCCAGTCGTGCTCTTCACTCTTCTATGTTTGAATCAGGATTGATTCTACTGCAATTCCAGGAGCAAGAAGGGAAATTGAGATATTATTGCTTAAAAAGTAGTGTCTTAATTAATTCCTGGGTTTTGGTCCCCTGGCCTTCCACTTCAAATAAGTATTAGCTCATTAGTAAAACAAACAAACGAGAAAGACCCTGTAGGATGACTTCTGGGGAAATATTAGTCCAGCAAGTATTCTCAAATGGTGGGACAAGAGAGCCCCTCAAGTTTAGAAGTCGTTGGGATTCTTCCGAAACCATTCTAGCAGGCATTGTGTTCTTAAAAGTCTCACATGCCCTTCCTGAAAGCTCCAGGACTTCCAGTATTTCTCACCAGATTTCTCTTATAAGGAAGGGGTTCTGGTAGCCTGCAGATCAATGTACTCTCCTCCATGTGACAGCACTCATATCTCTTATCATCCATAGGTTTGCATGTTATCATCTCAACTGCCATGTACTGAGCAATATTGGCCCAGGCCTTGATTTTGTGCTACTCTGCTTGTTATCAAACATGGATATCAAACCATGAAGTTTTACCACTTGGACTTTCCATCCCATCTGACAGTACACTGATATAACTTACAACTCCTTGGTTTTCAAGAGAGAATGCTGTGACAAAGATTGTGAAAATGTATCAGGATTTGAGATAGATCACATCCATTGTCCTACCATCATTTGTATGGCCTTGATAGATAACTGTAAAAGGCAATCAGGCATGGTGTCACCTCAGTAATATGGATTGATTGCTCCTGACTCTCTTGTCTTTCAAATGTCTGGAGAGGAATGCTATAGTTTGCATTCTCTGTCCCAAGCCTCAGTCCCAGTTTTTTTGTTTCAACTCTCAGAAGTGGCATCACCTACCAGCAGCAATTGCAGGGCTGTGGACCAGTGACAGAGACCTTGAAAACACAACACTGAGCTGAGTTTCAGCATCAAGATTTCAGTAGTTTTCTATTGCAAATCCATTCACAGATATTTCAGAAAACATCTTTTGATCAGTTTAAGACACTTTTTTGACAGTTTATAGAACATGGGATTTACAATAGCAGTAACATAGAAACAATGTCATCATCTATTCCTCTCTATCACTGTAAAGTAAGAAAGTATAACACTGTTCCAGGGGAAAAACTAGACAGTTTATATAAAATAACAATCAAAGTGATTTATTAATTTATTAACAACATCCTATTGACTAATACATATGCTGTCAAAGAATCATCCCTGAGGATGTATAATCCCCCTGAGGTGCAGTTACCCCCATGAGCCTTCAATGTCACCCCACTGTCTGCAGTGTGGCAGCTCACAGCTCCTGGCAGGGATCTGCTCCATCCTACATGGGCAAGGACACCTCTGGCAGCCTTGGAACAGTTCTGGCACTTCTGGGGTTTTAATCAGTCCTGGACCGCAATACTTTGATTTAAGTCATTGCCTGTATTATTTCACATACCTCAGGCATTAATTGACTTTGGATTCATATTCATTTCTGGTCTTTAATGTATTTTCTGCTAGTTAACCAGACAAGTTTCTAATCAGAGCCTCCTGCAGATTGAGAAACTGGAGGAAGCTGCATATATTTGTTTGAAACTTGACTTATTACAAAGAATATGTCATCATTTTTTTTCTCTAAATGGAAGCGGGTATTTTGTAAATATTGGTCTGTAGTGTCAAGTAACATACAGAAGAATCTGCTTTTTATTAGAAGTCCTGTGGCTCTGAAAACCATTGCATATTATTCTCTTTGATATTGTCTTTGCATAACTTCCAGAAATTGAAATTGTTGAGAATAAAAGAATATCACAAGTTACTAGTAGGAGGTAATTCATGTACTGACTGTATTTCAGCTTTTTGTCACTAATACTTAAGAAATTAATTATCCCAGAATGCCGAAACTTTCAAGTTTTGTTGTTAAAAGCTACCCTTTCAATTGCAGAACTTGAATTTCTTGGCTTCTGCTATCTGTCTTCTCTTGTGATGTACATCTGTATACTACTTTAAATTGTTGGTTATATAGACAACCAAATAGATGCCCTGTCTACATCTAGGAAAGGAGGAAATATTTCAAATGGACAATGGGAAAAATTGGATGGAAGGAATGGAAATGGTTGTTTCTGTTCTCATAGTGATAGCAAGCAGTCTAATTGGAGAAGAAAACAAACTACAAGGTTCTAGATAGTTAGGAATATGAATTCTTACTTTTTTATTGATCTTTGATGTTTGTGTGTGTCTGAGTGTGTGTGCCTAGATATAAAGCACGATTTAGTGTGGGGTTTGTTGTATGAATATCTCTAGGAATGCATGTGTCTTTCTGTGAAAGAAAAGCAGAAGGATTATGCTCCTAAAGATATTTGCTTCAATATTCCTAAAGGCAAAAACAAGTTTATGTTGCATTCAGCAGAAGTAGGATTTCCCACCACGTATATTCCCAAAATGAAAAGCATTGCTTGATTAAAGGTATTATAACATATATTGACAGTTTGCACAGTTCCATACATATCATTTAACCAGCCTTAATTGAAATTTCCTAAATAACAAAATTACACCAAAAAACTGCATGTAAAATTCGATCCACCTAAATTTTCTACACTGGGCTTTCCCTACCCGTTGTAGTGGCACATTTAAACTCATTAAATTCTTTCCCTGTATCCTGAAAATTCTCTGTCCAGCAGTCTTGCATAAGTACAAATACCTCACAGAGACAAGAATCTGAGGTTTAGATTTTCTTCCAGAACATTCTGCCAGAGTTTTGGCTGGTATTTCAGAGGTTTCTCTAGGTCTTGTATTAGATCTGACAGTCACAGGCAGATTGCCCATGTACTTTACAGCATCTAAGGGAGGATTTTACTACTTGTAATTGTAAATGGAATAAGAAGTTGAAATATTGTATATGCAAAATAAGCAGTTATATATATTGCAATTTGCAGCACAAAACCCCACAAACATCAAGTGATTTACTCTGAGTACTTAAGGTGCACTCCAGCAATGAATATATACTCAGTTTTCTGATAGTAGCTCTATAACACTGGGAATTTTCTAGCAATATTGATAGAATTTGTGTTATATAAAGAAGAAAAAAAACAAACAAATCACAAACCAGTAAAAACTCTTTTGCTTAATTAATGCAAAAAGAGTTTAATCCAGTGTGAAACAAACCAGGCGTTTTTGTCTATTTAAAATCATGTAGAAAATATTACAGTGAGCTTTATGCATCCTCAAAATATAATGTTTTACTAGAAACTTGAGGCTCAAAAAAGAAAAGAGGAGTTATATATCTAAATGTACCCTCAGTTAAGTGTCAATATATAAGTGGAGAAATGGAGGAATGTGAATTATTATGTTTTGCTATTTTATAATGGCAAATTTGAGCTTGAGATACTGAGGCAAACTCTGAAGGACAAATCCTCAGTGTCTATTCTCATCATCCTGTCCATCACAGGGAGGAATGACAATTTGCACCAGCTGCTGAATTGCCCTCTGAGTCTGGGGCACAAAAAAAAAAAAAAAAAAAAAAAAAAAAA
>VWYP01010232.1:36448-48287 GCA_013400435.1 Pycnonotus jocosus
AAAAAAAAGGCGTAAAAACAGAGTGCTGCCACAGCACTGCAATGCAGAAAGTTTTAGAGAAAATCAATCATAAACCAACTTGATAGATGGCTCAGATTTGAAAGAGGGGCACAGCTACACATGCCTGCCCTGCTTTTGCTGACTTAGTCACAATATATGTACTGAACATTCACATGATTTTAATAATCTTTAAGAGCCAAGCAGAATTGTTAAAATGTCTATAAAAAGGAATGCTGTGTAAGTCTCATTAGCCTGAGTAGTCACAGGAATCATTGTGGCTCAGAGACCAAAACTTTAAATTTCACATACAAATAAACACTACATCCAGTAGATTTAGGTTTGTCTTTAAATGAAAGGATTGAATGACATAGAACAGTTCACATAGTAGGGAAAATACTGAGGCTAGCAAATATTATTTCACTGTTTGTTTTATGGGCTAAAAATTAGTTGCTTTCCTTTTACAAATTAGAAAGAAAAAAAAGTACAACAAAAGAAGCCTTGCATCTTAAAATATAAAAAAATGCTTGGTTTTGTTTCTTTCATTTATGCTGACCTTTTAAAATGTGTCTTATGCTATGGAAGGGGTTTCTGTATTACATTAAAAAATCTATGAAAAGGTATTTCTATACATACAAGAAGTCAAACCAGGAAATCTAAAAAGTTGGTCAATACAATTAAACATTTTTAAAAACAACAACTGAAGATATGGAAGGAGGGCAGTCGAGAAGAAAGGAAGGAAGGAAGGAAGGAAGGAAGGAAGGAAGGAAGGATTGATTCCAAATAAATTATCAATATAATTAGATAAAAAATAAATTTCTGTTTAAAGTGGTAGCATTTACTGATAAAATATTTTTCTGTAATATTTGACTAGCTGTAGATGTAAGTATATCAAGTGTAATCATAGAGTTGTATAATTTATATGATATGGTGGGGATAAACACATCTTACATGGAGTGATCTTCCTGTGCTTTAGACTGTAGATGTATATGTCTGATTTTTCAAACTATCATTTTACAAGCTGCAGAGAGTGCATGAGTCATTCCATGTGTCAGATGAATGCACTAGAGGGTGACTGCCCCTTAACAGGGTCTGTTCTGTCCTTTGCCAGAGAAAGGAGGCTGAGAAGACTAGGGAAGGGTACATGGAGGCTGTGTAAGTAGGGATAAATAAATCCTCTTTGCCATAGTTGTGTCTCTTCTTTCTTTTCTGATTATTAAAAAAATATATATATATTTAATATCACCTTCTGATATACAAAACTTTTGTATTCATTAATTTATTTTCTACTTACAAGTGGATCTTATAAATAGTAAAAAATAAGCACATATGTAGGTTGTGTAGCAATGATGTCAAAAGTACTTAATGATTAACCTTAAGTTAGAGTGAGGTTTTCCTAAAAGTTAATGAGGTGGTTATTAGATTAATTAGGGCCCAAGAAGGAAATTATAACTTAGATTATATAAAAATACTACATGACAAATGGCACACCACATGGTCTTTTAATGCACTATTAAATTGCAACTGTCCCTGGTAAAAGAAATATATACAAAGACTCTCAGGAAATCTTCATGTAATATATCATTTTCTTCTTCATAATAGTTACCTGTCAGCATAGAAGTATGGTCTGAGAAATAATTCAAATTACATAGTAGTTTTTCAGTTGTCAGAGCTACTACACGGCTCTCGTGACTTTCTAGAAGGATTATATTTAATTACATTGCATAAAATAAACATACACAGTGCTTAAATTCACAAAATACTTATGTCCCTCGTAGCTATTAAAAGTTTCATATATAACGAATGGCCATTGCAGAAAATTAAAACTATGAAAAGAGCACAGTATTGTCATGATTTACCATGCTAAAATACCAGCTGACCACCTCCTACATTCTGCAAATATTTATCTCACATTATTTGTTCCATCAGCACATACCTATAACTGGATAGCCCAGCCATTCAAAGTCCCAATCACTATTTCCCATTAACAAAAACATTCTACCAACGTGTTTATGCATCCTTCAAGCTGTCTAGTAAATATGGGACTATCACTCTATCTTCACCTTATCAAATTATTTTTAAGAAGGAAGAGGACTACTGGGACCTTTTGAAGAATAAAGGGCACAAAATGAACACAACTTGTTTTGTCTGGAAAAACTAAGGATGAGAGGGAATATAATTATTGCCTACAAATAAGCCAGTGGTAAACCCAAGGGACACAAAAGAGTTATTTAGCTAACAGACAATGTTGGCACAAGAATAGATGGGTATAGAATAGCTGTACATAATCAATGGAGCCTTGAAGAGAACATATGTGTCTGAGTTGAGGAATGAATCCTGGAGAAAGTGTTTAACAGCAGTAATAGAAACAAAACCAAACCAAGGAGGAAACACAAGCTCCTAAACAAAAGAAAGGAAACACCCAAAAAAGAGAAAAAAGCCTGAATACTGCTAGGAAAGAAATGGGCTAATTTATAAAGTGAATTACGCTAAGTGATTAAATGTGAAGAGAGGAAGAAGGGACTGATGATCTAAAAACTCTCCTCAAATTCAATATTCTATTATATTGTTTTAATTTGATTTGTGAAAAACAAAGCTGGACAGAAGAGAGTGTAATGCAGAAATGGCTAGATGATACTTACTGTTGTAAAAGAAGGCTGAGGAGTACAACCATAATAAAAAACAGTTGAAGAGATTTTTAAAAATAAGTTAAATGGCAGAAAACACACTGGACCTTAGATAATATCCAGATTTTGCATTGATAATATTCTCAGTTGTGTATAAAACAATTGAGAAAGGTGATTTTTTTTTTTTTGGTGGGGGGGGGGACTATGGGAATCAGAACCTACAAATCATATTGAAATTGAGCAATATTTTGATAAAACTGAAAAAAATCTTCAGGAATTTTTCCAATAAGCAAATAGGTCTGAGTCCTTCTGGATTTCTTTCTGAGGGTGTTAAAAATAAGACAATTCTAGTCTCAAAATCACAACCATATCAGTGACATATTGTGCTGGAACTCATTATCTTCTTATTTTTCAGAGTTTATAAGCTCAGATGTAGGCCACAGTATTTTATTTATATGAGTTTAGGTACAGCAAAATATAAATCACATTTTCCTCCTCTTGCTCAAGTAGATATGCCTAAAATACTACCCAAGATTTGAAACAAAGAACAAAGGAGTAAAATTGGCTCTAATAGTAAATAATATGTGTATTTATTTATTTTGTCTTTATGTATTGACTGTTTTATATTATATATTTGGAATTTATTAATTATTATTTATAATCATAATGGATCCATGCCTATTATGCATGTGAGCTATGGATGGCTACATCACATATTAAGAAACCTTTTTATAATAGAACGCACCTTGTTTGGTTTTTTTTACTCTTTCCATCATGTTGTCTTACTTTCCTTGGCTGACAATAGTTCTTAACTCTCTCATGCTGATGCTTCTTTATCAGAGTATTTCAGTTTTAGGTCACTGGCTGAGTTCCAGAACACAGTCAAGATGAAGATGTGCAGTAGGCATCAATTCAGCTCCAAGCAGGTGTTCCTATTGCTACCATTCCAACAAGTACTCACTGACACCCTCCTTACAGATCTCATTGGACAGACCAGGGACTGCACAGAAATAGCTTTATTCCATCTGAGTTGATGGTGGTTCTCCTGAGCCAAGATTGAGCCCTGCTGGTAGAACAGTGTGAAACAGATTGCATGGGCTGCTGGTGCTCTGTGCAGACAGAAGATTTTGCACTAATGATGACTTTTCTGATTTTGTTGCTTGTGAGTCTGTGTTTTTATATGATACCAGTTATTTTCTCTTAACCCTCATCCTACCTTAATTCTTTTCATCTGTATTTTCCCTTTGTTGCCAGAAAGAAAATAAATAGTTTAGGCACTGATTTCATTACCAGAAAACAGATCTTTCTTTAACAAATTTTCACACAGTGATTTTGGAGGGAGAGTGCTCTTGCTAGAAGTGTCAATTACTAAAATTCTGGTAATCAAGTGTCAAAGTTACCTCGCAAAACAGAAAACATTTGTCTGGAAAAATATATTAGCAAAATAGAAAAAAAATCAGTGAAGGGTCATCAGATTTATTTCTTTTCATTCATATATATTACTTCTAAAAAGACATTACAATATGTCAATGAATTGAAATTATTACCAATCTAGAAAAATAATTTTCTTAAATGACATATTTGCAAAGTCTATCTTACAAAAATATGTTCTGGGAAATAATACTGTTTTAGTAGAAGGTATTGCATTATGGTTGGTACTTTAGTGAGCCAGCAAACACACAATCACTAGATAAATCACTGAGACAGAGATATAGAGATTCTTTCTATAGTAAAAAAGCAATCTGCCAGTTGTGGAGAATCATTCCACAAACCCATAAATATAATTTTTTATTCATTTCTCTTGAGTGTCCAATCTCAAGATTCCTTGCAAAAATGTGTAAAATGGTACTAACAGGAGTTCCACTTTTCTGACTCTTGGGAGTTTTGAAGGATTACAGGATATTGTATTATACCATATTTATTAATCTAAAATAATTTATTATGTAACATATAATGCTTTAATTCCTTTTCTTTATATGGCTTGAAATGCCTTAGAAATTCTATAATATTTTGAAACACATAATGCTATTTAGAGGCCCTAATGCAATTTGTTTTGTGCTATATTATCTATTTCCATCTTTTATTCAGTGCCTTACTGATGTAAAACCACTCAACAGTTTTGAGGTTTCATCCCAAACTCTATATGGCAGAGTCATGTCATATATTCTAGTTCTTCTGGTTTCTTGACATTTTCATTCCTGTCTACAGAATTACACACTTTGAATAGAAAGAGAACATAATCAGCTTTCCTGTTCATTCCATGAGTAATTAATAACCACAGCCGATGTCCAGGATATAAGAATTACAGGTGCAATGTTCTGAAGTTAGTGCAGAAACCAAGTCTTCCATTTCCTGAGTTAATGTCCCCATCAATGAACGAATATTTTTTCTAACTTTTGCAATTTACAGATTCTGAAACCATTTACATACAAGTGCAGACTTTTGCACTAGGAATTTTAGCCACTGACAATAATATTGCTTTTCTTGATAATTTTGTTTTGGACTATTTGGGAGTCTTTTCATCCCTGCAGCAGTTCATGGACCACAAATTATAGTCCCTGAACTAAATTGTTGTGCACTGTCACTCAAGAGCTTCTTTACAGGAGTGATTTTCTTTCAGAAAATCCATATGAGGAACTGGAAACACTAGATCCAATGAGCATAGAACAACCTTAAATCCATGAGCTTCAATAAGCATTCCCAGAGTTCAAGCATATCTGCTGTTAGGCAGAAGGTTGTTTACACTCCAAAAGCTTTCTTGACTCTTTCTCAGAGGCACCCAGCACTTTCTTGGAGACTGTATGGGAGACCTAAGGGCCTTGCTTTGGCAGTCTGATTTCCCTACAGCTGAAGGTGTTTCAGTACCTAGTGGGGATGATGTCATAGGTACATCTATTAAAGCATGACACAGTCTCACACCAAAAGGCCTTTAATATTGATAGAATAGAAGAAATAGACTAATAACATGCCTACCAAAGAGGAAATGTTTGGTGGTTAAGTTGGGGAAAAGTTTTGGTTATTTTTTAATTATTATTTTTTGGTGTGTCCTTCAAAATTACTCCCTGCATGTACAACAGTAAAAGACTACTGACTCTGGCCAAAAAATGAGTTTACACATTGCAAGTAAGTTAGTCCTGTGGCAACTACTACCAAATTAATTTATGAGCAATCAGCGTGAGATAGGTCTCTCCTACAGTCACAGTGTTGAGAGAGACAATGAGACAGTGGATAGGTTTGAGACAAAGGACTAGCATGAAATGGATGATGGAGAGAACTCCTAGTCACCTTCACAGCATAGGGGTTTGAATAATTAGTGCTGTAGCTCTCAAGGGGAGCTTTGCACTCTGAAAGCTTCCACCAGTTTTCCTCAGAGCAGAGAGAATGAGTCCTTTTATAGGGATTGCAAACTACAGTGCAGTGATCTGTGGATTCACAGGTGTTGTTGAGTCAGAGGGCTGCTTAGTTCCACATGCTAGGAGATGTAGATAGGCATGCTCATGCTTGGGAAATCAGATATAATGTGTGAATAGAGTATGTGTATATATATTATGTGCAGAGAGAGGAGGGATGTAATTAAAACATGTAATTAGAGAATTTACTTGATTTTTGTGAGTTTTTAGTGTCAAATAAGTTGTGTTATATAAATGGTTATGTCTGAGATCTTGATTTAGATTGGTACTAACTTAGTTTAACCAGAACTGGAGTACACTAGCTACCTCAGTAATTGTAGCTTGGTTCAGGGTCTGAAGTATAAGATATTTCTCCTGACAGAGAGGGATACTAATCTATTTTTCACAAGAGTTATAATTTTAAAATTGATTTGGATGAACTTTTACATTGTCAGGACAGCTTATTTTTTGTGCATTCTGAGAATTACAGACAGTAAAGTAGTTCTGTAAATTGTTGAACTCAGTCCCATAGTTCCTGACATGTCTTCTTATAGATGTGTTATTTGAGCCTTATCAAAGCCATTTGATGATTAATTCTGTCTATTTGCATCATTGTTTCACAGATGTATTTGAACAATGGTTTTGCTAATACTTGAGTTTGGAAGATACTTATATGGAGTCTGGTGGCAAATCTTTTTCTTAGCTTCTGTTTTCTGTCACAACTTTTTCGACTTGGTTTGACTTTTATTTGTTAACTTGCTTACAGTTTATTTCAACAATTTATTAACTGGTTAATTAAATTTACTCTTATGATACTAATATTAGATTACTCATTAACCTACTTAGCATCCTCAGAATTCACATTAATATGCTGGTAAAACATCTGGATCTCTCTATTCTTGAGATTTCAAGTATTTAAGTGTTTCAGCACATCTGCAGTTTTTATATCTTGATTTTAATGTGGAAATATTGTCTGTAGAAGTTCAGCAGTAATTCTGAAGTTCAAAAATTCTATACCATGACACAAGATTTTATTCACAAATTGCTAGTAAATGCTAAACAGAACACAAAGATACCTGAAATTATACAGCAATTTTGTTTTGTCTATAATGGGTTTGGGGGGGAGAGTGTGTATTACTGGCTGAAGGATAATTAATGGAGTGTCTTCCCTATTCTCATAGTTCTAATGAACCCCTTTGTAGTGTGTCCTAAAAGCAGTGACTTGCCAACACCTTGGAATCTAAAGCAGAGTGGAAATTATTGCTACACTTCCAAAGTGACAGAGAAATTGTTCAGCTCCAAATGGAAGTTGTAGAACACAGGACATAGGATACTAAATCATCTAGCTGCAGAGAGGAATTCAGCCACATGATTGATGCCAGATTTCTGCTGGGGGATCAAAATCCATCAAGCAAAGTAGCTATTGCCATTAATCATGTCTCTGAAGCGTTTGGTTTTTCTGTGACTTAACAACATGTAGCAGCCCCTCTGGTGGCAGGAAGTGGAAAGGGAGAAAAAGGCTTTTGTGCCTCTAAATGGTGAGAAAGCAACAACTGCAGGGAGGTTAAAAAAAANAGAAGAGAAGAGAAGAGAAGAGAAGAGAAGAGAAGAGAAGAGAAGAGAAGAGAAGAGAAGAGAAGAGTGCTATGACAACCCTACAGGCAAGATGTTCTCTAGATACATGATGCAAGCTGGGTGCAATGAGCCAGCCCTAGCTTTCTGAACTTGCACAGAGGCTGGATACAGCATAATTCTAATCATGAAACAGCACAATTGTGTATACAATATTATGAAAGATACTATCATATCTTTTCATGATTAAAGAGAGAGGGATGCATGCTGCCTATCTCTGGGTGATTTTTTTTTAAAAGAACAAAATTATGATTGTCCTGATTCTGTCCTTGACATTTTCTAAACTTTTGTGAGGTTAGACTATAGGTTGACTGATATATTCAGAGCATGAACCATCATTGGCAAACCTGTGGTTTTAGAGTTTGGATACTGCAATTTAAAATAAAAATCATCACTTTCTCAATATTCTCACATTTCAAATATTAGTTACTCTTTTGTCAATGAGTCCCTAATAAGAATTATCTTAACTGCATGGTAGCTAGCAAGTGCCCCTAATCATTTTGTTTCATCTACAAAATATATCTCTTTCCAAACAATCCATTTTCCCTTAATCTTCCATCACAGCCACAAAAGAGAGATTAAAACTAGGAATTGTTTAGAGACCTAAGGATGCATTCAAATATAATAATGTTATAGAGAGAAAGATATTCAATAAAATGGGATATATCTGTGCCTCCACTTGCTCATCCTCCAAATTCTTAATTAATTTATTAAATAGTTTTTAATAATTCAGAACTTGCTCAGCTATAGACTGTGTCTATAAATATCTGCTATAAGGCTTCCTAGGTCTTCCTGTCATATTACCTGCTCACTGCAGGACTGTGAAGGAAGATCATAGTTCCTCTCAGACTCTTTATCCCAGCTGACTTTATCCCAAGCAAGTAAGAGAAATTCAGTGCCCTCCAATGTCAGCTGCAATGTCCCTGGTTATCAGGTTATCACAAGACTTGTAGGCAGCAAATTGAGTATAATAGTGCAAAAATAGGAAGTTGATTTGAAAATGCAAAATCACATTATGGACATGTACCTGCGCAAAATTTGCAAATGATACTGCCCTAAAAAACACATTCAACTCAGTCAAAATGTCATGGCAGTCATTCAGAGACTTGACAGGCACCAGGAGTGGGTTGGCAGGAACTTCATGAACCTCATCAAGGACAAATAAAAAGTCCTCCACCTAGAAAGGAGTAATCCCTTGTGGCAGTAAGCTGGAGAGTGAGTGGCCAAGAAGAAGGTCTGCAGAAAGGACATGGGGACCTGCAACTTGACACTGGGGAAGGCCAAAAAGCCTCCTGAACTGTTTGAAGGGCAACACAGCCACCTGACCCTTTTTTTTTTTCTTCTTTGATTACACCTTTTGAGATTGTGTGTAGAATATTGCATCTGCTTTTGTATCCTCAAAATAAGGAAGATGTGTGAGCTGAATGAGTTCACCACAACGGTCTGAGGTGGAGCATGGTGCTTGTGAGGAAAGGCTGAGAAAATGTAGCGTAGGTAGCCTGGAAAAAACATAATTGAGAGAGAGAAAGCCCATTCATAATGGCTGTTGATGCAGAACAGAGGAAATATCGTTAACTAGATGCAGACCCAGTATCAGATTTTTCTTCGAGGAAACATTAGTTAATTTGAATTTGGATACCAAAGCTGAGTTAAAATTTATGCATCAGACCAGAGGTTTGAGTCTTCTGAAGAGCTTAGTTGTTCTGTAGTGCAGATATATCCATAATCGTGGGAAAAAGATAGAACAGAAACAAAGCCTATGCATCTTTTGATTTCCATTTCTGTAATTATACTAGTTATGTAACACATTCAGGTTTAAATTGAAGTACAAAGGAAAAAATGGGGCTTCACTGTTCATTTCAGGAATGTTGGGTTTTAAAAATTCCAACAAGCAATAGAAGACATGTTAAAGTAAGAGGTCTCTTTTAAACCTTTCCTTTTTGAGAGACTGCAGTGAAGTGTATAGGTTGAGATGTTAGTTTATAGTGACAGATTTGCTTGATTTATGACAGCTTCTCCAGACATCTGTGGTGAAGTCATTTGCCTCTGAACTAATCACCTCATTTGCATTAAACAGAAAACACAATCCTGTAGAGCTATTCCTTTGGTCTTTTGTACTGGTTTTGGCTGGGATAAACTTAATTTTCTTCACAATAGCTAGTATGGGGCCATGGTTTGCATTTATGCTAGATACAATGTTGATAACACAGGAATGTTTTTATTATTCCTGAGCAGTGGTTGCACAGTGTTAAGGACTTTTCTGAGATGTTTCAGCCCACCCCACTGGCGAGGAAGCTGGGAGTTCAGAAGAAGTTGTGAGGGGACACAGATGGAATAGCTGACCCCAGCTGACCAAAGGGATAGCTCAGACCATCTGACATCATGCTCAGGGTGTCAAAACAGAGAAAAGAGAAAGGGAGGGACATTCAAAGTGATGATGTTTTCTTCCCAAGTCACCATTATGTGCAATGGAACCTTGCTCTCCTGGAGATGGATGAACACCTCCCTACCCATGGGAGGTGGTGAATGAATTCCTTGTCTTTTCTTATGTGCACGGCTTTTGCTTTTCCTACTAAACTGCCTTTATCTCAACCCACGAGTTTTCTACCTTCTACCCTTCTAATTCTCTATCTTGTCCCACCAGAGGAGAGTGAGAGAGCATCTGTGTGGTGTTCAGTTTAGAGTAAGAAGAATGCTTCTCTTTACTGATGATATAAGGAAGCTGAAGTAGTTATGAGACAATTTCTAGCCACTAAAACAAATTTAAGATTGTAAATATTTACTTTTCTGGGGCTTGTTTCCACATACTTTGACTTAGAAAATGAGAATTTGTAAACAAACATATAAACAAATAAAATAATTAGTATACCTTACCCTAATAACAAGGTACATCTGAATGCTCCTTTTGTCTCCATCACTGTAAAAATTTTAGGGGCTGTTCCAGCCAGATCATCAGATTATCTCATTTCCTCTTATGCATTTTCACCTATTAGGAAGTGTACACAAATAAAGCATTTTACCTTCACAGTGGAGCTCAAATTTTTTCTTTCTTCTTTTTTTTTTTTCTTCATAAAATATCAAAGAAATAAATAACTACAGTCACCCTAGGATATGTTGTAATTTAATTTCAAATACTTCCTAATAAAGACAGAGGAACGCAGGAAAAATCCATGCAGACATAGAACAGCATCTTTTCTTTTTTGGATGCCGTTTTAAAATCAATTATATGAGAGCAAAGAAGGCCTGGAGGTTACAAGTCAGTCAATGTTGTTTTATTAGCACTGGACTGTCTTTACAACTGAAACACATTTTAGCCACATGTCAATCATATTCTGACATCAGTCTTTTATTAGTTTTCCTTGAATTATTGCTTTTTTCTCAGTTAAAATGAAATGGGAAATTGAAATGCTCTTTTACATTTTTATATTCTCCATGAGAAAATTTAGAACTAATCTAAAATAAAGCAACCAGCAATCTATCTGCTTTGTCAGTCTGTATTGACATACTGTTCAATTCCATCTGTATGCTAATATAAAGATTTAGTTCTGAAAATGTATTCTTCAAATTAAACACAGGCCAAAAATGTAGTTCTGATGTAATTCCAGTGGATAAATATGTATCATTCATAGTTTCATGAAGAATCTTCATATTTCAGTAAGATTTTGAATTTTAAAAAAACCCAAAAGCCACAAAAATCTCTGCAAAAGCTGAAGGCTGCATTTATATAGATTTTTATTCCAAGTTCAGATTTAATAATAAAGACATAGCTACTGCATTCAATATCTGACTGAGTTTCAACAGAATATTGAGCAGTCACAGCCTATTTCTAAACATTAATTTATAATAAATATCTATGTCTAGATCACAAAGCGCTTGAATTTCCTTTTAAAGCAAAATAACAACAAAAAATAAGCATCTAATGTTGAAACAGTTGCAATTACTTTTTTTCTTGTTAACTAGAAAGCAACACTAAAAGGAAGATTACCAAGTCTTTTTCACCAACAGCAGTTTCCTTACAGGAAGCTAATTTTCCTGCAATGAACATAGAGGAGAAAAACACATTAAGTACACACTATCAGTTTACTTAGATATAGATCTTAGGGGGTTTGTACCAGCTACATTCCACACAAACCAGATTGATCACACTGAAGTTTTTAATGGACTTCATGGAATGCCTGGCTCTTCTGCCTTTCC
>VWYP01010232.1:49455-86903 GCA_013400435.1 Pycnonotus jocosus
AAAAAAGAAAGAAAAGAAAGAATACATTCAAGACAACATTTTAAAAAAAAAATCAAGGAACATAGGGGCTTAACACTTCACTCCCTGCTTAAAGCAGAGTCTATTGATGAAGTCAACATTCAACTATTTATTAAGTCATTTATTTCAAAGACATTGAGAATTATGTGCAACATGCTAAACACTATCATTACCCAAGGTAGCTTAGTCTCCCTCTTCTAACTGAAGAATTTACAGAAATTACCTTCTTCAGATACTCACTGCCACCTCTCTACTGGAGGTTATAGCCCTCCTATGAGATAAAAATTAAGTGACCACACCCTGTTTGTTTCAATATGAACTCAACTAGGAACAGCAATAATATATGTTTTTCTGGCTGTGGTGCAGGATTATGAAGGTTCAGTATGGAGCTAGTACTGATTTACAGACACATGCCCAAAATTTATACTGTACCATTCTTATCAAAGCAAAGTATGAAACCTTTTCTAATGGAGGGAAATTACTCCTGCTCGGGGAGAAACGTAGACTGTACAGAAATGATCAAGTGGCATAATTCAGGATGAGAAGGAAAAATGTTCCAAAAGAGCGAGAGGTCCACAAGCAACGTGATGTAGTAGACAACAGAAGGCTACTAACGCCAGCATGGCACGGACACACAGAGCTACACATCACAGAGAGTATCATAAAAGGGGTTACTTTTCCTCTAGTCACTCTCCATAGAGAACAATGCACCAAAAAGTGCTTGAAATAATATCAGTCTGTGTGGGAGTTCGGAGCTGCCCCGGGATCCCGTGTCCCATCCTTGGCTAGCTCTTTCACCAACCCCACTATGATAATCCTGATTTGTGAGTCTGGGCTTCTAGCGAAGAGTGGCAATGATGAAGAAATGAAAGGCAGACTTTTGCGGGTGTAGAAGATGGTTTATTCCACCCAGGTGGTCATGGCAAAAGTGACTTTCCCAGGCTCCAACATCACCTTTTCAAGTGGGGTGGGGAAAAGGGGAGATACAGATTTGGGACCNGAAACTGATTAACTAAAAACCGCATTGCTACAAATCTGAAAGCTACCTGTGAGAACAATATCTAGAGCCAGAATACGGTGGTCACCCTTTTTATCTCTTGATTCCAAACTTCTCTTAAAACTCAACAGTTATCAATTTTTTTTTTTAGTTGCTTGTTTAAAAGACACAGTATAAATGCATTTTAAATTGCTGACCAGTGTAGGGCCTTTCACATGTTCATTGCAAATTTTTAGGGCCACAGACAATATTATACCAGCAAGATACTGCAAGTGAGACTGGTAGTCTATGCTTCTACCACAGCTGGTCCTTCTTCTCAGGATAGGATACCCAAAGTACAAATGTTTTGAAATATCTATGTAATACTGTCAAAAGAAAAAAAAAAATATATATATACTCCTTTTGTCAAACAAGTTACAGCAACTTGTGTTTAATTTGTAGTGGTTTCAGCAATGTTAATCCTAGAGGTAATAGTTTGTCTTTTTTCTCTACATGAGAGGCAAGGGGATAATAGAAAGGACTTAACTCTTCCTTTTAATTTTGTTTGCTTTGCTCAGTCAAGCATTAACTTAGTTTCTAGATTAAAAGTAAGAATAAAATCTTGGTTGCACACCTAAGGGACACAGTGCACTAATCCAGTCCACCAAAGATGGGAGATTTGGCATTTCCATCCCCTAACCCTTTGAGAAATGGTCACAGGAGAGTTTATCAGCCCCTGCCAACATATTTCAGAGTCTGGGTTTTTTCCCAATGATGGAGAATGACACAGATTTCTCATTGCCTCCCTCAGCTGCAAGGGTAGAACATAAACAGAGAAGTACTAAGGGCTATCATTGGGAACCTTTACAAAAGCATGAGTTCTTTTAGTTCTTTAATCTTAAAGTGACACGATTCTTCAAGTACATTTTCTTCTCAGATACTACAGAGGTTATTCAGAAGTCTTCTCAAGGGTAGAAGACATAGGGTGTCTACCAGTTTGCAGCTCACAAGCATAATTATTTGTCACACAGCTCATTCAAATGCTGAGAGTCTTACCACTGTGTAGTCGTGTGCAAGGTCTGGCTGACCCTGTGCTAGGTCTGGCTGACATGGGGTTAACTCTTCATTGCAGCCAGTATGGTCCTGTGGTTTAGATTTTCTGCCCTAATAGTCTTGGTAACACACCAGTGTTTTGAACATGGTTCAACAATGCCTGCACAGCATCAAGGCTTTCTCCTTTTTTCCTGCTCTTTCCCCCACAGTGAGTGGGTTAGGGGGTGAGGAAGTTGGGGGGAAGAATACTTGGGCATTTGACCTAAATTGGATAAAGGAATATTCCACATTAGCTTTTGGCTAGGGTCAACTCATAACTACTGTGAAAGTACACAGCAATAGTTTTGCCTGTTAAAAATCATCACTAATTATGTAGAATTACATTCAATTCAGTCTTACAAGCCAGAGTTAGCAGAAAAATTAATTCAAGCATAAAAAACTGACATGTTTTGCTCATCCAACTTTTGCAGGATAATTCATTCTAAAACTGATAATGTAAAGACTTGGTGACAAATAAAAGAGATTCAATGGAAAATGAACAATAGCAGAAACTTCACATTTAAGAGGCTGATGACAGGAGTTTTCTATTCAATTACATAGCAAGCTATTTTGAAGTATTTTGTTTCCAGCAAACAAAAGATAAAAAGATTTCATAAGAGTGTTGATAGAATATTGTGTTAAAATAAACAGGTAAATACCCTGTAAGAGGAAAAACCTCTCATTTGTTCTGCCAACACTGAAAGAAAATACACAAGTGAAAGATCAGATGATAAGATGCAAGCAGGAGAGAGTTTTTATAATTGCTGTTAGAAATGATTAAATGAAGTAAATATAATTCCAAATAAATTGTGTACCAGGGTAAAGTGCAGCTGAAAAAAGTAGTGTATTAGTCATTGAAAACAGAACACTTAAATCCCATTTTTTTTTCTTCTGTGTAGATAAGATTGCTCAGTTATAAATGTATCTTGCAAGGTACTTAGTGTCTCTAAGACATTCCAATGGAAGTGTTAGGGAGCTCCACTTTCAGTGATACAGCCTTTCAAGAGGGCTAGAAAAAAGTGAAGCAGCCCACAAGATAGTGGGAGTTTTTTGTATATAACAAAATGCACAATAATCACTAAAGAGTGTGTGTAAATAAGGGAGAAAAGATCAAAGCCTGGAATGATGCTGAAGGGCTTTAACAATTGGATCTGTCCTGTGATTCATGTAAACATGAGCTGTAATTATTGGTAAAATAAATCACTCATTTACAATTTCTTGGGTTACTCTGTGAAGGAGAAAAGTTACTTCAGGAACAGTCTATCTTTGACTAAAATATGTCAAAGGCATGTGTTTCGTCTTTTTTTGGTGAGGATGTGTGCAAGAGAGGAAAGCAAGAATGTTGTATGCATATATTAATGGGTGAGTAGGTGAATCAAGCCTTTTCAGCAAGAACACACAGAATAAGGTGTCTTATGTTACTTCTTTTAGTAAATACAGATAGGGAAAACTTGTAAAAATGAAAGAAAATCATTGCCCTGAGAAAATACTGACTCTGAGGACAACAAAGACTTATTCCTTGCCCTGAGGCTCCTGCAGGAGGCTGTTGAAGGACAGCAAATCAACAAGAACCAGCATCCATTTCATGTTCAATATTTGGGGAGCAATAAGTTTATTGTGGGTAAGACCACCTTCTTACTGTCATCATATACTTTTTATATGTATATGTTGAGGGAACCCGAATACAGCAGACTTTAATACTCAGGTGGTTTCTACTCTCTAGTGCTTGCTGATGTTCCTCTTTGTAGGTCTGGACAGTAGCAAGGCTGAGCATGCATTCTACAGCAGGAGATACAAACACACATGCAGACACACACACAACCAATATAGAGAAAAATCAAGAGAAGCAATGAACATTATCCTTACTAGTACCCACATAAGCACCAATAGCAGCCACAAAAACTACAAAAATTTGAGCAGCACAGCACAAATACATTTGTCCTCTCCAGCTGATACAGGCTGAAGTCCACTAGCAGATGAATGCATACCCTTCTTGTTTTGATCCTCAGTCACATTCATATCCTCAGGTCTCTTGAACTCTAGATCAGATCTTAACTACATCCAAGTTCCATGTCAACACCCTGTTTCTCATGTATTATTATTATTATTATTATTATTATTATTCCAGTGTCTTCTGATCCATGATAATGTCTTATTATCTGCTGTTTAGGCCTCATGTAACTGGCTGCTTAGTTATCTTCCTCTCTTTTACTTTTGTTTTTTTTACCCAATATATTGGCAAATGTATGGTTTTTTGGCAAATATTGTCCATGTTTTCTAGGCTTCATCAAGTTCTTTACCAAACATATATATATATATTTACAATTTCACACTCGACATCTAGTCATCCAAGGCTTTTAGGCTTGCACATTTAGCAACCCAGTCATTCAGCTATGGGCTTAGAATCCACAGAGCCAATTACAGTGATTCACTTACTTAATAAGTTTGGGTTTCTTTTAGAAAATACTGATAGTGCTTAAAGTTGGATGTGAATTTAATTACTTACACATTTAGACATCAGTATCCTTCTTTTATGAGTACTGTGACTCCAAAATCTTAATGCAATTTTTGTCTTCAAGGTAGAGAGTTCACAGACAATGAGGATTTAAGTTAGGAAAGTAGAAGAGTAGAAAGATTCATATTTAAATGTTAATAATAACTAGTAGGTTGCAAATTAGCTATTTGCCCATGCAATTTATCAGATTAGTTTGCACAGGTGTGTAACACTGCTATTTGTGGATTCGGCTAAGGGTAATTTTTAGTTCCCTCTGGTGACTAGAGAATGTGAAAGAGTTGCTATGGCACATTTTGCTGGATACATTCTGTTACATGCAGCCTTTCATGTTCAGTCTTTTGAATACAGTAAAAATTATTGATCTTGGGAAGTCCAGTGTGAGAAATACTAAAAAGGTGAGAAGGCTTTCAGAAAGCTGTGAAAGCAGGCCCCAGAAACAGAAAGAGCAGAAGGACTTGGAATTTGCTGCAACTGCAAAGCTTGAAAGCAGGAACAGTTACAATAGTACAGCAAGCAAGAACATGAAACAAGAGTTTGAGTCATAGATTTGGCTAGGATAGGCCTTAGGACTGAAGAAAAATATGCTTAGCAAGATAGCAGAAAGTTTTAACCTTAATAATGGAATATTGTTTATTGTTAATAGAAAGCATCCAAGCAAGCATTGTTTGAAGCAGGTGTATGTGTGCTTTTAGCGATTGGCTAGAACAATTGTCTGTGCGCTTTAGCAATATGCTATCAGCTAGAAAATTTTTTAAATGCCCTGTAACAAAGAGATCTTTGGCTGCTGCCAGCTGATGTGAGCTGTTGCCATCTTTCAATTGTCTCAAACCCTGTTCAGAGGCTGATGTTGCAATGAAGGCTTGAGGAACATCTCCAAGGGACACTGTCCTGTTTGTGCACAAACCTCCAACACAGTCCAGTGTCGATGCTTCATTTTATTTTGGTTTTTGCATGAAAAGGGAGAAAAGTAGTAAAGCATGCATGAAATTTGGTAGGGTTTTAGTATTAGCCTAGGTGCCTCATTACAATTATTTCTTGTGCTGAGCTTTCTTCTTGGAAAAGAGACATGCGAGCTGGACTGAAAACTGTAATAGCCTGACTGCTCTTTATCCACCTATATGACAACTGTGTATGCACAGGTTAATTTATGCTTATACCTTGATTCCTTGTCACAGATTAACCTTTGACTGAATTTTGCTGACTTGTTTGAGCTAATCACAGTTGAGCCATTAGCAGCTCCTACTGCTGTGATTTGGCTCCTGAAATGGAAAATAAAATCCAGTCCTGAGTTTAGAAATGGCTGTCTCTGTATGCATTTGGGACTGAAAATTCAACAAGACTGTTGTCTTGTGAGTTTAGATTTATTTACAAAAGCTGGATGGAATTAATCTGCATCCCACAGCTAGCTTTTCTCAGGTAAAATTCAATTCTGCAAAGGCCTTGGAAACCCTTGACTGCTTATGAACAACTTGGCAGTAGTATCAAAAACCTTTTAGTGTAAATGTGTCTTTGGAATCACTGTTCAAGGACAAAAGAAGAACCAAACAAACCAGAGCTCACTATGAAAACTTTTGCAGGTGACATAATAAAACCTATAGAATTGTGGGGGTTTTTTGAGGATGGAGGCTATTCTTAGACTGTGACATTCACTGTCATGTTTGAAGCAGAGCTGTCAAAACAAATGTGTCAGGTCATGCAGCAAGTGGTTTATCTCTGTGGAAAACATTAGAATAGAGAGGACTGTGGTCTCAGAGATAGGCTCGTAATTAGGTATTGATTGCTTTCACTAACACATTGTGTACAATTCCAAACAAATGCAAGATCATTTCTGACTCCTTTCTTTTAAACCCAGATATTTGTCAGTGCATTCGTTTGAAAGATTACAAAATATGAAGCAATTTTTACAGCTGATTCACTTGGGCTTCAATTGATTTGGCTTCTATAAAAATCCTCCATTTGAAGGGAATGTCAGCAGTATCTCAGCTCCTGTCCACAACCAGGACTTTTACTTTAGATTACAGAAAAATGACAACTGTCTTTCAAGGGAGTAGAGAAGCTGTCTCCCCTTAAAGCTGCAACAAAATTTTGGGGTCTGAAGTGGTTGCATCCTGAGTTTGGCCTATTGTAATGTGAAGCTCTAATCAACCCTAACTCTTATTGTCCCTGTTTTTTACCGTGTAGTCACAGCTAATGGAGGCAGTCAAAGCGTGCTTTGTGATGTAAGTGCTAACTGTATTCTCTGCATGCACAACTGTCCAGTAATGCCCATCTATGAGTGCAACTGCTCTCTTTACTGTGAAGAAATTTTATTCTGGGTCTTCTGAGATGAGCCAGGTTACAGACAACTTATGGGATAACTCAGACCAGAAAGAGCAATAGTCTCTGACCTAAGTTCAAGTAGAATGAAGACAATTGCTTCCTAATCTTCTCTAATCACACTTACAGTATCTCAGAAGAGGAGGTTCAACACAGTTAAAATTCAAGTTTTGTTTTGGGTTTGCGAGGGAGAGGGGAATTGAGTTTGGATTTTTTTGTCTGGGTTTTTTTTTTTTATTATTTTCATTTAGAAAGAGGCAAATGTACCTGTTTCATAACTGCACCATGGGAAACAAGGCCCCTGAAACTCCTGTTCCACCTGCTTTCTTAACTGATGGGTTGTCTCTTGAGGCTCAACATACACCTCTCCTTTCAGCACTGATATGTAGGACTGATGTGTAAGAGTGGTACAAACTGCACCATCTACCATCCATAAACCTACCAACGTAAAGATAGCAGCAGAATCAAGGTTTCACTAGCACCCACAGCTAAGAATGCTGCTGGAATCTATTATAATGTGTAGCCCACCAGAGAATAAATATTATAATGTGCTGAAAGGTATATGAGCATGCTAAAAACAGGACTATATGAAAAGGTGGACAAGATATATAGTTTATTTTAATTTCCCTCTACTTACTTACTTCTGTGATCTCTACCTGTGGTAATTCCTAAACCTACTTCAGATATGGTTGTGGCTTAACCCCAGCTTATAACTAAGCACCACACAACAACATGTTCAATCACCCCTGGTGGGATGGGGGAGAGAATAGGAAGCACAAGTGAGAAAACTGGTGGGTTGAGATAAAGGCAGCTTAATAGATAAAATAAAAGCCATGCACATAATAAAGCAAAACAAGGAATACATTCATCACTTCCCATGGGGAGATGGGTGTTCAGCAATCTCCAGGAATGCAGGGGTCCATCACATGCAACTGTGGCTTGGGAGGACAAATATCATCATGCTCAATGTCTCCCTCTTCCTCCTTTTTCCTCCAGTTTTATAGGCTGAGCATAATGTCATGTCCATGTGGCCTGGAATATCCCTTTGGTCAGTCAAGGTCAGCTGGCCTGGCTATGTTGCCCCCCAGCTTCTTGTGTATTCCAAGTCTCCTCCCTGGTGGGGTGTAGTGAGATGCTTTGACATGGAGTAACTGCTCAGCAAAAATGAAAACATTTCTGTACTATCAACCCTTTTTTCAGCACAAATCCAAAGGAGCCCCATATCAGCACAGGCATGTTCCTCTCTATTTCTTTGTTCTTTTATGGAGACAAACGGATGCTAAAGGTTTTGGCTTGTAGTAGTGTATTTTTTACACTGAGCAAGTATTTCCATATAGGGAAAAGTTTAAAGCTTGCCCCTTGTATTTCTTATAAGGTAGAAAACCCAGAAACTTCTGTAAGGTTCGGATAGCCATTGGCTCAGTGCCAAAAGAGAAGCATTGATTGAATTCTGTGGCTGTCTGTCAAAGCTGTATGTGTTTCTATTGGCAGTTTACCAGTAAAGCCCATCTGAATAATTAGGTACTTAAGAAAAGACACAAAGAAACCAAGAGGCTTTTTGGGGGTGTCATAGCAAGATATCAGAGGCTTCTGTGACACCTGTGCTCGGCTTTATGTTTTGATCATGTAACAGTTTGTTATTTTCATTTATTAAAGCATTTTCTTTACATAACTCACCCGGAGAGCTGTCTCGCTAATTTTTGAGCCACAATCCCGGTAGGCCTGACCCCTCAGAGGTGTATGGGTATCCCTCATATTGGCTACCTTACTATTTGCATTTGGACAAGGCTGCCACTCCAAAACAATGCATTGATTGGGGATTGATCAAGTAAGGAGTCTTTAAAAACAGATGAAGAGTAGTTGTGATTTTGTTATCAACATGTGGTTTTCTATGACACCTGGAAGTACAAAGGACTCAGTTCTGCTTCAAATTAACTCAATAGCAAAACTCTCATTGACTTAAAGGTCTGAAAGATCAGGCCCTAATTTACCAACACTTGTAATTCCCTGATTAAATTTTAAAAGTCCAGATGCTAAAATGATTTGCAGGCCTTTGATATTCTGCTGAAGTCAATGTTCAGGTTGGCAAACTGGGTCTTTGGCTCTTCATTAGGATCACGACAATTCTCTAGCTGATATGACTATCATCTTTGTCTTATGCAGCAGAGAATTCCAGTCTCTGGTTCCCAGCTTGTCATGTAACCTTTTTTCTCTCACTTCCATCTCCTTTCCCTGCAGATAAAAGTAATTTCTGAACATCACAAATTCCTAGTTAAAGAACAGAACTTCAAATATATATTCCTACATGTAAAACACTTAAATCACCACAAAGGAATGCAGAAAACAAATTAACTGCATGAATTACCTATTAAAAAGAAACTGAGAGCTCTTGAACCTCTTGATTATCTTGAATGTCTTGAACATCTTGATTATCTGCAATAAAAAAAAAAAGTTATTTTGCAGTATGTGAAAATGCAGGCAAATTATTTACAACTATATACATTAATAATAGTAATATAATAATAATGGTGTTTCTGGCTGCTTATACTGGTTTACTTATCTGCTTTCATGTGCACTTTCCCATCTGAACAAGTAATGAGGTGCAAATTAGTAAAGATTTCATCACAAACATTTAAATAATCTGAGTTATCAGTATCATAACTGATATTTTCTACGAGCTGATACTAAGTGAGAAGGGGTTTTTGAAGTTCTAATTTGAGAGAACAAAGTTTTTGTGCTCATAAACCTGTTTCACTCTTGCATAGAGATATTCACATTTCTATACCTATATGTATTAATCTGGTCTGTGTCTGGAGCAGAAAGTGACTCCATGGCACAAAGAGAGAATATGGTGAGGGCTCCATGATCACAGAACTACTGAACCAAATATTCTCAAAATCACAATGTTAAGTGTTGGAAGGGACCTCTGGAGGTCATCTAGTCCAATCCCCCTGGCTAAAGCAGGTTCACCCAGAGTATGTTCTACAGGATTGTGTTCAGGCAGGTTTTTAATATCTCCAGGAAAGGAAACTCTGCAACCTTTCTGAACAGCCTATTCCAGTGCTCTGACACTCTCTAAGTAAGGAAGCTTTTCCTCATATTCAGATGTGACTTACTACATTTCTATCTCTGTTTGAATATTAAAGAGCAAATCTGGCCCACATTCAAAGGATTTCTGGCTATAAGAGACAAGGAAAAGTGTGGGTGTTCAGGGCTTTTGCTCCGGCTTGCTGAGGTCTTTCTGCCCTGCTCCCCTGGATAGTTCGTGGGGGTTCAATCTCTAGGCTCCACGTGGTCTGAGGCTTGGTGCAAATGAAGAGAGGATTCTGCTTTGGTTTTCAGGTATTTATTCCATGTGGGATGGAAGGCAGAATGGCTGAGAATGGTCGGTTCACCTTTTTTATCACCTTGGGTGATACCTGAACCAGGGGGGTCTAGATCCAATGGGTGAGCTGCAGGGGAGTGGTCAAGGCCAAAGGTATTTTACAATACAATGGGGAAGGGTGGCACCCTGGCATCTTGCCGATAGGAGAGGGTCAACCAGGGTGATTGACAAGACAGGGTGATACCACCAAGGAGTTGGGATAAGGGGAGTTGAGGGGAATGGAATGAACCATTTACAATTTGATTACTACACACTGTAACAGAAAAGGATCTTAGAGACAAAGTAGAAGAGTTGCGTGAGGGAGTGATCTTGTTCTACAAGCACCAACAAAGTGCTCATTAAAAACATGTAGGAATCTCTGCACAGGGTAACAGCTTTTTGAGGAAAGAAATTTCTTATTAGTCCATACAATGACAGGAGTCTCTGTTGCAAACATCTTCACAATGGTTTCATTAGACAGAATGGACGACAGTCCAAAACCAATATCCTGCCAATTCCTGATACTTATCTGCCCTGTGTACCCTCTAGCATGTATGAATCCATCATTGCTGAGCACCTTAAACAATATACAAAACACCTCCTAATTTTCTCTGCAAAACACTGTCCTACATGACCATATCTGCATCTCTAGCAAAGTTTTCACTGAATAGTTACAAGCATTCTGTCTAAATTTGCTCTGTTTTAAAGCAGAAACATCTTGGACATATCTCTGAGATGAACAGATGCTGCGGTGCGCTCTCCCTGCAGCCCCGACTAGCTTCGGGGGCACCGGCCGCAGTCTTGGGGTACGGCTCGGTCAGGTGCACAGACGGTGCACGACCTCACTTTCCCTTGTGGGGTCTTTTCCCCCCCTGAGGACGTCAACGGGGGACCGTGGCGAGGGCAAGAAGGGACGGGAGACTCTTTGGGGGGGGCAAACGCAGGTTTATTTGAGAGGAGCCCCAGCGCGGGTTCCCTACCTCTCGGAAGCCTGCCCCAAAAAGCCCCCCAAAACCCAATTGTATCAGCTTTTTATACGGGGGTGGTACACCGGGCAGGACTTGGCTTCCACTCAATGGCTCTGGACAGAGGTGTGGGATACAACATGGCAATCAAGGACACAACCAATAGTGGGGGGGGTAGGGGGAAGGATCGGGGGTCCTGTCGAATCACCCTTCGAGCTCAGGAGAATCTTCTGGAAAGGAAGGCTGGGTCCAGGGTGACAGACAGGAGGGGAGGAGGGGGAGAGTTCACATAACAGGTTGATTGACAAAAAACAGCAGATAGGGATAGTGGGGTACATAGAACAAACCATTTACATTAAACAATTATAACTTTGACAGCGACCCACTGCCACAAACAGATTCTTCTTGGAAGAATACAAATGTTGTCTATTAATTGCTCTGGACACAGCAGGGGCTACCTGAAACTACCTCCAGGCCACTCCAAAATTCTTACTTGAAGAATTCTTATAGCCACTAGTCAAATGCCTTGTTGTGACAGTGGCTATTAACTCAGTCTCACACTCATTGTCCATGCACAGATTAACAGGGCGTTCCCAGAGAATTGTGACTTTTCTGATCAATGTATAAATAAATCAGTGTCTTATGCTGAGGTTACATTTGTTCAAAGTTGAATTTAGATGAGAGTAATTCTGAATTTCCCCTAATTTTCCTTCTAAATTCTACCACTAAGACAAGTTGTCTCACTGCTCAAGACCAAAGAGAAACCAGCAAATTACTTTATAATTTCTAAATATTGGAAGGCCAGAATTCCGCATCCTCCTCTGAGGTTGCTTCACAGTTGTTGCTTTGCCTGGAGCTGTCCATAGTCTCATGAACAAGGTTTCCTCTATATCCATACACGGTTGCAGTCTGATAGAATGGTTAGCTTTTGGTTGGTTTGGCAAGACATCTGTTGTTATATGGGTCTCTGTATCAGCTTCCTGTGAAGCAGAACAGAAGCGAAGTTTGGGGTAAACAGAAACTCAGCAATGAAACCCAACGCAGCACAAACTCAGTAGTAAAACTTACCACATGTCTTCTTGATAGTAACCTGTCAAATTATGTTTAGAAGCTAGAAGACTATCCTCTAGGTTGTCCTCTGCCCAATTCTGTTCCATGTGGTAAAATGTGAACCAAATAAAAAAAAAAGCCACAAAAAACCCCCCACAAACAAACAAACAAACAGAAAAACACACCAGAAAACCCCAGTGCATTTTTCTTTATACACCTAGTAACTGTAGATCATATCTTTGGGGTCATAAGTTAAGAAAAAATAGAATTCTTTCCTTTCTTTCTAATTAACCTGTTTTCTGTCAGAAAATGTTCATCCCAGGAAATTAAATTATTTTGCTGTAACATTTTATCTTAATTTCTGGGAGGACAATATCAAAGTTTCATTACAGCTGTATTGCTCAAATATGTATCAAATATAATATCAATGAGTGATGAATATCAACCAAAAATTTAAGACTTAATCCAAACAAAATCCCCCAGCAAGATAAACTGAGTATTTCCTTTGTAGAAAAAGAAAAACTAAATACTTTTAACATTCTATCTCAGTTTAAAGTGAAAGAACATCTTATTCCTCAAACCGTAGTGCTGCATGTAAATTTTGTATTCCAGTCAGCTCAACCACAAGATTTCTTTTAAAGGCCTATAGATTGTCTAACTAGGACTGCTCTATCAAGAATCTAAGCTTTTACATTTGGAAAAAGGAGAATAAATCAAACTGAGAGCGCACCTGACAACGTTTTTTATCTCCTTGCAAGTTACAAGTGATAGCATTTCTTCAGAACAGCTGGAATAAACCAGTTTTAGTTTTTGGCATCAAGAGCCATACACTTTAAATAACTCTGTTTCAGTTTTCCACAAGTTAATCTAACAGACTTGCAGCTGTAGAATGATGGAATCATTAAACAACCCTGTATTTTTTCAAACTGGGACCTTGAAATCAGTGGGAATTGCATTACACCCTAAATCAAGCCAAAAATTTACAAACGTTGCAGAGGATGCAGCAGTGTCACATTTTGTAAAACAAATGGAAACTCTAACTTCAAGATGACAGTTTGGGAGTTGAAAGTTTGTGCAAAATTAGGAACTTTCAGATAAGTATTTTTACTGGGTTAATTCAGCAGTTAGCATCACTGTTTAAGAGCTTCATTGAACACTTTTGACTTTGTAATATCCTTTTATTTTATGTGATTAAAAGGGAGTCTTTAATTTGTGACATCTCAGGAGTATTGTATTTACCTGCTTAAGGTCGAATAGATAATTCTGTGTGTGAGTCAGGGTGAAAAGGAAAGGATTTGTGGGGTTTTTTTCCTTTCTTTTCTATAATCTTCCTACTGCAGGAACTCTTCTTGATTCAATAATGACATTTGGTGGTAATCCCAGAGGAGTAATAATTTTGCCTGAAGACTAAACCGAGTGAGTGGTGATCTCCCTTGCTGTCAATGACCTATAGATGACATTTTGTACCTAATTAAATAGATGTCTTTCTTTCGAAAGAAATGGCGAATCATGCATAATTAGAAAAGGCATCAAAGTTGGAGCTGTTGGCTCATTAATCTAATGGAGCTAGCCTGTGGCACTTAAAGATCATTTGTATTGCTCGTGATGTTTGCGCTACTTTATGAGCAATTAGCACTCTATATAAGACTGATTCTCTTGATAGTTTTCATTTTTCTCACACTCAAAGAAAATATTTAGATAAGTTTAGGATATAGTATGAGCTATAACCTCTAACACTTGTAAACATTCAGATATTAATGATCTACAACATGGGTAAAATTACCTGGAATCTAACACTGACTTCTCGTTTCTTTATGCTAAACAAAGAATGGGAAAAAACCCTTCACAGAACTGTAGAACTCATAAACAATAAATTTTAAAAAATCACACATTCAATGAAATTACAAGTTCTGTGATTTATTTTTTGGTAATTTTTGTTTTCAGGATGAGGAGTGATGATATTAATACTGTGTACACAAGCCCTTATGTGTAAGAGTAAAAAGGGTACTGTGTTTATTCATCTTTCTTCTAAGTTTCTTTAAAATAATTAAATTTTCTATTTTAACAATTATATCTAAAGATTTAAGACATATTGAATTTTTATAAAGAAGATTCATTTGCAGGCTTTTTGGAGGCAGTCCATTCTCAATGCAAGTGTTCCAGAAGTTTAAATTTCACTTTCCACCTACAACTTGCCAGATTGGTCTATAATCCCTGCTTATTATTTCTCTAGAGAGTCTGACTACTTCAGCTTTGCTAGGATTTGTTCCTGTAGAATGCCTGGTTGTTTCTTACTATAACCATGTCTCACAGAAAATAATCCATGAAAGCTGAAACGTACATTATCGTGCTATGCAACATGCTTAAAAGACATCCAGCAGCAGCTTGGGAAAATTAGATACCACTGATAGTTTCATATTCTAATTTACACTAAATCATGTATCACATGCCTGGGTGGTTCAACATACATATGTGGATATGAGCATGAATAATTTTTTGTATGGACATCTTACATATGCTATAGCCAAAAAAGTGTTTATTTTCCGCTAAAAAAAAAAGGGTTAGTCAAATATTCATTTTAATTAAATTTTTGAATTTCTCTTTTGTCTTTCATCTCTTTCATACAATTTTACTTCACCACAAATGCAAAGTCTACTAAGAGGCTTTACATACAAGTTCTCAGTGAATCGGAACATATTTTGGAAATCTTGTGGTTTATTAATTTGTTTTTAAATCTTAATGGTGACACCTAAAATTTCCCCAAGCTACATAAGAACCATATAACTGTATAGAACACAGAATTTTTAAGGTTGGAAAAGATCTTTAAGATGAACAAGTCCAGCTGTTAACCCCTAACAGTCCCAAGTCCATCACTGAACGATATCCCTAAGTGCCACATCTACATGTCGTTTAAATACCTGCACAGTGAGGACTCAGTTTCCCTGGATAGCCTGTTCCAAAGCTAGGCAAACTTTTCTGCGAAGAAATTTGTTCTAATAGTCAGTCTAAACCTCCCTTGCAGCAACTTGAGGTCATTTCCTTGTCCTGCCAGTTGTCACCTGAGAGAGGAAGCCAACTTCCACCCGGCTACACCTTCCTATCAGGCAGCTGCAGAGAATTGAGGTTTCCCCTGAGCCTCCTTTCCTTCAGAGTCAGCAAGCCCAGCCCCCTCAGCTGTTGCTCATAAGACTTGTGCTCCAGACCCTTCACCAGCTTTGTTGCCCTTTTCTGGACAGGTTCTATCACCTCAATGTTCTTCTTGTAGTGAGGGGCCCAAATCTGAACACAGGATACAAGGTACAGCCGTGCCAGTGTGGATTACAAGGGAGTTTTTACTGCCCTAGTCCTGCTGGCTGTGCTATTCTGTTATAACATATTTTTGTATGATGATAATTTGTTCTGGGCTATACACTATAGTCATAAAAAGTAGAGACTTAGAGGTTAACCTTTGTTTTCCACTAAGACTGTGGCTTATAAATCAATAACGCAGACTCTTCCTGCTTGAGCTAGCAGAGATTCTAAGACCAATGTGCAGTAGTCTTTTCCCTATGTTACCTTAGCCATCCCTCATTGGCTCATTTACGCTAATTTGCTGGTTCTCAATTCATCTCCTTTCACCAAGGTCAGTGAAGAAGAGGAGGAGGAGGAGGTCACCCAGACATGGGAGCAGAGATTCCCTTGCAGGCTGTGGTGCAGACCATGGTGAGTAAGGTTCTGCCCCTGCAGCCCCTGTGGAGGTTCACTGGGGTACAAAGATCTACCCCATGCTAGCAGAGGAGACCCACCCCAGAACAAGACTGTGACACCAGGGGAAGCCTGGGCTGGAGCATGGTCCTGGGAGGGACCAGCTGACCCATGGAGAGAGGAGCCCATGCTAGAGCAGGCTCCCTGGCAGGACTTGTGACCCTGTGGGGGACCCACTCTGGGGAAACTTGTTCCTTTAGGACTGCATCCCATGGAAAGCTGCCCATGTTGGAGTAGTACATGTGGAACTGTAGCCTGTAGAAAGAACTCACACTGAGGAATTTTGTGGAGAACTATATCCCATGGGACAGGTTCCATGGTGGAGCAGGGGAAGGACTCCTCTTCCTGTGCAGTGACAGAAATAACCTGTGATGAACTGGCCATAATCCTCATTCCCTGTCTCCCTGCATGGCTGTGAGGGAGAATGTAGAGACCGGGAAAGGAGGGGTGGGCTGAAGGTGTTTACAAGATTTGTTTTACTTCTCATTATCCTGCTCTGATTTTGATTGGTAGTAAATCCAGTTAATATCCCCAGGCTGAGTCTGTTTTGTCCATGACAGTAACTGGTGAGTGAGCTCTCCCTGCTCTTATCTCAACTCATGGAAATTTTGTTATATTTTCTCACCCATCTTTCTCTCTACTGTTTGCTCAAAGGTTTTCTGAGAGCATTGACAAAATTAGAAGAAAATAAAAAACTGCAACCACATCTTTGTCTTCTTGCACTTCAGTATTAAATATCTCCCACTCCCTCTTTCCTTTTCTTTTTCCCACCATTCTCCCTTTTTTCTCCCCCCACTTTTTTTTTCCTTTTTTCTTCTTCTCCTTCCCTTTCCCTTTCTCTTTTTCCCTACCTTTCTCTGTCCACAAGCAAAAACATTTGTCTTCTGTCTAAAAGTGGCTTCCCAGTCTGATTTGAATGCCTAGTAACATGAAACAATGCTCAGTGGTTACAGGCTACTTATTTTAATGCAATGGTAAAATAAATTGGTATGTAAAATGCATGTGTAGTAAACTGTCAGCAGTATCTGTTTCCTTCAGGCTGCAATAACTCCTGTAAGAATCGTCTTTTGTCCCAGATCTCTTCAGTCTTTGAGCTGCTTCAGAGCATCAGTCTCTTGTGGGTGTAAATAAATGATGACTCATTAACAGACTCATACAACAAAGTGTATTTTACAAAGGAACAGAACTGAAAACTTTGCTCCTTGCTCCTGACATGTATATATAGCAGTAATGATATTGAAATAGGCCAAGGTATTTTTGGAGTGAACAGATCCCTATGCCATAGTTCATTCTGTGCTCCTACTGCAAACTTCTTCAATTTACATTTACCAGTGTCTTGAGTGACATCTCCTGGAGAAAGTTAACATGGTCATTCACAGTAATTTGCTAGTGAATTCTGACAAGAGATTTGTGGATTCCATTTCTGCAATTCTGGTTTTGGAAATGGGAGATTTATGCACCAAATTTATTTCTTTTTCAAGTAAAGCTGAACCAAGATATACAGATTTTCTTCCTCTGACAATAATGCTGGCTGAGTTGACCCAAAGTGTTGGTCTGGTGACATAGTAACAACTATAAAATAGTGTAGCAATTTGTCCTTATAATTACATCTTTTGACTAGATCTCTCAGGAGAACAATGTAACCTTAGCATTCTTCCATGGCACCGGGCTAAATCAAAAGCGACTACAGAAACACATAGAGCGGAGCCTGACAAAACTTTCCAAGGAAAAATCAGGCCAATGCTCTATGAAGAATATACAGATGATATTATTGTAATCTGGAAGAAAGAGATAACTTATCCCCATGCTTTGATCTCCTGAACTCTCTAGCTCTGCCTTTCTGAATTTTACAGTTCACAATAAAACTATTGCAGCATTGTTTAGAGCTAGAAACTAGATTAAATAAACACACTGCCAAGAATAATGCATATTCCAGCAACCAGGTTAGCTAAACTAAAACAAACTTCGACATTTCACTACTGTGCACCAAGGACATGCACATAAGGCAAGAATTGGTAACAGGACAGTTCTTCAATTTCATGTGCTCACAGAAGGCAAAAGTAGGTTTAAAAAATGTATCATTAATCTCTCAACTCATCTCATAGATTTCAATTTTATTTTATTGATCATGAACCTGAAGATAAATTATTTCAAGAAAAAAAATGATTTATTTTTTTATTTAACTGTTTCCATTATTTTCACAGAAACTGTGAAATATTGCTACTGTTCCATACTGCTACTGGAGGATTAGATGATCTCCATACGCCCTTCCAGCCTCAAAATTCTATGATTTTGGAAAAAAACCCCACAAACAAACAAACAAAAAACCCCAAATAAAACAAACAAACAACCCTCCACAAAAAAAAAAACAAAACAAAAAACAACAAAACCGAAACCCCCTACCAAACAACAAGCAAACCTGAGATATGAAGATATGTATGGTTATATTAGCAAGTAGGTGGAACTGTAGGAGGAAGAAAATGTTAGTGCACTAACCCTTAAATTATCAAGAGAATTCTGGGATAAAATCTTTCTTCCCTTCCCCGAAATGAAACCATATTGATTATTCATAGTCACTGGGCTATCACAAAGGAAAACTGGTTCTAGTCTTTTTGAACCCTTACTTCACCTCTACTCATGTTCATATACACCTTAAATGCTCATATACAATAAACAGACCAAAGAGGTGTTAGAAATTAAATCTTTGTTCATCACAGGTCTCCAGAACATGTACAGACACAACATTCAAATTAATCACATATATGTAGGTAGCTCTATATAATTGACAATATTCCTAAAACTTTGTTTTAGTTGTTCCTTCTGTGATTATACTGACAGAATTACATATACCAAATTAAATAATTTTACATGCAGTGAAAAATTACCACTGTGTTTCAACTGATGTAAGTGAAAAAGCCCAATTTCCTTTTATGCTGTGTCTGCTCCATTTATATTACTGTGCAGCAACAGGATCAAGGCTGGGCATGGGTTTTGATGTAGAAATGGATTGTCTTTGTGGCTCATTTCTTGTAAAGTTTTTCAGATGGTTGTGTAGCAGATGAACTAGTGAAATAAATTATTATTTAAAATTATTTGATTAGTTAAATTCCGCATTTAAAAAAAAAGTCTGGGTCCCCACTGCGTTCTATAATTTTTGCTTTTGTTGTTGTCATGCCAGTCTGAGAGCACAATACAGACATTTTAAGTTGTTTCAGATGTAGACAGCATAAATTGCCTCCAAAAAACCTTGCTGGTCAAGTGTAGTGTCAAAGTATACTATATTGTAACCTACTACAGTACAATGTTTATTTCTGAAAGCATATCAGAAGAAAATAATAGATGTAAGTCTGAAATTCTAATTCAGGTAGAGATAAAAAAATTAATAGGAAATTTAGAGGTAAAGTTGTAATTTCAATTTTAATGATAAAACAAAGTGCATAGCTTTAGGTTTCTACCTGAGGTTAACATCTTCAAAACTGATGGTCCATCTACATCTCCCCATCTTCTATATTGAGAGAAAAGAGAAAATTATGTCTCTCAGTTCTAGGTCCCCTAAATCAATCTTAAGTCATTCACATTTGGCTACAGAGGGGAAATATCAGATTGTGCGTAGATATCCATTCCCACTCTGGTTTGCCCTGTTCCCAGTCAGTTATTTTTAAAAGTGGAATTTGAAGGCTCATTAAGATGATTCAAAATTTTACTCAAATAACAGTGTGTTTAAGCCACAGCGGGTTGGCTGAAAATTATAAAAAGCATCAGAAAGTCAGGTACACAGGTTTAAACAGAAAGCAAAAGATTTGGAACCTAATAGCTTTGGCTGACTCAGAAATTTCCAAGCATGATACTGGTAAATCCACTCAGCAAAATCCGTGAAGAACTACGCCAGTGTACTGGCCCTGCTAGGACAGGGTTAGTTTTCTCCATACATTTCATACAGCTCTATGTTTTGGATCTGAGACCAAAACAGTCCTGGTAACATACTGATGTGCTAGTGTTTGCTGACCAGTGCACAGCATCAGGGCCTTTTCTCTGTCCCCCAGGGGATGCACAACCTGTTGGGATGAGTCACAACCTGGCAGGTGATCTGAACTGATCACAGAGATGTTCCATACCATATAATGTCATACTCAGCAATAAAAGGGAAAAGAAAGGGCTTTGAGGGCTAATCAGCTTTTGTGAGGGAGCACGACAGGCATCAGTCTACTTGTTGGAGGTGGTGAATGATTGTTTTTTCCACAACTTATGTTTATTTCTCTTTTTTTCTACTTCACATTCACTTTTTTTCTTTCTTTCTTTCTTTCTAGACTTCCCAGTTCCTTGCTTTTACTCTTCCTTTACTGTTCCCTTGCTCCACTGGGGGCATAAGGAGAAAGTGAGCAACAGGCTGTGTGGTGCTTAACTGGCCACTGGGATTAACCTAAAACAGCCAGCAAGTTTGAAAAACTACATTGGCTTAAAAATCAGAGAATTTAAATAAAAAAGATACAGTTTTGTGTAATTATTTTTCCTAATTTCAGAATTGATAAAAAGATTTGGGTTGTTTTTTTTTCATTTTGTGTTGTTTATTTGCTGCTGTCTTAGAAAATGGAATCAGACTGACAGCTGGAACAATAATAGTTTTTCAATTCACAGAAACCAAGCATCAGATAGTCATGTGCGTCTTTATAAACTATACTATGTATCAACAGATGGGAAACAAGGCTACACGATCTGACAAAGCTGCAGCATCAAGTGGTGTCAGAATTATCAGTAAGAATAGAAATTTTCTTATCTGAACAAAGAATAAGGTCAGGGGTCTGAGGAGCAACACAATTTTAAATCATGCTGCCAAATGCGCCTTCCCACTGCATTGCAGGATCCTCTTGAAAGCCTCACTCCACAGCAAATTGCTACTGAAGTACAGAGTAGAACTTTTCTTTCACCTATCTAGTGTAAAGTATTCAAGAGCATTGCTCTTTGAAGGTATTCAGCAAGTGATCATCCTCAGCATGTTTTGTCCAAATTCTATTACCAGCTCTCAAACAATAAAACAGATGTTGCAGGACAAGGACTCCAATGAAATCTGGGAAGTAGGAGCTGCATTCATACTGTTTCTTTCAGCATGTCATGGTTTAATCCCAGCTACCAACTAAGCACCACACAGCCATACACTCCCCTGGTGGGATGGGGAAAGAATCAGAAGAATAAAAGTGAGAAAACACATGGCTTGAAATAAAGACAATTAAATAAGTAAAGAAAGAGACACTCATGTAAACAAAGCAAAACAAGGAACTCATTCACCACTTCCCATGGGCAGGCAGGTGTTCAGCCATCTCGAGGAAGGCAGATTTCCATCACATGTCACAGTGACTTGGGAGGGCAAACACCATTAATCCAAGCACTCCCCACCTCCTCCTTCCCTCTTCCCCCTGCTCTTCAATGCTCTTCAAAGACCATGACACCATATGGTCTGGAGTAGCCTTTTAGTGGCATCTTCCACTGCTTACAGAATACTTTAAAAATTCCCACTGTCACCTGAAAATTTTATTATGCAAACTTAGATGATGCTACACCCTGGATTGTGTGATAAAGACAATAGTGAATTCTCTAGTTGCATCCTTTGTACCTCAGCTAGTGTAAGTGCAGGATTCTACAACTTCTCAGGTGAAGGCTATAGGATTAAGCAGGTGTGGGCCCATATACATTTTTCAGATATCTTGTTACAAGTAAAACATTGAATTTTGTTGCATCTATTTGTTATTCTCAAAATTCACAATTTTCTTAAACATTTTGAAAATTTTAGAAACAGTATCTCCTTTCGATTCTGAAAATAGAGGAGGATCTTATGCCCTGTGATTCAAATATTTCTACAGATTTTTGTGGGAGGATGAAGGAGCTCAGTTCAGTTACTTAAATGACTATGTGAAAAACATCTCAACCAGGTTTAAGGTGCCAGCCAAGGGTAGTGTGGGTCTCTCATAGGTTTGACACAATATTTACCTCTTTAAAGTGAAGTTTCTGGATGCGAGATATCTCAGAGAATTTGAAATAAGGTGTTTAAGGTAATGTGTAGCCACCTGGCCTGCTCCAAAATCATCCATATATGCTTCATATCACTGGAGCAGACAGAAACAAATACAGGATTTAGAAAACAAATAAACATGCATTTTTAAGCAAATATTTTATTTTCAGAATTACCAATTATTCACTAATATGGAAATCATTCTCTAACTGGAAAACTCTCAGATTTAAAAAAACCATTAACTGTAGACAGAGCTTATAATTTATATCAGCAGATATGTTTTGCAGATGTGTAATTTTAAGAGCTTGCTTTCGTCTTTCTTTTTCTTCCTTTTATTTGAGCAGACATGATTAGTATTAAACTTTAAAACATTTTAATCTCTATAAATAGAGCTAGAACCTTAAATTTCAAAAATTCTCAAGATTATGGCTACTCAATATTTCTCTTCTGTCAGACTTTTATATAGGTGTCATAGAAAACACTGCACTATCTTCATCTAATTATTTCACAATATGTTGATGAGGTAATAAAAGAACAACTTTTCTGATCAAGAAATCAGGGTATAGAGAGAAATTAACATATAGATTAATTAATGCTACTAATAAAATTATAAAATCATAATAATCAATAATTTTAGGTTTCCTTCATTGTGTGTATGAAAAATTGGATTTTTGAGGGAATAATCTTCAAAAACCAGCTGTTTATACAGCCACCCCAAGTCTTGAAATGAAATATAAGAGACAAGGGAAAAGTTCTGCTGAGGACTCTGATTTTCAAAAGCTACTTGTACCAAAGGCTTATTCAATTGTTTTCCTTCAGATTTGCTGATGAGAAAGAATTCACAGTGTAAACTTTACAGGATTCAGGACACTCATGATAATAAATTGCTATAGCAAATCTTATGTTGATCCATCACTGTGATTTACTATGGTCTTTTCATTTTTGAGGAACAGAAGAACAACGATACAGAACTTTGCAAAACTTCATCAAAGAAGTATCTCAATATTTTCAGGAAAGAAAAAATTAATTGGTTGTAAGGCAATAATCTCTCTGAAGCACAAATTTAGAATCACAGGATAAAATCACCACAGGCAGATAAAGTGCTGGAACTGTAGTGTTTCTACAGCACTTATCCAAAACATTGTGATTTATTAAAGCCTTCTTTTACTTTCCTTCACATTCCCTGTAAAATATTTTATTGGGCCATTCACTGGAATCTCACGTGAGGATTTGAACCTATGTTTCTATGTAATTATACAAGCTTATATGTGATAGTGAAATGTTTACTATATTTTTATTCTTGTTCTACGACAAAGATTGTTTCAAAGGCAACTTTTTTCAATGAATTATATATTCTTGAGGCTCAGCTTTTGACTAAGAAATATAATATCTATTTATTTGGAGGATTCAAAAAGATTGTGTTTTATTTATAAGATGATATTTTATTTGGAGTCATGGCAATTTATCTGCTGAGCTACCAATTCATCCCTACTTTCACTGGAATTAAATTATTTTTTGTTTCTTTATTGAATACATTTAAGATTTCCAGCTTTTTTGTTGTGATTGTAAAAGATATTTATTTGAAAAGGTGTGGAATTATCAATAGGAAGATAAAAAAGGCAGTTCTTTGATAGTATCTATATATTTGCTCATTTTTGCCCATTGAGATAAAGTTGTGAACTTAAAGGGAGTCTTTCCAGCTTGCATTAATCCAATCTCACTAAACATAAGGAGAACAATAACAAACATGTACAATTAACTGCACAGACAAAACTAAAACAATAAAAAGAAGCTAACAGAGATAACATTTCTTTTCTGAATGGTTTTTTTGCTGTCAAGCAATGAACAGAAAACTGTTTGTAAAATCATACATGCCACCTGTATGGAGTATGGAAATTCTCCTCTTTGCCTTTTTTATATCATAAAGACAAAAAAAAAAATTTAAAAAACAAAGGGGTAACAACAAAGTAACACCCTTCTTCCAAGTACATGAAGATTTACATCATTTTGAACAAGTTTTTGACATTTAGGTTAATTAAACAATTAAAATTACAAGGAGACATCTAAATGTAAACATTAAAACCTTAGCTTCTTAAGCTGTACTTGGATCCTGTTTGAGATAAAACAGAATGAATCCTATCCATGAGCAAAATTGATTTCTTATTCATATCTCAAGATTTCTTTTGCACAAGCTATACAGAGTCCTAACTGCATTCTGAATATTTTCAGAACTCTATTTTATGATATGGATAATCTATAATTATCTAATTAATAATTAATAAAAATGAATACTTAATTCGTATACTTCAACAGTTCAGGTGAAAACAACCAGAATGTGGCTGGTAGACAATGGTAGGCAATCTAGTTTTTTTCCAGCCCAGTATCTAAGTAGAACTCTCCATTTGGTTCATGGGTTTGTCCTAGGGAGAGCTAGGTATGATTTTGTTCTTCCTTTTGTTCTTTTGTTTTCCCTGGAAAGCTGTTCCAGAAAACTGTTTGCTTCTGGAACTTTTTTAATATGGTGACAACATTGACAGTCAAAGAACACAGCAAGTTAGAAGAGGAAAGGAAGCGAAAATGATACGCCAGTGTACTTTTCTGTCCAGTCAAAGCCTTTGCCACTTGTCAGTTCTATCCTGGAGCTGTAGATTGCAGCTCTGTTGATATTTTCTCATGCTTGGCCAAGAGCACATTTTCTCATCTGGCCAAGGGTAGATGAGGGTGACCCCAGCATGCCCTGACCAATAGGTCACAGTCCCACAGGGTCTGAGCACAACAGGCAGTGCCCGGCTCTGGTAAAATCTGCAGCACAGCACACACAGCTCAGGCAGGGACTGGATGCCTGGCTCAAGGCTGTCAGGAGCTCCTGTTGCCACAGGAGGGGAAGCTTGTCAGGGACACTACAGTGTACTGATGTCTCCAGGGCCCTGATGTCTCTATATGAAACAGAAGGCATTTTCTACCTGGAAACACTGAGTAGCTTGCCACTGATCCCCAAGGGGAAAGGTGGGAATTTTATGCTTCTCTAGTACTTACTAGAGATTGATGCATCCTCATTTTTTCAACAGCATTAGTTCCTCAAACCTAAGCTATTTGGATCAATTGCTTTCTGGATGACTGGAATGGAAGGATTGTAAGTCGCAGCTTTTATTTATGTCCTTTGGTATGGATTTGTCTCATATCTAACTGGCATAGACTCTGCTTAGCTTGCACATTTCTGAAAAATCCATTCTTTAGGCGCTTGGCTCTTTATATCTCATTGGGAGCCAAAGCATTTATTGGCTGTTGAATTTTCCAGGAAGTAAGCTGGCAGCAGATGGGGTATTTCTTCTCTAGTTTAGTGGAACTATGCCTAAGCACCTTTTAAAAACCTGGCTTTATATATGCTGCTTCTCATCCATAAAACAGAGAAAAAGAAAAAAAAAATCCTGAATTCATAAGTTGTAAGAGTAAGCACATTTAAGTTTGCAAGGTCTTCAGATATTGTGATATAGAGGCCACAAAGAGATGTTTGATAAGAAGAAATTATAAACGAGTTAAAGATCAGAAACAGCTTTTTAATGGCCAGCCAAGCTGAATACTGAACAACATACAGGTACTTTGAGCTGTTCCCAGCCACTCATTCAATCAATTAAGTAAAAAACTTTTCAGCAAATCTGAATACTGAATTAATATGAAGAAATAATGATTTGCCTATAGACATTCTGCAAATGGAAAAGATTAATTAAGGGAGGTATTTATTTTAAATTATTTGCCTAGCTGTTGTTGCTCAGAATTCAATGGGATTTGCATATGTAACTGAGATACTTCAATACATGCCAGGGAAAAGTACATTATTTAATTTTTAAAAATTTTTGTGGGTTTTTTTTTTGGGGGGGGTTGTTGGTTTTTTTGTTAAAGCAGGTGCAGATTAAGAAAAAAATTGCATAAAATAGCTAGCCTAGGTTACTTGACACATAAAAGAAGGAAAAAGCCTGGCATTTTTAAAAAAGAAACAAAAAATCTAAGCAAATCGATTAAAAGAAAATTAAAACACCTACATGGCTGATGTACATTTTCTATATGGAAGAGTCTGGTTTGTAACTGTTAGGATATTTTCTAAGACCAAGATTTCAGAAGACTATACTTTGAAATCCAGTGAACTCCAAAAAGTTACATGTGACTATGGCAAGGTGCAATCATGCAAAAGCACATCTTTGAAGCATAGAAAAGGAGGAAAAATATGAGACAGACTCACCAGGGCTGTGAACCTTGACAGGAGAACAAATGACACATACTCAGCAGAAAGTCTTGCAGGGCCAGTAGATTTATGATGGGTTTTCTACTTAAATGACAGGAAGTTGTAGCAATCAGTGGCATGAGAAGAAGGACACAAGGACAGGAACAAAGCATTACCATGGGGAGTGGCAGGAAAAAGCATGCAAAAAGGGCTTGAAGATGGTCATGTCATCATGGTGACAATGATATTATACTAGGAAAATGATGCCTTGCCCTGGCTGATTCAGGTACCTCCAGGGATAGCAGCCTCCTCAGTCAGAATAGACTTCCTGGGACTTTTCTACCTGAGGCTGCAGGGAGTGTCAGAAAACATCTTTAAGTGAAAGTTTATGTCAATATCTTCTATGATCCACTTATGGGTGTGGAGTGAGAAGTAGTTCTTATAAAAAGTAACACAAAGAAATCAAACTAAAGAAAACTGAAGTATGTGTGGAGGTACAATGTGTTGCCACAATGCCCTGTCCTACTGAACCACAAGCACAGATCCATGTAGAGCACTAGAAGTGGACTGAACCTGTCCAAGGGCTCCAGCACACACCACCATCAGCACTGAAGGTTATGCCTTGGAGCACCTCCAAGACAGCAGTGGCTTCTCTAGGCAAAGATTATAAGATTATATGTAAATGTTTGCTAACCAAAAGATCCCTTAAGGGACTACCAAACATCTGCCAAGAAGATACTTGTGCCTCCATATGACCCACCATTCCTGATTAAACAGCTGTGCTTTGTGTCCCAGCTGTGCCCAGAGAAGCTGTGGAAAACCCTGGGCAAACTGCTCTAGCTCTGAAAAAAGCTTTGAGCAGGAGTAGGACCAGCTAAGGTCTAGTGGTTGGTTCCAACCAAAATTCTTCAGCAGTGCTTTCAGCAATCTGAATCGAGCTTTTGCTGACAGATTATAACTTTCCAAGCTTATAGTAGAAAATTCTTTATTTTTTAGCATTCATTACTGCTTACAAACATTTAAGTGCTAGGATCCCAGTGATCTCTGATGTGACTTTCTTAAAATAACAACTGATTATTTTGGCTCTTTGAAGGTGAAACACAGATGAGGAAACTAAACCCATTTTTGCTGGTCTGAAAGAACAGAGGCTGTTTTACACACATACATCCTTTTATTCCCATTCCAGCATTCATGTGTAGGCTATGCTCCCCAGTTTCCTCATCTCTAAAGCTAGGACACAGATATTAGGTGTTGTAAAGAGCTTTTATGCTGGGCTTTTGCACAAAAAAGATATTTAATTTTCACAACATGCAAGCATGCATGAGAGCTGTAAAATATTGGTGACTTTATTCCCTGGTTAGAGAGAAATTATACCAATCTATTCACAGATGAAGTCAGCTGGAGACCTTTGCTAGTTAATGAAATGCCAGTGTTGACATTGTAATAAAAGATGCACTTCTGGGTTTATGTTATTTTTTTCACCTAGGAATGCTAATGAAAATTGAAGACACCATAGGCCAGGATTTTTTTGTAACTAAACAAAAATAGCAAGTCAAGTGAACTGCAAAAGATTTAAGTAAGTTATGAGAAGCTGTATATTAGAAGACTATTTTATGCTAATCAATAAGGTAATTTAATTAAACTATAAACATAGCATAAGGAACGAGAAATTTACTCAAAAAGTAAAAACTTCATCAATGAATGCAAACCCTGATATTGAACTTAGACAAAAAGTGTATTAAAGTCCCTAGTTAGGGTTTAAAAAAATATGGCAGAATTCAGTTTCTATTGTATGTGTCCTAATCACAATTTTTACATTTCTGGGAAAAAATCATGTTTGTTGTGACTGTACATTCATCCATTTTATTAAAAATTTAAAATTTTTAAATAGAAAGAGGTTTATGAATTAGTATCAGTATTGCCATTCATATGAAATATTTTGATAGCTTTTGCAGTGTTAATTATATATTTTCTTTCCAACTTTTCTATTTCCACCTTTGTTAAAAACAATTTTATAATTACCTATTTCATAAAATTGTGAGATGAAGGACTTTAGATATAATCATATTTTATTCCATTAAACCAAGAAAATGAAAACAAAATTTTCTTTAAGGAGAAATCCCCTTGTTTGTCTGATTTGTTCACAATACATAAGTTGATAAATTATGTTTCAGTTTAGGAGCCCAGCCTGAAGGGTGCAAAATAAATCTAGTTGGAAACCATGTTACAGTTATATCCTAGGTATGACTCAGAAAAAGCAGTATTTTTAGTGGTGTGTAATATCTTAGAAAACAACAAGCCACCTTTTTTCATTGACAATTCACAAAGTGTGGAACTGTATTCTTTGGGGTTTCCAAGTCAGATAGAAACTTATCAAGAATAATGACATCTTCCTGAGTATCAAGTTTTGCAAATATTTGGTTTTCACTGTGTGTCATCTCCAATTTATTGCAAGATGTCGTACATGTTTGAGTAGTATTCAAAGGCAACTAATATGATTAGAGACAATCAGAACTGTTTATCTCTGAACCGAAGACCAACAACCTTGAAATCTTGCAAATCACTAGATAATAACAACATAAAGCCCCATTCTCTATTCTTCTACATCGTTCCTTGGATTCTGTGCATCTAGAGGAGTTTAGAGGAAGAACAGAGACTGAAGAAGGGAGGGAGGCTTGTGAAGAATGGTGAGGTTGAAATTCCCCTGGGAAACTGCTAAACAGATAAGGTTTCAAGGAACACAACTGTAGCTCTGTTAAACTCGTTAAGAAATCAAACAGATTTTTAAAAATTAAAAGACATTTCCATTAAAACACACAAAGTTCAGTATAACTATAAGATGAAATAAACAGCCACTGTCACTAAGGATATATCCCTCATTCCCTCAGCTGCTTGCCTCTAGCTCAGAGCACTTTCTAAATGCCAAGTGCATGAAATTCCTATAGCTGCATGATGAACTGGTCTAGTTAAAAATATTTTTGTCTCTGGGGATCACTTCTCTCAACGGCAGCTAAAATTCAGGAAATGAAAGGTGCATATCCATAATCATTTCAACAAATCTAAATTGAGACTGCTGTGATCTCAGCTGCCTTTTCCATCCCCAGCTGTGCACTCTCCTGCCTTGCACTGGCACTATGTCTTGTGTAATCATGTATTGAAACATCATGGGAGCTGAAGAGATGAAAATTCACCAAGTAAAGGAAACTTAAAAAAAAGAAAAGAAAAAAAAAAAGAAGAAAGAAAGAAAAGAAAACATTTATTAGTCCTTAGCCGGATCAAAGCCCTGAAACAGTTTATAATGTGAGTGCCTAAGCCCTCAGACAGTAGAAGTTAGGGAGAAGGGATAAACAGTAGAAAAAAAATTAGAACCCTGACAGACCAAAGAGTTCAGTGATTACCTTGCTGAAGCAGCATATGGAGACATTATTTTTAGATCTGTGGCTAAAAGAAAGGCAGAGTTCAGATAAATATACTACAGTATAAATACATAAGTATGTTTCTTTTTTGTTCTGTTACAGTTCTGCATAAAACTGAAAAATGGAGGTGAGATACTGGGCATTAGCTGATACAGAGATATCAGCTGGGATATCAACCATTTTGAGAGTGTGGCATAAGGCTCTGTGTTGAATCAGAGCATGATGCCCCTTTGGCTTACACTAGCAGCAAAATTCCCCACTAACAAGGACTTAGATTATCAATTCAGTTTTGATGTTGCTATTTTTAAACTAGGGCCCCTATAGAAACCTAAACACCTTTAGTCTTCATTTCATCAAACTACAAAAAGGAAGTGATTTTGAACTCTCTTCTCTTCTCTTGCAAGGTAAAATACTCCTGGCAAAGCAATTCACTGACCTTGTGTGTTTTCTTAGAGTAATGCCAGTATTTCCCAGCTTCAGGCATGAGAATAGGGAGAAAAATCCCTGCTCATTTTTAGTTTTGGATAACCTCTGCAGTGAAATGGATTTGCCAGGCTGTTTACAGCAGCTTTGGGGCTAGTTTGCACTTGGTGTGGGAACAGCACCACAAAATCCTGGCTCTCTATCTTCTAAAAAACTAAAGATCTGTGATCAAGGTTTTCAGTTGCAGTGGCTGCATCAAGAAAACAGAGCAAAAAGAAAATGAACTGTAGAAAAAAGACAGACATGGAAATATGACCTGTGTTCTTTAGTGAATTTCTACTACCCATTATCTGTTTAATTATCAATTCCTTTCTGCTCACTTCAGTGACAGCATCAGCTGCCTAGCATGGTAGGAGGCACGAGCATCCCAAAATGATGTTAAGTAGGCAAGCTAAACTGTAATACTGCATTAAATATTTCCTATTTAGGCAAGAATATGGCTGCATTTGATCTCACTGAAATCCCCAAATTCTCACTTCATAGAGGTTTATCCAGGCTCTAAATCAACAAAACTGAGGACATGTTGCTTTCTAACAATCTGTTCCTTCAAGTTAAAAACAGCTGAACATGATCTTGCCAGCTCCCAGAGTGGTGCTGTGGCTGAGAGGGCTAATGTGGCTGCATAATCGGGGGAATACTCCGCTGGAGTGGGGAGGTTGTATCACTGACATAACAGCATAAATGTTTATGTTTACTCTGAGACTCGAGGTGCAAGCTGCAGTATACACATTCCCTAGAGAGGCAGCTATTCTCCATGACTACAATGTTTAAGAGAATGGTAAGAAAACGAGACTGTTTACCACAGCAGGAAGAAAACAACTCACAGAGATTTAGACACCAAACAATAAGATGCTAGGAACTGAAAATACTGATGACTGCAATGTTTTTGTTAGTCTCATGTCACACATACAAGCTTTTCCTACTGCAGATTGAATAATGGATGAGGAACAAAAAAAAAGAGTACAGCGAGAAATGTATATTTCTGTACTGTATCTGGACTTACTGCTCTCTTTAGCCTTCTCTGAAAAAGGTTTTTATACACGACAGTTAGCTCAGAAATACTTAGTAATACAAAAGAATAGAGAAGTTACACAGAAAGAAGAGACAAAATACTGCTATATTTAGATTTAAATGTGTGTAAATACAGAACATGCAGAGTTCTCATGGTTATTTCAAGCTTCTCTTCATGTTCCTTTACCCCAATATAAAGAAGCACTACCTACTTCTGAGTGCAGTAACAACGCCAAACTTTGACATCAGTCTTTCATCAATCATCTCTATTTACAGACAGAAACAACCAAAAAAACAACCAAACAAAGCGCCAAAACTACAGTGAGGGAACCACTTGCTGGAGGCAATTCAGCAGGGTAATGGAAGATGATGGAAATATTCCAGAAATATCCAGAAAACAAGAGGCTTGTTTTCTCAGGTTAATACTTACCCAGTAGACCATGCTGGTTCTGTGAGATCACAAGTGCATTTTGTCTTTGAAGCATGTTATCCATTACCTTTGAAGGAGCTTCTTTTTGTAAAATACAAATCAAACACATCTAAAATAAATCAAACACATCCAGGCTTTGAACCAGATCCCAAGTGGTCCTGATAACATACTCTGCATTTAAAAATGTGCTGGTAACATAATTTACATTTATAAATTCTGCTAGTCTCAATGGGAATTAAAGCTAGCCAGGATCTCACTCAGGATTTCAATCAAAGTAAGATAAAAGTTGAAAAACCCCAATGAAACCCCCCAAAAAACTACACAAGGGGCATGAAGGTGAAAGGTGGAAATAAACTGTAAGATTACACTGCCTCTCATATTGAAAACAGAAGTTGGCCACAGCCGTGGCCTGAGTGCCTCATCTTTTAAGTGTAAAGGGGTAAAATTTAGACCTTCAGACTTCCCATTCTTGTGAGTCAAAGATGTTGATGATCTGTCTGCCTACCAATGTCCCAAAGAATGCAACTGCTGAGACCTTTTCTTTGAAGCAAAATGTGATTCAAAAACTTTAATTTTGTCATTGAAAATCCCTGGTAAAGCCCTGACATATTTTCTGACCTCACATACAGTGCTATAATGTAATCCTAGTGAGAGCACCAGAAGTGCAAAATCCACTAAACTTGATTAAATAGTTAACATAACAATAACTTCCATAAATAAAACATCATTTTAGCACAACACCTCACACCCAAAATACATCACTACCTGCCACTTTATCAATCAGGAAAGATATAATTAGTCTATTCAACAATTTTAAATCTGGACATCTCCACACACTTCCAGAGATACTGAAAGATCCTGTGGTGCTCTGCTGAAATTTTCAATAACTTTGTCTTGAACTATGATAAGCACAGATGATTTTCAAATTGAAGACTTTGTTTACAGCTACTGCACTGAACATCTTTTTAGAAAAAAGCACATTTTTGAAGAATGATTGTAAATTAGATGATGCAAGGTTCTGAATGTGCAGTTCAATGTCAAGATGTTACATCAGCCAAAGCAATTTGAGCCAGTATTCATTTTTTTTATCAAAACATGCCATTTATATCTGGTAAACAAGGTTATTGGCTTAGCAAAGTACTTGTTGAATAGAAAATATACTGAATCATCCAATGATTTAGGCATTCACCTTTTATTATAAAAGGTTTTAAACAACAAAAAATAAAATCTGCACTGAAAGGTGACAGTAAAAGATGTGAAACCACCAGTTTTATGTCCCACATTTGACCAATTTAAAAATGAAAATAATACCCTCATTAACTGTCAATCTTCAGAGGCTTGAAATTCCTGTTAGAGATCTGTATCTACTGTGTGAGTTATCAAGAATACAAGCCAAAGGAATAAAGATTCTGCCTAATTTAAAACCTTTGTGTCAAAAGAAAAAATGAAAGATTGGACATGACAGAGGTGAATGAAGCTGTTATTCTTTTAATTTTATTTAATTCACCGTAAAAATCTGTCTGCTATTTCTCTAGATTTTTCTTATCCAACAGCACCACCTTGTGATAGTACAGATTTTGGTATTTGGGTTTCCAGATATACACACACCCGCAACAAAACCTTTCGTTAGTAACTGAGGTAGATATAATGCTGAGAATGTTAAGTAGTAAGGATGCAAATAAACACCATACCAGTGAATCAGTGATCTCTAGATCCTCAGTCAATAGTCTTTGGAAAAGTTTTCTGATGCAAAGATGGGGGTTTTTTTAATGTGAACATACAAGAATATACCTACCTACAGTAAAATCAATATGCTTATATATTTATATTTACATATTTAACTGGCATTTAGTGCTGCAAAATAAATGCTTAATCTCTAGTTGATTCTTTAAATGAATGATTGCTTTGGTGATGAGACACAGGTGCCCTATGGAAGGCAAGTTCTCTGTAGTATTTCTCATTGGCAAGCTAATAGTAGCATCTTGCCTGAGTAGCACCATTTTGGACCTCCACTCTGAGGTACCACACTCTGTAAATCCCCTGTTCAGAGAGACCAAGACTGTGCTTTCAGTCTATTAGCCAAGAGCCAAAATCTTTTACTGGCTTTTGCATGTTCTCTCTCTCCAGTCTAATGAATATTTTCCCAGACTAGGCACAGTGGAACTGATTGAGCAGGGTGGACTGAAATTACACCGTGGCAGAACATGTCCTTAGTGCATTCCCATCGGAAATGGTGAGGCAAAGAATGAAATCGAGTCTTGGTTTCCCATATCCTAAATGGATTACTTAATCACTGAGAAGTCAAAGAGGAGCTGGGCTGAGGCCTGTGTTGGCTCCAATCCAGTAGATATTCTGTGAAAGTATCTATGAAATGAGACCGGGAAGCAGAGATTATTTGTGGATATGTCAGGTACAAAAAAAGAACTAAAAGTCTCTGAGTGCTTCCAAGACAAAGGCATTTCTGCACATGCTTGTTAGAACCTTATTCAGCTAATACATATGAACAGAGGATGTTAGGAGTAAAGTAGCTGTCTGCATTGAATTTTGGACTCCAGTTCTGGAATCTAAAATGTCAGCCAAGAAAGGAAAAAGGCAACCAAATAACTTTATGAGTTTTTGCGGGTTGTTATACACATTAGAAGCATTAGTACAGAATCAGTTTCAGGGAAAGCTTCCAATGAATTTAATTTCTTCTGAGAATTTCTTAAATCTCTTGCTTTCCTGTTCTTCCGTTTTTCTTCCATTTGTTAAAAAGATATTTCAGTGCAATTTATTATAATTTTTATATTTTCAAATGTTCAAGTGAAGGTATGCCATATAATTTTATTACAAGAAATCATGATGACCAAAACAACACAAAATAAAACTTCCTATGTTTAGTAGTGCTTAATAAAAAAAATCCCATAAAACTGTGTGGCTCGAGATAGCATACTGTGGGTTAGGACCTCTGGAGAACTTACCAACTGTGTCACAACTGTCTTTATTTAACAACTTCTTTAGACCACTTTGGAGGGAACGACCATTATGTTAATTTTAGATTACAGTTATTCAAGAGACCTTGCAAGGACATAAATATACCAAGGATATAAATATTTAAAAAGTCAAGCTAAAAAGTTGAGTAAATGGATACACAAACCAAAAATGAGATCTTGAAAGAAAAAAAAGTAAGCCACCACATATAAAGAAAAATGAAGGTCTGAAACTCTTACTTTGCAATCAACAGGAGGGCTAGAACACAAAAGTTAAACAGATCAGGGAGTGCTGTTAGGCAAAAATTTGAAATCAACTTATAATACAAGATGACAAAAAGCAAATGAAGTGTGATTTATAATAGTATACAAAAGAAGCATAAAGTCACAGAAGACAGAAATGACAGTGTGTCTCTCTGTGATATTTCATTTGAGAGACCACCTCTGAGTCTGAGGTAAACAAATTGTATATGAAAAAATGCTGGGGTAAAAAATTGAATAAGCAATAAATGTGTGACACATTTTTCATGAAACCTTATGATGAAATCTGTGTTGTATTAATAAACAGCCCTTCTTGTACTTCTTGGCTCTAAGCATTGGTTCTTAGAGCCAAGTGGCACTGTCTGCTCACATCCACTGCCCTTGGACTAGATATGGTCTCTCAGACGACCTTTGACACCGTTCATGGAAAAGCAGTAGCCAAAGCCTGCTCCCAGCAGACCTTGTGGATGTGATTTCTTGCTCAGTGATGTGGACACATGGTAGATATTGCCATGTGCCTGCAGGGAATGGGAGCAGGCCCTGGCATCCTGTAAAATAGACTAACCACTATATGGCCAAAGTCTTTTGCCCTCTCTCATTTACCTCTAAAGACCTACCCTTAGCTAAATGTGCATTGCTCAATGCATTGGTCCCATGGAGTGATACTTAGTCTCAGGACAAGTGATGGGGAGTAACTTGCCATGACACTCTTCAAGGCTTTCTGTAGCAAGGAAAGTGATTTTTTTCTTCCATAGAAAATAGATGCTATGTGCTACAGTATGAACTCTATAGCACTGGGTCTTCTGTCCTCATCCACCATATGTGTGACTGTAAGATATAATAATTTTTGGTGTATTATGAAATTTTTTATTATCAGCATTTTTTTCCTTCCAGCTTGGTGGGTACAAAACACTGCAAAAGCAGTTCTGCATCTACCAAAGTATTTTATTATATATATTTATTTTCATTTTATGTGCTATGAGTCTCTTGCATGTGAGGCATATCTGTGGTGTGATTGAGGGAGCAGTAAGTGTGACAAATCTGCTGGGACAGCTTAGGAGCACTCTGTAATGCATGGATCAAATCACATATATATATATGTTATCTAGTTTGCATTGCATTTTGTGGCTCTTCCCTTGACTCAGAGCTTGACCTATGCATTATTCAGGAATACTCTAGTTTCATGAATCATATAGAGACCCCAGGAGTGAAATAAAATGTTTATGGTTTAGGCAATCACAGGAGAAGGTCCCAGTCTAGTAGAAGAGATCTAAATTATTTCACAGTATATCAATACCTACTTTGAAATTACCATCTTTAATAAGAATTAAGTCAAACCTATTGTAGAATGATATATAAAGAAAGTTTTTGCAGAAGCAAGTAGTGGTTCTACCTTGACAAGCCTAGTAAGAATGGCTGAGCATTTCTATAAATAGAGTTGGGTAACACAAAAGTTTTACCCTCAAATTCTGGGGTATACAACCTACGCACAACCAAGAGCACAGCAGAGATTCTCCTCAGTCAGTTATTAAAAAGAGATCACCTCTTCAGAGAACCTGGGTGCAAAAACCCAGGTGTATTATCCGGAATGGTAAAAGAAGGTGAGACTCAGAGTAATAGTCCCACACTTTTAAGTGAAAATACAGATCAAATGTCTCTATTCTGTCAAAACAACCCAAACAACAAAACCAAAACTGAAAAGTCGCTTGCTGAAGGATTCCAACAGCAAATTGAATAGGTAACTGGAAATTTGAAACTTTTTTTGGAGCTTCTTAATATTACCACTGCAAGTTATAGTCTTTCTACTTTTATTAAAAAAAATTATTACAGTTCATTCTATTAAAATGAGCAGCCTGTTTGCCAACATTTTTTCTGTAAAAACAGCCTATCCATTAAAAATATCAAGATATATCTGAAATTGAACCTATTGTTTTAATGAAAATGCTACTTAAAAGTCAGTGTAATTATTTTTTTTTACATTTCTCTATCGCTTTCAGGACATACACACACGAATATGTATATCTATCTATATATAAACATTATTTCCAAAAGTTAGACTTATTATTCTACTAATGCCAAGAGATATTATTAAAATATAGGTTTTCAAAATAATCCATAAAACTCTCCTTAGATTTTCAATCATCTCAACTCAATAAAATGTTTATTTGAAAACTGTCATTGGAAACAAACAAACTCCTCCTTCAAATTGTGAGTAATTTTTTTCTTTAAAGCTTTTTAGGAAGGAAATTAACATACAATAGGCTTTGATGTGCAGATTGTTTCCAGATCTTCAACACTAGAGTTAGGTAAATTATTCAAACTCAAACTTCACTTTTTTCAGTCTGTCATAGGTCAAATCACATTACGACATATTATTGCATAAAAGTACTAACAGTAAACAGTAAACTAAAGGGTTGTGCCAGAAACATTACCCTTGTGAAAGTTGGTTTGTTTTTTTTTTTTACAAACAGTCAAATAATAAATGTGGGATAAAAGCTGAAAATTTCCTTTGGTTCAACAATTTTAGTGTTTTAAGCTTTAAAAATCACTTTCTACAAGTATTTCTTTCTAGAGAGACTCATGCTTTCTTTATCTCTACTATAACTTAAATCCTA
>VWYP01010234.1:0-289267 GCA_013400435.1 Pycnonotus jocosus
GTTATTTTCATCACTATGAAATATGTGAAGGTTTCATATTTAAAAAATACCAAAAAGTAGGTCTTTAATATTTTACTAGAAAATAATTTTGAAAGAAAAATGAAGAAAATAAATATGCAAAAAGTATATACAAAATGCAAAATATCATGTATATAATAATAAAATAAATTTCAATATAATACTGGTAATAATATGTAATATATTTAACATATAATTGGTATATTTTACACATATATATGTGTGAAGTGGTGGGAGAAATCAGATCACTGAATAAAAAATAAACCTGTATGATACGCAAAATGATGGGTTGACATGAGTAACAAAGATTGGGTTTTGTTGTTTCTGTTAGTTTGGGTTCTGGTACCTGCTGCAACATACAGTAAGGGTTGTGCTAGAGATAGATAATTAGATTACTAATGTTGCCCATGCTTTTAAAAGTGGTAATATTATTGAAGAGGGTGTCTTTAGTAGCTGGTTAAATCCACTACTTTTGGTCTCCTTTTGTGTGTGTGTATGTATGTGCATGTCACAAAGTCTTTGTTTTGACAGCTTATGGTTCTTAATGAACCCAAAGGTAACAGAACACCTGTCATTTTTTCAGAGTCTCATTTACTTCAACAGTTTCAAGTAACTTAAGTAGATGTAGGCAGCAAAACCCAGTTTCTTGTGGTATGCATCGTGTTTGGTTTTTGTAGAGATAGGTGATAAGCATGATTCTGCTTTCCATTCCATGTTTCTTATTTATATAACGCTTCTTTGCTGTAGGAACGTTCCAGCCCTGGGGTCATACTATTCAAGTAGACTGGGCAGATCCTGAGAAGGTAGTTGATGAAGAAACTATGCAGAGAGTTAAAGTATTGTATGTGAGAAATTTAATGATATCTACTACAGAGGACAAAATTAAAGCTGAATTCAACAAGTTCAAACCAGGAGTAGTTGAACGTGTAAAGAAGTTGAGGGACTATGCTTTTGTTCATTTTTTCCACCGTGAAGATGCAGTTGCTGCTATGTCTGTAATGAACGGAAAGTGCATTGATGGAGCCAGTATTGAGGTAACACTGGCAAAGCCAGTTAACAAAGAAAGTTCTTGGAAGCAACATTTTAATGGTCAGATAAGTCCCAGTTCTGAAAATCTCTTAGGGTTTCCTAACAAAGAAGATGGTACTCAAAAATCTTTGGGGAAACCAGCAAGTCTTTCAATTCGTCTTAATGGCCAACACAGTCCAGCCCCCCCTGAAGTTGAAAGAAGTACATACCCCATTTTTCCAGGAATAAAGCTTACTCCAATTAGCATGTATTCTTTAAAGCTGAGTCACTTCAGTTCTGCAGTAATGCATCTGGATTATTTTTGCCATAAAAATAGCTGGGCACCACCAGAATACTGCTTGTATTCAACCACGAGTCAGGATGGGAAAACACTCTTGGTGTACAAGGTGCTTATTTCTAGTATTGCAGATGATTCCCAGACTTACTTCATGCCAGAAAAACTCTGTACAACAGTAGAAGATGCAAAGGAATTGGCAGCACAGTTCACACTTTTACATCTAGGTAAGCATAAACATTTTTGATTATTTATGAGGAACTGAAGCTAGATAAGTCACTTTTAAATTGTTCTTGGTATACATATCTTGGTGCATGTGTGTATTTTCTATAAAGTAGTCAACAGAAAACTTGGTTCTTGTGTCAGTTGAGTCTGGGCCATTAGATGAGAGCACTGAGGAAACGCTGTGAGTATCTAAACAGTCCAATGCCAGGATAATTTTTGCTTACGTTAATCTACTGGAATGATGTATAAAGAGGAATTAGATGACATGTAAGTAACGTAACAGTTTAAGGTCATCTGTGAGATGAATACGGTTCTTAAAATTTATTTGAATGTCTGTGTTCCAGCATTTCATTTATTGCATTTTTAAACATCAGAGTGGACCTAGTAGAAGAGGAAAGTTTTTATATCATACAGTTGGAGGTGGTGGGACATTGGGATTTTTTGTTTGGTTGTATTTCTTCTCTCACTTGGTTCTAATTCTGGTGAATTGGAAAAATGATTGCTGTACACTGTTAATATAGTGTTGCCATTCTTCCCTTCCTAATACTTCCACTTAGCACTTGTTCTGCAAGTCTCTTGGGATGTATGTAGGCTGTGGTGAGATTTCTCCTTTGGATGAGTTCATAGCAGACTTACTTCAGGCTTGACTCATTTTTTTTGCTGTGCTTAACTAAAATGTGAACAAGGTTTTTGTTCTTGCTTGCGTTCTTTCTTCTCCTTGGGTTTGGATTTGTCATGGCCAAAAGGTTTTGGAGGAAGCAGAACCTCTGAAGCACAAATCCTTATACATTGTCTCCACTTCAGCTGTGCTGTGTTTGGTTTACATTAGTGGGCCACCTCCAGAAGGTGATGCTTTCAGATAGCCAAAGCGATTTTGAGTAATAAATGGCTAAGTATCTGTGTCTGGTTTTGTACACACAGCATTTGACTAGTTGAGTGTCTATTTCCATGTTTTTCTAGCTAGGAAAATTAGGGCCGTGCCTTTATAACCCATGTAATCCTGAACACAAAAGATAAAATGGTACTAAACTCAAAACAGTGGTGTAAGGCTCTCCTTAAAAGAAGCATAAAGACAGTTGCAGGTTTTGTGCTTGACCATATGTACCTGCCCAGTTTGCTTTATTCATTACCTAAAGTTATTTTCTCACCCGTATTTCTCTGGGAGAGAATCAAGGGAACAATTAAAGTTAGATTAAGAGTGATTATTCACGGCTGTGGGCAAATCCTGAATGCAGACTGAAAAAAAAATGAAGAAAGTATGTGTTGAGATTTTTATCTCCTCAGTTATAATTAAAAGTGCTATAGGGAAAAGGTTTTAAAGTGGATTTAAATTAATAGTATTATAAAGCTTTTTAGCATTTGATTGTGCCATATAATCACAGTTAATGTGAATTGATATTTAACAGAATTCCCAAATACCAGGTTGGTTTCTTGACAGCTCTCTACCTAATGGCCTAGTGCTAGTAATGCTGTCTTTCTATCTTTGAATAACACCTTTTTTTTATTTTATTTTTTATTTTTTTTTATTTGATGGCCTCTCTGCATTCTGGTTTGTGAGGATTTGGGTCTGCAGAGAGCATACAGAGCCCTGATTTGAAGCAAAAATACAAGGATGTCTTTTGAAAGATAGATGTCTTTCATATTGATTAAAAAACCTGCTTTTTGATCTTGGCATTTTTGTGATGCTGAGACATAGCCCTGAGGAGTCTAAAAGTACAATTTCTTTTCCCTGTCTAATCTAAAGAAGTTGTTTCTGTTCCACTATAATGTATGTTCTGTGTTGAATGAAATATCTGCAGGTAAAGAGTTGCTAGATGTGACAGAATCCTTCCTTCTCATGGAAGTGTTGTGTGGTTTTACATGTTGAATGATGCTGATGAATGTATGGAGTTTGGTTTTTCTTTGGGGTCTGGGGGTTTTGTCTGTTTGGGGATTTTTGATAGCTAGCAGTGATTTGAGAAAAGTCTGAGTGTGTTTCTTGGAAGCAACTTCCTATAAACATGAGTGTACACAGATGACATAGGGACTAATTCTTTCTGGTAAGTAACTTCTCTTACAGGAACCTAATTTTTGGCCACCTAATTTTTAATTATATGTACAGGTTGAGTTCTGCTGGTGTTTTTTTTCCTTTTTAAAGCATATAACTAGTCTAAGGTAAGTAAATGAGAAAGGGCTGCTTTGATCATTAATCTCAAGGCATTCTGGCCTTTTTTTTAAATTTTTGTGGTATGTATCTCTGTATTTACTTTCACACTTTACAGAATACTTTGTTTTTACGCAAGTTTACATAGTACTGGTACACAGCAGTCCTGAACAGACAGCAGTACAACAACTAACCACTTGGTGTCACTTGAATATTTTGAAAATGATGGTTCTTAGAAAACACAGAAAAAGTATGCCATCTGGGCAAGATTAATAAGCTATATTTTAATGTTAATAGATAAATTACCAACAGATCAGTGGAGTCAAAACACTCAGGCTTGACTAAATGTGTGACAATCACATGTCTGGGTGTCCATTTGTGAGAAGAGGAGCAGAGCTACATGTTGAAATTTCAGAAGGTCAGTGTTGTCAGGGGGAAGAGTGTGGGGATAGGGAACAGAATAGGGAAACACCTGAGTGTCCTGTAGAAGAATTAATACCTCTACCAATAATTTGAATTGCATTTCTGCACAAATAAGTCTATGCCTTCAGAAGTTGCACAACACCTTAATGTCAGGTGCAAAATGGTGCTTGGCTGTTAAATGTGGTATCCAGTTAGAAAAACCTGTGCAGCTTCCTACTCTTGCCTGTGCTGGAGGCTAGCTAAATGTGAGGCAGCTCCAGTTCTGAGACTATAGTAGTGTAATTGGCACACACTTGATATTCCACCTGTGGTCCAGAAGCAGTCTTAGTGCAGAGTCAATCCCAAAATAGGAGGTGGTGTTATCATTCAGTTCCTTTGCATTGGTAACGTAGGTTTGTAGTTTATTGAATCAAACTGGCTCATCCACATGTCTTCAAAATACAGGCAGAGGAAAATGTGAAATTGCATAGATGTGCTCTGAATTGTTGGAGAACTCCCACTTCCCTTTCTCTAGCAAGAGTAAATACCTGAAGCCTGGAAAAGCAGAGCCTTCTTTTGAAAATTATTTTTTGGTTGGTTGGTTGGTTTGTTTTCACTTGCTGCTGGTGGAGTTCAGCTGGTTTAAGGAAATACCAGATCATGTCAGAACCTGTTTCTAGTCCTTATGATAACACTCTCTCTAGCAAAGGCTGAGTCCTGGGAAATTCTCTCCCTACTGAGTTCAGCTTAAGGGTGATGGGGGAAAATGGGAGAAGTTTCAGTAAATTTTCCTGTTTCAGGGACTGCCAGCTCTTAAATGGGTATTCCGCTATAGGGTGTTTGCATTTCACACATGCTATTTCATGTTACATCTCCCTGAGACAAAATTTATGAAGTTATTTTTCTATGTAGAAGAGAATATTTTAAAGTGTTTATAAGAAAAATACACTGTTAAATCTTCAAGCAAAATCCTTTTAATAAACTAACTATAGCACATAAATAATAGTTTCTTTCCAGTTGCCCACATTTAAGTTTTATAGTAAATGGTACTTAAGTAGGTGTAGCAGGCATTGATTGTATATTACTGCTGTGAATTCACTTGTTTAAACATCTTGAATGCTGCATGCAGTAGCAATTTACAAGTTATGGATAAAACTTTTATAACCTAGGTCAAGAGTCTGTATTTAGCATCTGTATCTCAGAACACATGTATCTGCAGATTGCTGTTCTAGATTTTGGACATCAAAATTAAAGGTCAAGTGAGATGGTTTTCATGTTTTGTTGTAGGAATTTTCTTTACTAAAACATTGCCTTGGTTTGCTTTATCAAAATTAATTATATTGCTATTGGAACAATCAACAGCCACAAACTATAAGATGTTTGAAAAAAAATGCAGAAGTTGCTGGATTTGTTTAGTAAATAAAGATGATAAGTTGTAATTAATGGTTTAGGGGTTTTTAGAGATCTTTAGAAAGACTCTGGATATAGTATAAGAAGTTTTTTAACAGTATGGATTTAGAAGTCTGAAATACTTATTAGATGAGTTACACATAATCGTTTTTCTTACAGCCCCTGAGCAAGCATATATAACATTGCTGTCCCTGAATGCAGCATGGTGGGATAGTAAAGGTGAGTAAGCCTCTCAGCATTGTTCATTGCAGCTTTTTGCCCTCTCAAAGACGTTGTCTTAGCTGCATTGTTTGCGCTGTTTGTTAGACAAGTTGTGCTTTCCCCACAGACACAGCTCTAAGAAAGCTTGTAGAGGTTCTTTGTTGCTTTTTTCCAAAGGGGGCCATACTCTACTGCCCTGTAGCTGCTGATGGATCACACAGTCTGATGTTCTTGTTGGTTGTGCAACACAAAGGGAGGTTATGGTTTTTACAGCTAAAATGACTCTTGAGTCATTTTTCAGTCATTTCTTTATTATTTGCCTTTCCAGCTTGGGTTTAAATTTACATACAGAACTGGGAGCTCTTACTACTCTGGACACTTGGACTATTTTTTGGCTAGTCAGTTTCATGTAAAAGAGATTATTGTCTCCTTTGAGATTTTTTTTTGAATATGCTATTGTGGATGAATTTACATGTGAGAACTCCTTTTTTTATTTTTTTTTTTTAATGGCGTGAGTATGGTTTTGGAACACTTACAAGGCAGTTTGAAAATGGCATTAAATCCATGCTCTGTCTTAACTTTACTGCTGGAAGCTTCTAATCTCAGGCACACAGAATATTTCCCAAAGATTCAGTTATTCTTTGGCTGCTGCTAACAGACAGGGAACACAAATTTGTAAATCTTGGCCTATGTAAGAGAAATTGGGAAAGAATAAGTAAGACGGATACAAAAATGTTGCACCATGTTTATCTGTGAAGTAACTTGTATGCCTTCCGTAGAGTCAGTCACTTCAAAGCAGGATATAATTAACATGTTTTTTCCTACTCCACTGATGATCACAATGAAGCTGGGTTTTGTTTATGCAGTGTACATCAGGCAGAACGTGGTGCTTAGTTGAGTGTAGACTCTGATCTGAAGTGTTAAATGTGCAATATGAATGACTGCTGCTAGAATACGTATGATAGATGTAGCTAATACTGCTCGAAACAATGACCTAATAGGCACTTGAAATTGTCTGTATTAATATTTTGCATTCAATGAAAGTGAAACAAAGGGTCATTATTATGAAATTCAGTTAGAAGTGTATGATTATATATATAGAATGAGAAAATGTGTTCAGTACCGAAGAATGGGGTCTCTTAAAACTGTAAGGCTCTTAGGAAAGAAAATCCCTTTGAGCAGTTGACTAAATAGTTTCTTAATTATTTTGAATTAGTGTTAGTGCTGCAGAGGAAAGGGAAGAACACAGCATTGAATGCTTTTGTTACATCATTGTCTTAAGTTCTTAACAGTTATGTCTGTCTTGAAATGGATAATGCAGGATGTTTGCTGAAATCTTTCATCCCCCTCCCCTTCTCTTTCTACAGTCAACTGTACACCCTACTTGGTTTGAATTTACCTGAAGAAGAGAAGTTTGGAATTTACTGCTTTGGATCTTGTCATGAAAGGAAAAAGAACACCCCACTGATACATAATTACTGGAAATTCACATTCCATGTTTATTGATGAATAATTCTTCAAAGCATGTGTATTAAGCATTTCAATTGAAAGATTAGTGACATTGAATGTTAAATTGTTTTGGTTAGTTTGATTAAATTTGGGTTTTAAAAGATAATTTGTTTAAAATATTTTTTATTACCTGTAATAGTCTATACAGCAGTAATTTATATTTAGTGTTGAAACAATTTGCCACAATTCCTACTCTTGTATTTTCACACAGAATTCTTACAGCTTCTATTGTATGTAATAAATATTAAATATTTAAAAAACCCACCAACAAAACAATAAACACCATTCTGGCACTCTTGCCTTTTCATACATAAACAGGCATAATATGAAACTTAAATACCATCCTCAAGTTTGCTTCCACTAACTTGATGCAAAATTTTATAGGAAGAAAATGTCCAATTAAATCTTTGCTTCTGCTATAGAAGTACATAATGGAAAACTGGTATTTTGAAGGACTTTCCATCAATGTACCATCAGGCTACATTGCTGTAGTCTTAACACTGAGGTTCAATACCTTAGTTAATTCTTGGAGACAAAAACAGGCAAAAAAAATCTTGACAGACACAGATTACATGTATTTTTATGTACAGCTTAGTAGTTGTATTTCCTGTTAGCATCTCTCTGTTAAGACACAAGTGTGCTTTCATATTCATAGAGGCCTTACTTTTATCCAGGCTCTCCCTTGAAACTAGCACCTGTGCTTGCCTGTGGTAGCCATGTGGAACAGTAGCTTGCTCACTTTCTAATCAGGCCATGTTCTTCTTGAAAAACATTGTTTAGCATTAAACTGAAAATAGTTTTTGATTTTTAAAATGAGATATGTGTAATTCATTTTGAGTGAGCCATCTTTATTTTTATTGTGACTATTTTGCATTTCTTGGTCAAGTGCTTTATTAATTGATTGACAAAACAATAACAACCTTTTTTTTTTTACCTTATTAACAATCTGAAACTAATACTGTAGACCATTCTTATTTATGGAATTTTATACATAGTTTCACTTTATTGACGAGGAATTGACAAGGCCAGGTGGTTAAAATATCTAAGGGCCTCACCTATGCAAGTATTGTTTGCAAACTGTTATAGATGAAAATTGTTTGTCAGGAAGGAATATTATGTAGACAGAAAACAATGCAATGGAAAGATTTAAAGTTGAATAATTTTTCTTAAAAGCAATCAACTGTTGTGGTCCAATACATCTTTTGGTTCAGTGTATTTCATCACCATATTAAATTGTCCTTTTTGCTGTTAATTTAGGTGAAGTTATGGCAGTTTCATTTTATTTGATATTAGCTACATAATAATTCTTTTACGTGTTGCAATTTCTCATGTTGAAATAATGTGTTTGACTTCTGTACATGATTTAACATTTATATTAAATTTATGCTGTTCATATTTGGTGTGTGTAAAAGAAAAATAAATTATTATTTTAGACATGGTACCTTCACAAACTTAGTTTGGAGGATTCACTTCACTTTCTATAATAACAGGCTTTGGCCAGAGGCTCCAGTGCTTTGCTGAACAAAAAGAAGGGTGATTAGGTGGCTGAGTGGAGACTGGAAAAAAGAAAAGTAATTCTTGAAAAGCAAGTTAGTTGATTAGCTTTTGTTGCATGTGAAAGTTGTTAAAAGGTTAGGATTTCCTAGAAAACTCATGCATAAAGGGAACAGGGAACTTGTTTAATCCATGTTTAAACCAAGTGGTTTCTGAAGCCAAGACAAAAATCAATGTTTAAGATAGAATGATACAGTACAATGCTGGTAAGACATGGGGTTGGTAATTTAAAAGTATTTTCCTGGCAGCCTAAGAATTCTAGTCTACAGACTGCTGAAATAAGCTTCATTTTATTTTTCAAGTGTCTTGATGAAGACAGGTTTTTGCATTTCTGATGGAAATCTGGACCAAGCAAACCTAGGTAAAATTGACATTGTTAGCTAATTAAGGGAGCTGTGGGCCAAGGTGCACAAAGATTGCATAATATTACAGTGAATACTAGAAGAAGAACTGCAAACAAAAGTGAACAAAAGGAGGTACTGGCCAGTCCTGTAGAAGGCCAGGGGATTGCATTTTTCAGGTGTGTAACATCCTTCTTATTTCCAGTTGAGGCAAAAAGCCCCAAACCCCAGTTTTGCTACAAACTAGCAAATCCCATCATTATTAACAGGAGCATGTATCTTGGCAATTATTTTCAGTATTCCCAACATGCATGACAGTACTAAACCATTATCAAAGATTTGAGTGTAATGAGTGCTAGGCTGATGCCAGCCAAATACAACCCTCAGGCAGAATTTGTCTTTGTTCTACAGCTGAGAGCAGTGGTGTAAGGAATAAACAGCTGAAGCAGCAGCAGCATGCTGTTGCTGTAATTCAGGTTTTTTGCAGTTTATTTAGAATACATCATTGGAAATCTCTAATCTGTGTGCAAAATTGCAACCATATTTTTCATGCTTATAAAAATCTCACTGGAGCTTATTAACCTTTGGAAAATAAACCACTGTGTATTTCTTCTAAAAAGATTGTGACAGAACATGGTGTTGCTTTTTTTTGTTTCTTTTTTTAAAATTACTTTTATATAATGTAAAAAGTAAGTTGGTGTATGACCCTGTTCTGTAATTGGTGTGGAAACAAAAAGTCCCTCTGAAAGTAGAGATCACTGACTGGTGAAGCAAAGTTGTGTTACTTTGAGCTACATGCACTGTATCAAAACCTAGCCCTAAGTAAGAACAGGAGGTCCTTATTCTTACAGTTACCTTTTTCATCTATTTGCCTTTTTTTCCCCCTCTCTCTAATATTATTACTACCATATTTTTTCACGGGAAAGAAACATGGGGAAGCAAGACTACTTGTCACCCAAAGTTAGCGTGCTATATAACAACGAACAAGAGTTAGTAAATTAGTGGAAATTTCTATTAAATATGAAACAGCATTGAAGATCAAGTCACCTGGAAAATACTGGGTTAATGAACACTCTTGAGGTAAAAGCAATCCCCAAGAAGTCAGTTGTTCTAAGTCCTCTCTTTCAGCAAATTTTTTGACAGCAGTTGCTGTGTATAACAAAGAATGATCAGTTTATCACCTCTTCACACTGTTTAGTGGACTACTAGAGGAAGGAAAACAGGTAATGATCCAGCAGTCTTAAATACAGCTTTCCTGCAGTTAGAGCCTGGACAGCTCCAAACAGCCAGAAGAAAGGGAAGGCTTGAAGCAGTCACTGAGAGCTCCCTTCTCCACCACCCGGTTGTTCACCACACTAACAAGGAGCCTGCATGGCTACAAATTGTTCTGAGTTGTCTGTGGCTAAACTTTTAGAGACAGAAAGAGTAAAATGGCTTAATCACAGACTGCATCAGTAACCCTTAACCTCCTCAGGAGCCAGGGCCATGCTGCCATGAAAGCCATGCTCGAGCCACCAGGATGGCACCTGCTATCAGGAATGGCAGCTGCACATAGGACCCAGATGGGACAGGCCTTTTCCAAAAATACAGCTGCTGCAAAACTACCATGGAGGAGCATTTAACAATGCAACCACTGTCAAACAAGGTGGAATTTTTAAATTCTAGAATGCAAATAGCTGCTCATGGAAATGGAAAGAAATTCTTAGGTACTGCTTGAAGGTGGGTGAAATTTCAAGAATTATGAGAACACGGATATCTTCCATGAGATCCCACTTCAGGCTTTAAGCATTCTTTTTCTACCCTGCCAGAGGCTGTGGCTGCTATGGAAGCTTCCTGCAGAGGGAAGTATTTATTCACTAGTATATGAAAACAAAATTCATGCAAATATTGGTCCCTGCAGCAGCCGGGCCTTTCTGTCTCTGTTCTAGAGATTTGACAGCAAGGGAGGGGAAGAACAGTTCTTCCCATTTCCCAATACCTTTTCACAGGCAGAATTTAGTATTTGCAACACATTCCCAGGGAAGACAAGAGAAGGAGGCTGGATTCAGGTACATGAAGGGAGAGACCTTTGACTCTTCCCAACTTGCCCTTTTTTTTTCCTTACCTGATAAAGATCACTGTGTTGTTTGTGGGTAACTAATTTAACATTGGCAACTTTAGCATAATTAAGGACAAATAGCATCTCTTGGGAAAGTGTATCCAGGCCGTGGGCAGGAAGCTATCACAATCTTCCAGGAATTTAGTAGTTCTGACTGAGGAGGAGATGCTTCAGAAACTTCAATAGTGAAGAGCTTGTGTGCAAGCAAAAAACAGCAAACCAACTCAGGATCCCTACCAGGATGACAACAGATTTGGAGGACCACACAAAAAGGTCTACGTGCCAAACTCCAGTTACCTCTTCTTGAAAGCTGAAGGTCATATTGTTCATAGAATCCAAAATGTTTGGGTTTAATGTGCTGTTTTTATGCCAGAGACACAGGTAGGTCAGAAAATGGTTTGTAGCACTAGCTTTTTGAGGAGGGGTGGTGAGCATCTTTCAAAGTCTTAGGGTGGAAAGAGTGATCATAGGAACACTGATGAAAGGGTTAAATTTTTTCTTTAAACTAGATAAAAATGTAAAAAAAGAAATTTTATTCTCCAAAAGCTCACCTCTGCTATCTAAAGCAATACTCACAATAGAAAACTACCTGAGTGTTCTCTAAGGCATGTATTTTGATGAAACTTTTTCTATATATTTTTCCTTAAAAACCCATACAGTTTTCAGCTACCATGAAATCATATTTATTTTATCCATTCATCCTAGTCAAGAATTTAAGCTATGGAAGCAGTAGATTAAGGCCAGAGGAAACAGTTACATCACCCAGTTTGTCCAGCAATCCAAAGACATCATCCCATGTCACGTACGGCCTGGGAGCAAGCCCAGTAAGAGCCGATGCAAGCACATCTTCCAGAAAGGCATCAGTCCACAGGGAGTTGAATCTTGCAATATAAATTGGATCAGGGTCCTAACCTTAAACAGGCACAGTACTTTACTGCAAAAATACTTGATTCCTTCAGCAGTCAGAGGGTATTTCCTAAGCTCTTATACCCACTCTGGCTTTGAGCTTAAGAAATTTTCCAAGCCACCTCTTAGTACAGTAGCTCTACATACTGGTAATAGCTATCCGCTTTATTTTCCTGCTTTTCACCACTGCATGTGGCACTTAAATATTAGATAAATAACTAGTGAATAACTGTGAATAAATAACACTATAGGGGCAGTCCAGCAAGCCATGGAGCAGATGGAGTTCAACTCTGTTTAGCTCTGGTGAACCTGTGCAATGGAGTTTACAAGCTGGTCCTGGTGATAGCTGGGTATTAGTAGAGCTTGCTCCCCTGATTTTGATTTCTCTCACCTGAAGGAGGGATATTGCCTCTGATTTACAGGACCTCAGGGGCTGAAGTGCTGGTGGAAACACTGGTCTCAGATTTCTGAGAAGAATGAAGCCAGGTGCTCTCACTGAAGACTTGGGGGTAAATGTGGACACAACAATATGTCTGGCTGTGTGAGAAAGTCATCTGGACAAGTACTTGTATTAAAAAGTCTAAGAATATGAAATATTTTCATCCTAATGCAGAAGGGGAATCCTTTAAGAGCTCAGATACTGTCATTTGTGTAAACAATTCTAATATTTAGGCTCTTCTAATGCTAGGGAGTAAAGGAGTTGTAGTGCATGCTGTACCAGTTAGGGCAGGCATTTAGTGAACCCTCAAATGCTTCTGTACACAGCTGGCCAACAGGTTAATGCTACAGTCTTTGGGAACCTCAGCTTCCAGTTTTCTTCACCCATATTACAAGGTCTGATAAAATCAAGCAGGCATGGCTGCTTTTAGGGCTGGTGTAAGGCTAGCAAAAGATTCCTGCTGCAGTAGAGAGTCTGCTGAATTTTTCTGTCCTACCCTAGAATTCTTTGCCAGAAAAATATGTTGTTCCATTTCATGCTGAATTTGTGCTTGTTAAATCCATTTCAACATTCAGTATTTGGTAATGAAAAGAAGTTACTCTCCTGTATGAGGTATGATTTCATTTTTTTCTAAGCTATTCTCTAAGTTTTCAGGAACCCACTGAGATAGGGACATGTCAGACAATTATGGGTAGTGAAAGCCTTCAGTGCAGAGGACAACCTAATCAGACAATCCACAAGGTTTTAACAGCCTCATTATTTCATTATTACAAGCTAACCAGCAGTAATTTAAAAACCTTTTTTTTTTTTTTTTGGTCAGCCAGAGTGAAAAGATTTCTTTTTTGCGTTCACATCCTAGTGTACTGTTTGTCAAACTGGAGCCAAAAGAGATAGGAGAGGCATCTAATAAAGGAAAAATATATGTACTAGCAGCCTGAAGAGGACAACCAACATAACTCAAGGAAACTTTGTCAGTATGGTGTTAAAACCTTTATGAATGATTTTTGGGAAACATTTTTAAAATTCCACTTTAGTTAAAGTTTACTCATATTCTTGGTAGATTAACAGTTAATTAAAAAATATAAAAAGGCAGTTTAATTACTGTTGCAAGGGAGAGAGTTGCAGAGAATATGAGAAGAGTGGGGATAAAGATCTAGAGTACCAGTAGGCATTTTTAATTGCATTACATGGATAACTATTTCATAATGTTTGAAAACCTGTTGGATTATTAGGATTCATAATGCTAGGGTAAGCAGATGTTTGACTATAAATGAGAATATCCTACCCAAACAATCTAAGTCAGTGTAGATAAGACTTGGATATATCACATCTTCTGAAATTGAACTATGATCAGCTTTTTCACTATATTGCATGTTTTCTCTTTTTGGCCTGATTTCCAAGACAGTTCGCCAGGCCGAAATCTCAAACTGCCTTCCTCATCAGCTTTCTCTAAATTCTCCTCTCCTCATTGCTATTAATAATATTGTAGGTCTTTCTTGGCATTTCTTCTCCCCTCAGATATTTTTCTGGGTCATAGATTGATTGAATACTTGGGATCAGAAAGAACCTTTCAAAGGTCATCTAGTCCACCCTGCCCTGCAATGAGCAGGAACACCTTCAGTTAGATCAGGTTGCTCAGCACCCCATCCACTGAACTTCATACTTTATTATTCTTTTGCAATAGGTTTCACAGCTGCATTTAAGTGAAAACTATTTGATAGTTTTTCCTTGTCAACTGACATTGTTTTTTTCTTTAAAAAGAAAACCAAACCCCAGCACTGTCCTCAAGCATATTTATTCTGATTCTTTAACTTAAATCAGTGCCAACTTCTCTTAGTTACACTGTGTCGTATCAAAATATTCTCTCATGTGTTTCCAGACTAATTCAAACAGACTATGTCCATCTTTAAGAGTGTTTTTGAGATAAGGTACCAGAATATCACTTTGAATATGAATTCAGCATCACTAGCACAGGGCCTCCTGCCAGTTCTGCTGTGCCTGTCACTTGTTGTTTTCTCATATCCTTGAAAGCCTGCAACAGAGTGCTGTTGGAAGCTTACATTACAAATTTCTGCAAAATATCAGATACGATCTAGTTCTTTTCATGGTGAGTAATCTTTTACAGATGTTGTTTTACAAATGGAGAATTTAATGCATCTACCACTTTTCTAAGTCTTTGGCAAGTGGAAAAAATGTCCCACATGATCTTTGCATATATTTTGCATTAGTGTATGTTATAAACAGGTACTGTGTTAGTACTGTGTCTGTAGAATTATTTTAAGTGTGCAAACACAATTGATTAAGCACCTGATGAACTTTCAGTGTTCATTAGCTGGACAGTTCTGGAAGATACAAGGAGTGAATGGAGGAATGTATAAAACAAATTCAGGTCAAAGGCAGCCAAAGTCTCTACTGAAAATGAAGTAGGGGATTGCAAGGAGTTAGAATCAAAGTATAGAGGAAGTATATGAAAGTTCATCATTAAACTGGTCTCCAGGTGGCAGAGGTATATTGGGTAAAAATCCCCAAAGTGAAGAACACCTTTCTGAAATGAGATTTTAAGCAGAAAGACACAGACCATGAAGTCACTGCTAACAGTCCCAGGCTGTATTCCCTAACCCAGGACACACACAGTTCTCCACAATGTTCAGGTTAGCTGCTTGCGCTAAAAAGCTCTTGCTGCACAACAGAAAGCCCTGCTCCAGAGAACCAGCTTGATGAAGGACTGTCAAACTTTAAAGATTTTGTAACAAAAAGAAATCACCATTTAGTTTTTTTATTCTGAACTTTGCTCCTGTATAATCATCCTCTCTAAGTGGTAGTCAATTGGAGTTTTTCAAAAGCAGATGCAGGGCTAGGACAGTAGGGGAAGATCTTTCCTGGTTATGGAAGAGGAAAAGCTTAGTGGCTTCCCTTCCATCCTGCAGAGCTTCACCTGCCTGAGCTGTCCCCAGCACAGTGTAAATGCCTCTGCTGGTCCCTTGCTTAGCCTGGGCAAGGGCAGCAATGCTCTCTATCTCCATGCTATTTCACATCCATTCCTGCTTTATGTCCATCACTCAGAGTTGGATTTTATTTCTAATGTACAAATTGAGAATTCAATACACATTAAAACATGCTTCTTTTTGCCTCTGCATTTTCATTCTTTTTTAGCTTCCAGTCTTCTTGGACATGCCTGATGCTTCCTGATGCCCAGAGGCATTAGACTACCCAGACCTGGTTAAGCACAGTCCTTGATGCACCACAGAGTTCAGAGAAAGGGGGAGAGAGGTTTCAAATATCTGACTGCAGGAAAGACAGGGTGTCAAGGAGTTGGGATAATTCCAGATCCCCTGCTGAAAGAGATAACAGAGGGCCTGCAAAGCCCTTGCCAGCCCTCAAGGTAGATCAGCTTCTGTAATTGTTCTACTAAGCAGTGGAGAACCAAAAGGGTTGTAAAAAAGCAAGATTTAAAGCAAGCACCAACCCAAACCAGAAATAAATATTTGATAAATTTATTTGTAACACACATCTAAAATCCTGACTTAAATGAGAAAATAAATGCATTATTAGGGCTACAAAATTTCCTCAACCCAGAAATGTTCCAGTCATCCACAAGAAAAATTTAAGGTTGCAGGACCGATAGTAACATGATGCCTTGGCCTGAAAGTATGAAAATGTTACCTCTGAGGAAAAATAATCCAAAACAAAGACATTCGTATATAGCTTGGAGGAAAGTGTCAAAGGAGTGGTAGTTCTAGAGGGACTGGAGAAAAGATTATGAAAGCTAAGCACGAATATTTGCCTAAGCACCAATTTAGTAAGAGATAAAGAGATAATTCTACAACTATTTTTTCCAGTAGATACACATCAGAATTTTGGAGAGCAAAATGAACACACTGATTTCTTACATAGCTCATCAAAACATGAAAGCCAGTTCTTAAGTCCTATCTGAATCAGATCCTAAAGTCTTGAGCAATTACCTTATAACATGGGAATAAAACCTCCAATAAAACAGGTTTGCTTGTGACTTCTGTGTTAGGTTCTTCCAGAAATTTCTACTGGATTGTTTTTTGGAACTAGAGGTTTCACACCACGTGCTGACTTGTGCTGACTTGTGCTGACTTGTGCTGAAAAAGCACATTAGACCTCAGCTGGGAAGAATGTGAGTGCAAGCCTGACAGGGGAAAACCCCATCTTCTAGTTTCAATCAGCATAGCTTTCAAAACCTTGTTACCATTAAATTGAATTTCTGATATAACCACACTATTCCTATTAAAAACCCTCATGGAAATAATGGGAAAAAAGTCAGCAGCTCAAGCTAGGCTTTGAAGGTATCTGAGCTCAGTGACAGAACTAAAAGCAGCAGTTATGTGAGAGATGAAACATGGTATTGTAATGAATCCTTGTATGTGCAAGGTACCAGGCTGAGAGGAATATGTAACAGTCATTGCTCCTATCAGCCAATGGTGACAGGATGACAAATGGTAATTTAAATTAGGGAGACGATGAAAGCTCTGATTGTTCAATTAACATACAGCTTTATAAAATGAAAGATATCTAATTTTTTTTTTTAATGTTGGTTACTTTTATTTCCAACCTGATACTAAGTGAAGAATTTTAGAGGCTTTCAGGAAACAGACTCTCATGTGAATATGAGCTTATTTTATTTTATTTTTTCACAAAGTACTTATACTATCATAATGAAAGACACTCACTATGATAACATTTCAGAATAGGTTTTCACTGGACAAAGCCTCTGTTCTGCAACCAAATCATCCATTTTAGCAAGTGAATACCTTTCATTCACTAAACCTAAAGGATGATAAAATCAGTGACAAGTCTGCCGTGGCTTTGTTCATCTGTGATGGACCAGAGCCTGCATGCAGTAGAACACCTCCAGAGCCAAAACTCAGTGTCAAATGTTTAAAATAACATCTGGTTTTGAAAAATGTGCATACCTAATAAACCTCAGACATATGCTTATATTTCCATACCCTGAAATATCCAGGCAAAGGGCAAAAAAGCAAGGCTTCAAAGATTTTTTTAATTTTTTTTTTTTTCTGTTGAAGACAAGTTTAGTGGCAGAAGCCAAGGGACAGAACAGTGCCAGCAATATCCTGACCTACACAGGTGAAACCCAGGGCACAGAGAAGGGTGCTGCCCTCCTGAGCTGGGTCTGGGGATGCTGTCATTGCCAGGTCTCCAAGGCAGGCAAAGGCAGCTCCATGGAAATACCTGCCTTAGTGGGAACCCCAGGGACAATAAATGTGCAAAATCTCACAACTGCACAATGAATGCTCAGAAGATAGGGATTTGGTTAACTTCCAGTTTTAAAAGAAATTAAGGCTGCCTTTCAAGGGACTAAGGCAATCAGATTCTATCAGTTCTCACTACATTTTGAATAACTCCCCTGGCTTCTCTCCAGCAGGAACAACTTATTACACTGCAGTTGCTTTGAACCAAGGTCTCAACACACAGACACGGAAAATGAACTTTTAAGAGATTAATGTGAAAAGTAGTAATTCTAACTCTTTGGCTAAGAAAACAACAAAAAAAGTCATTCTAAATATCAGACTTAATTGGGCCACACAGATGAACTATAATTTTGCAGTAGCCTGGGATGTGAAAAATGAGGCGCAGATGGGTGCTGGGCTGAGCACCACTGTGGTCAGAGTGCCAGCTTATTCTAGTCAGGGGCAGGAAGCAACTTGCAAGGGACAGCCCTACAGCATCAGCACCATCTCCATCCTGCAGCATTTCTCTACCTCCAGACACTCCCTCTGACTCATTAAGGGAATTGGAAAAGATCCTGCCAGCCTGATGGAACCATCCCAGTGGTGACAGCCATGTTTACTAGTGGTCGCATCCTATAGTCTAGGTAATATTGCCACTGTGGAGGTGTTTCTCTGATACCACACTTGCATAATCTCAGATCATATATGCAATTGAAATAGGCTGAAAAATGGGTTCAAAAGAGGAGAGAAGACATTATTCTGTCGCAGGGAAGGATTTCACTGAATTAAGCTGAATTCCCCACAGGCATCATACTCACATTTCTGACTGATTCAAGCTTCCTCCTTTCATGAAAAAGGAGTGTAAAAAACGCTTAACAAGAAAAATGCTGCCATTGACTTCAGTGAGGTGATATTTCAATGTTGAAATCTTAATTGTAATATTTTTTAAAGAGGTTTTGGGTTAGAAATATGCTCTTTGGTGGTTTTTTTTGCCCCCCACCAAAAAGGAAAGAAGCAACTGTTTCAAATTTTCCATTAAAAAATAGAAATTAGGTGAAGCCTACTGGAGAGTATTTAAAAGTAGTGTTATTTTTATCAGTAGTCACTTGGAGTTCAGAACTAAAGAATAAAACAATAAGTAAAACTATAAATAGTATGCATCTTCAGCAATAACTTGTCAAATGTTGTCTACATTAGGAAAGACATTAAGTCACAGCCTTTTGATCTACTCAGGGAACATCATCAAGCCAGAGTACACAAGAATGGCAGGTCAAATGCATATTGTTCACACATAGAATGCCAACAAGAAGATGGAGGAGGTCACTCATCCCCAGTCACTCCAGTATCACTCTGAAATACTTCTCTACTGTCAAGTGTCATCCTCGGCAAGATGTAGGCACTGATCTTGCGCACACAGCAATGTAGGGTGTGAGTGAAAATGTGGGTCATGCAAAAAGAGGGGTGGGAAGGGTTTGCACATGAACCAGGAGCCCAGCTGTCCTGCTGGGTAGCTGCAGCACCATGTCTGTGCATGCAGAGGAGAAAGGGAGCTCGGTGGGGAGCTACAGTGATGGCCAAGTGCTGGAGCCACAGAGAGAGCTGGATGTGCTCAGCCTGAGACAGGACCTGCCACCAGCAGCAGGATGGGGAGGGCTGGATGGAAGACAGGCAGCTCCTTCTCAGAGGTGCACAGTGAAAGCACAGGAAGCAATGGTCATGGGTAGGAGCAAGGGAAATTCCAACCAACCTTTCTTTCCCCTCCAGGGAAGCTAGTTAAGGATGTAAAAGGATGCCTGGGCAGCATGTCACATCAATCCTGCAGATACTCAAAATTCCCCTGGACAAGATCCTGAGTGCCTGATTTGACTTAGATGTTGGTCATATTGGAGCAAGGGTTGGACTACAGATCTCCAGAGGTCCCATCTAACTTGAATGAGGACACACAGAAGAAAAACCAAATAAAATCCGTTGGTTATCCAGATGGAAGATGGCAATGGCTGGCCATGACTGGTGTCACCAGCACTTCCAGAAGGCAACAAAATTTGGAAATAAAATATTTGTGAAAGGTGTGAGATTGAAGGATATCCTCACATCCTTCTCTTCAGTTCAAGCCATGAATTACAGGGAGGAGAAACTACCGGGCACCCCTTTGCCCCCATTCAAGATACCTCCCAAGGTTGCTTCTCAAGGACAAAAGGATGCTCAGTACAGCAGGAGTCCTGGCAATGCATGTGGAGTAAATCAGCTTTTCACTGGGCTGTGGGAAGAGAAACCTTTAAAGTTTGTGTCATGGGACACCTTGACTGCATGCAGTTTCCTTTCCTTTCTGTCCTGCATCTTCAAAACCCTCAGTAAACTGTATGAGTTCCATAAGTAAAATATTTATTTGCTTTAACCTTAATCTGTCTTGAATTAAAATGAGTCTCACAAAATCAAAACACCATATAAAATTGCATTTGTGTACCCCTCCTAACGTATCCAAAAAGGTTTGGATACCTTTGCAATGCCTAAGTGCTCTGGGGGTTGCAGAGTTGGCAACACAGCAGTGCTGCTGTTTGTGTGGAATTTTCTGGTGGAGGATGTCATGTAAAGAGCTGCAAGAGTGTCCCAGCAGTAGGCTGGCATGCCAGCAAGCAGTACACCTCAACCCTGAAGGCTCAAAGACCTGCACCATTTTTTGTAATAACCTGTTATAGCTTGGTAACAGCTTGTGGCAAGGAGAAATCAGCTTATATTTTTCATTTTAGTATGTCTAGCAAAAGCATTAGGTTTTCAGAGCAGTACATTTGTGAGAGCAATCCTATGTGTTGGAGACTGGGAAAGGTCACTTCTGAGTCACATCACAATATTAATTGCATTTACTACACTATAATTTGTGGCAAGTAATTGTACAAGTCTTCTTTTAGAGAGCATAGCTGAAATCTAGTTACTTCTTTCGCAAGTTATACCAAAGAATATTTGTTTGATATGACCAGAAAAAAGAAATCTGTGAAGTATCTAGTGATTTAAATACAGAACAACAGCAGAGCCACAAGCTAGAATTAAACAAGTTAAAATTATTTTTCTTCTGTCTTTTTTACATCTCCTGATATCATGCCTGATCAGCATCCCAGCATGATCTGGGACATGCTAGCAAAAGACTCCTTCTAACAAACATAATTATGTCTTTTATTAGATACATAGTTAAATACTGTATAGATCATTATTGGTTAGTATCTCAAAGAAACTTTCAGTCTCTTACTATGGAGATAAAATGAGATGGCTGAAATCTTTTAGACTTAGCAGCTCTTTGCTCTTTTCAAACAAGCAGCACCAGGGAGCTGCCACAGTAGAGGTTTCTCTTTTTAGGAAGATCATGAAATCTCTAAGGATGCTAGTGAAGGGAGTGGAGCACCCAGTTCTGTTCCCTCCATGAGCCAAGTCCCCTTCCTCTTGCTGACCATCACTGCTCAGTTACTATGACAAGGGTTTGTCCCAGAGCTTAGCTCTTCTGAGTTAGGACTTTCTCACATTTTCCAACCAAGGTTTAATTATGGCCAGTTTTACTCCTCTGTGTTCTTCCTGAGACAATTTACGTAGCTGTCTATTCATTGAAGTTCACAGGCAGTAATTTTGCCCCCACCCCGTTTTACTAAAAGAAAGGACACCTTTTTTTTTTTTCTTTTCTTTTTTTTTTTTTCCCTAATACATACATAATTGATTCAAACCTCAACACCACTAGCTTTTATCAATATGTTGAAACTTTGTTGTGGGGTTTGCTTTGAGCTTTGGCTGCTGGAGCTAAAAAAACTCCTCTCTTACCAATTAAAGAATGTTTTCATACTGAACTAGTTACAAAGAAACTTGTAAATATGCCTCAGGGGAACTCTGAAGAAGAAAAATAAAATTTTATCAAGCATGCCGTATATTATTTTAGTGCAATTTGAAGTGTCTCAGAAGTTTGTAATATTGCAGTAAGGGCATGGTTTGATGAACAGAGGACTCTCTGGGTATTTTTCCTCCACTTAGTTTTCCTCCCACCTTTCCAAAGTTGTTTCTATTTGTCTTTACAAGTTGTCTGAGCAGAGCCATCTGTCAAATGTAGCAGCAGAGGCACACAAACACAGGGAAGTTCCCAGGCTCAACCTGCCCCAGTCAGCAAGGGCACTACTTCTACCTTACCAAACCTGTGACTCCCTTCATCTGTCCCAAGAAGGAGCAATTGGCCACCACCGTGGCTTCTCCAGCAATGCTGTCCATCTCATCTCAAGCAATGGCTTCCACCTTCTAAAGGAAAATCTCAAGGGGAGACTGGTGGTGATGGTGTATCAGGTGAGCTGTTCTTCAGTGCAAACAACTTCCTGCTGTTTTCTTCCTTCATGACTTCCTCAATTTTGCCACTCCACAACTGCTTGTGCCCCTGTGTTTGTACAGTCAGAAGCCTCCAGGGTATCCTGCTGCTCCAAAGGTGCCACATGTGGCTCAGAGCCTATTTGTGGCAGGCCCAGGAAAACTGGCAAGCTATCCTGGATAACTGCTGAGGCACTTTGTTCCAGGAGACCAGCTATCAATCTCATTTATTGGCACACTGCTGCACTGTAATGTTGTAAAAACCACTAAAAAGAGACAGCTTGTTTCTGTACTCCTGTTCACTGAATGAAAGTATCACAGAGGAAGCAGTAGCAATTTCATGCTATCACTTTCCCATTTGCACTGGGTGCCCCTAATATGTTGTCCCCTTCCCCTGTTTCCCCACCCATACCCATTCCAAGCCTCACCTCACAGTGGCATTTTTAGTAATAATTTTCAAACCCCTGACTATGACACATGCCAAAGCAGACTTCTTACCATGTTCACCAACATTCTACATTATCAAATGGTGGGGGCTGGGGACACATCAAGTGGACAAATTTGTGCTGTAGTTGCATTGCATGACTCACTCAGTACTTGTGTCAAAATCCCAGGTTTTTTTGTGCATGTGATTGCTCTCTCCTTCCCACCCATGACCGCCAGCAGGACACAAACACCTGCAATTTTTATCTCACTTCATGTTATACAATGCCTCCTGAAACACAGAACTAGTTGCACACATGTAAGGCCCAAGTGAATACACAAAGTAGAAACCTAAGTACTGGGATGATGCCCTGTGAAACCTGCTGCAGCTATGGTGTCCTTTTCCAGCACGAACATCAAAAGAGCTGCAGTGTGCTGGAGGCCAGCTTGGAAGAAACACTGACTGCATATAACCAAAGCCAGGGTAAAAGACGGCAGAAGAGCTCTGGCTAAAGCAGGGGTGATGCTGGAGGACATCAGTGGTGGTCCACATCTCTTGGGATCAGGTGCATGGTGAGCCTGACATAATTCAGGCTCATAATTTACTTTATTAGTAAAGCAGATGGAATGGAATGAGCATTAGAAGATCTCATCTAATCCTCTTTGCAAATGAAGTTTTTTTAAGATGTAAGACTTGTATATAATTTGTAACATTCAGAATTAAAGACAGTTATTTCTGATTAAGTTTTATTACTACATTCAAAATTAACTTACTCATGATGAATATTTTTGGTACTAAAAAAGACATAAAAATGCAAATCCAGGGATCTTCTTCAGCTTTTTAGTATTAATGTCCAACTATGAATTGAACTGAGCTAAAATTGAGTTAAGGGTCACTCTTTCAGGAAAAAGAATCCACAGTTTTGGGAAGATGTGTCTATTTTTGTGTAGCACAAAACCTACTATAACCCTCTTGGCCAGTGCAGCTGTTATTTCAGATGCAAAAACTGTTATCTCAACATTTATCTTCAAAGATAAAAAGGCTTCACATGAAAACAACAAAAAGAAAGACCTTTACTTTAAAAAGATATATTTATTGAAGTTTATTTATTTTAGCTAAATTAATAATGATTATGTCTGTCACTGAGTTTAAATGGTAAAGTTAATGTTAACTTTTTCCTTTTTACGCTGGCCAGCAACTGCTGGGATTACATTACAAAGGTAATGTCTGCTGGGATTCAAACCTGCAGCAAAAATCCCTGTTCAGGATTTACATCTTCTCACACATCACCCAGCAGCAGTGAGTCTGCGGTGGCACCAGGGAGAGATACAAAACACTGCAGCTTGCTCATCCACAGTCCATCTTGTGACATTATCAGAGACACCACTAAATGACATTAATTTTCAAGCTTGCCTTCAAGGAAAAAAAAAATCACCACCTACCTTGATGCTGATTAGTCTTCTAGGGTTTTTAAACTATGTTTACTGAGCAACGAGTTACAAATGAAGATTAGCTAATTTTAGCAGAGGTGAGTCATAGAGATCTGCGGGAACCAGCCAAAATCAGCATTTGACTGTATTCTTTGCTTACTGCAGGCTCTCGAGAAAAGTGATGGCTATTCACATGGCTATAAAAAAAAAAGTTTCTTGTTTCTGTTGTGTGACTGGGCTGAGGACCCCATATTTGCTCCTGTTCCCTGCCTATTCCATGCCATCAGCTTGAACATCTGCATAAATAAATGTTTCACACACACATTCACACAAGCTCTTTAACTGCAGAAAAGTCTTAAATGAAAACTTAAACTCTCAGGTTGGAGAGAGGGGGTGCAATGTTGCTGAAAACTTCTACCTTCAGGTTAGTTTTGTGTCATGGCCATTGAAGGTCTTAGGTATTAAAAGTTTTGTACAAAAGCTGAATGCAAACCATTAGCCATCACCTCTTTGATAAGAGTTTCCTGAAAACTGTTCAAAACCACTGACTTCCTTCCTCGCTTGGGAAGGAACTTCACATTCACCAACAAATTAATTATCTGGCTATTACTAAACACAAGTCTTCCCATTTTGAAAGATTTGTGTTTAGTAATAGCCAGATAAGTTGTCACTTCTAAACTAAAACAAATGCCCAAACAGTGCCACTTTTAATCATGAAAACTGCCATGCAGCAGCTAATGAAGAAAGCCAGACACTGGCCTACTGTAAATGAGTCCCCTGGCCCAAAATACAATTCCAAAACATTACAAAGTTCAGCCTCATCTTTGACAGACCATTTCCAAATAAAGCAGAAGAGACATGCAAACATATCTTGCTATAAATCTTTCTCTCTCCAGCAATTTCCAGAAACTGTAATTCAAACAAGGATCAGATCTAGCAGACCAGATTGAGGCAAAATACAATTTTCATTTAAATCAGCAAGAGCTGCTGGTGACTAGCATGCAGCATTAAACCACGTGTACTTATTACCGTCCTAAGAGAAACATGAATTTTAAAACAGATGGTAGAATTTGAAAGAAATTGAATCACAAAATAAGATCATTAACATAAATGCTTCCTCTTCTAATCAGCTACCACTGTGGTACTATCAATTGGAGTGTCGGGGAATATCATTCATTTCCTCATCTCAAAATATAAATATATGAATTGTTTCACTCCCTACTTTTCCCCTATCCCCACACACCCTTTGCACAGGCACTTTATTTTCCCTCAGTGTTTCCCTTGCTTAGAAAAAAAATTAGATTGGAACATTTTCTCTCCTTCCCAACAGTGAAGTTTTCTGCACCTACTGAAAAAAACCTAGATATTGACAGAGAGGGATATTCTGGGACAACATTTCAGACTTATTCCTCCCACACTAGAGCCAGGTGTAAGCATAACTCGGCAAAACAGATTAAAAATACAACCATGTAAGAAAAAACCAGATCTTGGGCATTAATATTTTTCAGTTTACATAGCAAGTAAACAACCAGTACTTCGTGCTCAAACAATTCAGCTACAAATAAGTTGTTTTTTTCACCTTCTCCAACAGGATTGCTGCAGCTAGAATTTAAACTCCAGTTTAACCACATCATGGACTAAAGCATTGGTTAAAAAGCTTTTCACTGGCAATGGCTTTAAGAACTGACTTGATGGGACACAACACAAATAGGAACTAGAGCACTAGTGAAACCCAGCCATCACAAGATCCAAGGATTCTTAAAGTATACTAGCATTCTACAAGGAGTGTCAATGCTACCTCAGAAAAAAAGGCACGTAAAAATGGCATTCCCTTACCTGACAGAGCTTTCAAAAGTGCACATCCATCACAAATCCCTGAGTGCAATAAGAAAATGTGCTTCTGTGGCTTCTTTTCCTTGGAGAACACAACAGCTCAGTGCAGGGTCCTGCCTACCCCCCTTTTTTCAGCTGTAAACTGTTAGTCCTGTCACATCCCTGCCTGGGTCCGGAGCTGCTCAAGCCCCAGCTGACAGCAAAGGGTAGCTTGTCCTGTAGGACCCTCAAGAAACTTCATTTTGTTTTGGTGCTGAGGACCTGGCATAGTGCTCTTTTTCTCTGGAAAAAGAAGGAGCACACTCCTGAGATTATCACAGAGTTCCCGAAAGGGCTCTGTGGAAGGGGGCTGCTAGGCCTGAGCTGTAGGAGCACCAGGGGCATAATTCTGTTTTAAGCATGCTTAGCCTGGGCCAAAATTCTGTGAAACTCTTACAGGCAGCACCTTAAATTTTTGGGCAAGGCAATCACATGTTTTATTCATTCTCATTACATTTCCAGTGTAATTCTACATACTACATAGGGTTTTGATCTGCAGTAACTTAAATAGACTGTAACAGGCCGTGGAATTTAAACCCAAATCTTTTGTTTCTCTTTCTATCTAACTTTAGGTGCTGCAAACACTGCAGCAACCCAGAAATAAATTTTTAGATAAAAATGCTTACTGTGGTAATTCCTCAGCTCTTCTGGGTTGAAGGAGTAAGGCTAAATATATGTATAAAGCCAAAAGATTTAAATATACTATGTTGCAGGTACAGGGCTGAATTTCAAAATCATTGCCACTTTCCCCGACATCAAGTTATAGTCAATTATTTATACATAGAAAAGAAATTGCTACCATTTTATGTAAAAATATCCATGTATTTGTTCTCCCATGAATAAAGGTACAAAACGTCTACCTATTATTTTCCCAGCTGGAAGCTAATCCACGCTAAATTCTGCTGCAGTGCTGAAGATTTCTGAAAAGCTTCACAGATGATTGAGTTGCAGCTTCAATACACAGGATCTCTCAGTAGGCAAAAGAGTATCATCCTCTGTTTGTCATCAGACATTTTAAAGCAGGGAGAAGATCAAGAAAAGAACAGATGAACCTGTTGAGAGGTTCTTACAGTATTACTTTCCCCAGCAGTGTTAATATCCACCCTACAATTTTGCACGGTTATTTCAAGGCCTTAAGAGCTGGGGACTGAGTTAAACTCAGCAGTGCTGTGCTGCAAATGCAAGTGAAATCGAGTATTTCCATTCACCCTGCAAGTCTTCTGGGGCTTTCTAGCACAGTTTTGAGCCATTTGTCCCACTGGAGTACAGATTCAACAGAACAGAATGAGATGTTTGCAACGTAATTGTATGATCTCCTTTTCTCTTTTGTTTTCAAGTTCACATGAACTTCTGAACTGGTATGGTTTTTTTTTTCTAGTTAGCTTAAGTGACTGTTTCATGGCACAGTGATTTGGAAAATGCTCATTTTATAAAAGCTTACATTTCAGTCATCTTTCAGCTCCAGAGACAATTATAACACTGAATGTTATAAAGCTGAGGCTGTTAACATACAGATGGCAAAAACTGTTGGTGCAGCAGGAAAGGAATGGTTTTAAAGTGTTTAATCCTACCAGCTGCTCTGAATCCTGTGCAGGGGCAAGAAAACACACTGAAACCTTCTCCTTGCACAAGAGTAGCTGTGAGCTCCTGATTGTAGGAAGTTCAGCAAATGTCCTTCAAGCTGCCTTGCTGAGAGCCCAGTCTCTCCTGTAATCTCTCTCAATGCCTTTTGGTGAGGGATCCCCTCTTTTAGGACAGCAGTTTGAAGCTTTCTCTGAGACTGGAAAGCTGAAGGAAACAATGGTAGGATGATCTTGTGCTCCATGAGGAGAGCTGCTGTCTCCCCAGGGCAGATGTTGCAGTTCAGGGCCTGGGAGTTTTGCTGTGCTCGCCAGCACACGCTGACCTCTTAAACAGCTGTTTCTGGAAGGTAATAGCTCTCAAAACCAAACATCCAACAAAAAAAAATCTTAGGAATCTGACTCCTGCTTTCAATAAAGTTATACAAGGAAGGGAATGAAACATTTGCTTACTGATCAAAACTGATCAGAGCCATGATTAATTTGTTTTAAAATCCAAAATGGCAGGTTCATTCCTGGCTAAGCAGAAAAAGCACAGCAGTTTTCTCTCTTGTCCCAAACAATTATGATGGTGAGTTGGATGTGATATCTCATTTCTAAATGTTTTGCTTTCCCTATGTCCTGAGCTGACACAATAAGAATAACTTACACTGCAGAGGAAATATTGCTGGACACAGCCTGCATCCTGTGCAGCTCAGGTCAGAAGTCTTCTCTTTCCCTGAGTGCCTTGCTCCAAATGGGATTACCCGAAGTAACACTGCAGTTCAAACCTTGGGGTAAGGCATTAAGGGGAAATGAAGCCTCTAAAACTGGGAGAACAGATTTGTTGCATTGTGCATTTTCCTAGTGAGTTGCTTTATAATGCTGCATTACTTAATACTCTCAGTTTTCTGAGCTTATGAAGTGTGACTGCCGTTTAGCAGCAGCAAGTTGTCCAGTGAGACATGCTGATAGAGGGATTTATTGCAGTTAGATGGCAGCCTTTGTGAAAAAAATTGGATCCTTATTCATCTTCATAGGACATTTCAGACAGGGACCATTCAGGGGCTTTTTTTGTCACACAGGGATGCTCGGAGTCAACATTAGTCTGAAAAATCTTCCTGCATTGTAAAATGTCACTGCACACCTCATTGCCATTATTATAATTGCTGCAGTTATTAGATTATTCTTCCCATGAAATACAGAGCTGTAAACTATATATGGCTTCACAGTGCAGCCACAGCTACTGCTCTTCTCTTTTCTGCTGCAGAGCAAGCTGTGTGTACCAAAGGCTGCCACCTCCTTCGTGGTAAAAAAGTTTTCAAGACAAAACAAGTGAATAACCCCCTTTCTTCTGGTAAGGCAGAGCCAAGGGGGCTGTCAAGAGCATCGTGGAAAATTATAGTAATAGGATAATGGAAAAATTACAATTTGTGGAGAATGAAGTACATTACTTCTACATTTAAGAGTCCTGTGGAGAATAGAAACAGCTTTTCTGCAGAAAGATTTGATGTAGTGCCAAAAATTCAAATTGACACCTTAAAATAACCTGCCAAAGAAAGGGAAAAAATAACCTTTCTTCTTGAAATCCTGTAGAAGAGTTAGCTCAAATTAGTACATTTTAGTACTGCTGCCCAGAGTAATGGGTTGGGAGAAGGGTGACTATTAACTGTAGATTTTGGTCCAAGTTCATGGAAAAACTGGAGAGTTATTTAGTAAGAGTAGCTGTTCTTGGTAGTTTGTTTGGAAATTCTATAATACTGACTAAAACACCCCGAAGATTCTTCTCACATGGGGGAATTTTGCTTTCTTTTACAATCTGATTGTTCTGGACGAGAGCTGTTCAAGAAATTCTGGAGGGGCACTCATTATTTTCCATTTATTAAGGCTGAGTTTTTAAGTTGTATTTCTGAAAAATAAAGATGAAACAATGCATCCATTTCTGAATGCCTGAACTAGTCTTACATATTTTGATGTTTAGCCCTGAAGTCTATCAATATATTAATATTTAATTTTTTTCTAATAGAGATTCATATGTATGTTTTTAATATTGATGACATCACTGAAAGTGTATATTTGCTCACAGTATAACTAAAAATAGTAATTACAATTACACAGGTTGCCTTTGCTCTCAGCGCATTTGCTTCAGTCTGAAAAAAATCTGTAAAAGAAGTATGGGAAGAAAAATGAAGCTGGTAAGATCTATCAACACGTGTTTCTAAAAAAAAAAAAAANAAAAAAAAAAAAGGTCTGTGAAATGGTACCATCCAGGTCTGATGAAGACTCAGCAGGTAAGTGGACCTGTAGTCTTTAAATAAGGAAAAACTAAAGATCTTTTGCTGTGCAGTTCATGCCTACCAATATTGATACAGGGAGCTTATCTTCACAGCATTTGTTACAGTGGAAAATGGTTGCTTAAGACTGTCTTAATCTACATGAAAATACATGAAAATTGAGAAATCTATCAGTGCAAAATTCAGAGAGAAATTAACTCTGAAAGTGTTCTGCCAGCTCTGTCACAAACACTCCCAGCTCTTCCCCCAGACTGAGAAACACCTCCAAGATATGTCCAGGACTGTCACACCTCTGCCCATGGCTGCAGAGGTTTCAGTAGCTCTACACTGTGTCTGAAAGATCTTCCAGCACGAGAAGAAAGTCCCAGGTGCCCCATGCAGCCTGACCATGAGCATGTGTTGGCTTCTGCAGTCTGCAGAAATGCTGAGCGGTGTGCAGGAGATGTAAAAGCTCTGCTTCAGGAGATCAGCTCTGAGACAGAACCAAGTTGTATTTTGGTACATCACTAGCAGGAGATATCTGAAACTATCTGTGAGTGGCCAGCAAGGTTTACTTCTGCAATGGTTTCTTACATTCAGATGAAATCAAATTTTTGGAGAAGCCATGAGTGGCACTGAGTATAAACGGAAGTTAGTCATAGAGTGCTGTGAATCGTCACTGAAAAAAGCTAGTTTTGAACAATATTCCCTTTTTCATTTTTTATGACAGAGCTTCTGCTCCCTTGCTGTGAGTTGATCACACATCCACATCAGATATCACAAATCAGTCAGACTAGTGCTGGAGAGCAGAGTGATCCAAGAATGGATCCTGGATTTTCAAAAGATGCTTTGTCTCCTGAGACCTGACTAGACCCATCGTAAATTCTTCTCAGCACTTCAGAAAATGTTCTGCCAGGATGTGCAACAGCCAAGCATCGTTATTGCTGTCTCTTGGTTACAATTAGACAGTCTTTGCTGGTTGTTGTCACTTAGTAAAACTTTTAGTAAGTGTGTAGATACAAAATCGAATATTTTGGCCAGAAATGAATACAACTAATTACGTTTTGCTATTTGCATTTCCCCTGAGATATCAGTATTTCCTGCTTCCTTCCCAAACTGTAAAATAAAACTACTTCTACTAGTTATGTAATTTGTTATTAATTTAGATAATACACAAACTATATTTTGGTTTCTCTGGGGGAGAAAGCGTCACCATCTTCTCTGACACAGTGGAAAAACCCTAAACTTCAAAAACTTAAGTTTTAAATGTGTTTATAGAAAAATAGCTTTAATGTGCAAGTTAGAATAGTTTTTTAAAGTTTGGTGAATATGTTTCAGATGTAAAGTTTCTTTATCTATGTTGTGTATTTTTTGGTTGCTGGGGGGGGCTAAAGAGGTGACTTCTATGAGGAGATGGAGCAGCCAGCTCCAAGACGGACCCACTACTGGCCAAGGCCAAGCCCATCAGTGGTGGTGGTAGCACTTCTGAGATAAGGTGTTTAAGAAGGGGAAAACCCCATCAAAATATTGATGAGGGAAACATTGTGACTCAGCTGAGGCAAATTCAGCTCAACAACAGACCTGACCCCAAAATTTCAGTGACCAGAGAAGTTGTTTGTAGGTTTTGGCTTTTTATCACTAGAACTGCTTAGCTGAGCTAAAAAAGCACAGTCCTAAAGTCTGATGAGACAAAGCCTTCAACAGAGGTTGCATTTGGTGAACATCTTCAGCCACAGCTTAGAAAATCTGGAAGACTGCTGTAACATATAGTTTTTGTCTGTTGTCTGTCTGCTAATGTGTGAATATTTGTATTCAAATATTTGGATGTGACTTATTTGGAGTACATATTATATAATGAAGTATTCATTTTGAAGGATTTGCTGCTGTGGCCATGTGTGGAATTGTGTCTATGCTCACACAGTGTTTATAGCCATGGTCACATGCTGTTTTCTTTGCCATAACACTCCATGCACTTACCGTATCATTAGCATGGGAAGGGCAGTGAACTCTTGTGTTTGTAGCATTTGGAAGATTGTTCGCAATTTATTCATTCAAGAACTGGGAGGAAGAAATGCAGAGGAATACACATCTATTTCCTGTAATTTCCCAGATTTTCATATAATTAAAAAGCCAAGAGCATCTTGCAGCCTGTGGTGAGGTTGACTCCTTTCACGTCTAAGTCCTGGTTGACCATTTTGGCACAGCATAGGATTGCCTTTCCAGGGGTACTGTAAGTTCTTTGGGTTCTGTTACAGAAAATCTAGAAGTGCTACTATTTTTAAAAGGTACTGTACAAATATTATAAATACTATATAAGTATGAAAATGTAGTGTTACCATTTATCACTCTGCAACCATTTAGTTCAGACTGCCAAGTCAAATTACTTTAGTGTGTGTTACCTTCCTACTAAACTCCATCAGAGGTCCTATAAAAATGCAGTTCACTCTGACAAACCAAACTATCTGTTGCCAAGAAACACAGAGAGCTCTTTTAATAAGTCTTTTTCTATCTTTATGCAGTTTAGACAAGAAAAACTTAAATATTTGATTGAAACAGGTCATTAATCAACAGTTGTGTTGAAAAGCGGTCTCCATCTTTGGTAAAAGGATTTTATTTCTAGCATTTTTTAATTCCACATGATTTAACTCTTACAAACTTCTTGTCTTGTCTTGTTGGCCCTTTTGATATGATATTCTGTAAGTAAGCTTAGTGCTTTACAGTCTTAGTCCAAGGTACAGGCAAAGCACAAGCCCCTTTTTTGCCTCCCACAACTGCAAATAATTTTCTTTGTTTTAGCAACAGGTCTTATGTGAGGCATAATCCAAGCTAAAATATGGATCTACAGTGCTCTAATGGTTCCCTGGTAACTCCTTGAGTATGCTCTTGACCCAGTAGTATGTGCAAGGCATGCAACCCGCTCTTCACTCTTTTCTCCTCTCTTCTGAATTTCAAATTACCCTTCCATAGGGTAAGAATAGATGAAATCCTACAGTCAGTGTTGCTGGTCATTGACATTTGTGTGGGGAGTTTGTGTTCTTTGCCGCCCAGGTTATATCACTCTCTGTCATTGAGTTTATCTGAGCCCTTCCCATCAGTGGATTTGTGACATGAGACCAATGAAAAGGCTAGCTCACTCTTGCAGGGACCTGTGGATGGATGGATGGATGGATGGATGGATGGATGGATGAATGGGTTCTTTGGCACTGGATTGTATGAAGGGACTGCATAGTAACTCATATTTTACTTTAGTTGTAATGGGAAATATGCAACAAAGGGGTATAGTTTTCGGCGCAGCTCAGAAATACTAAGGTTTTGTGTCTTATATCAAATAATGATTAAATAAAGATGTGGTTTAAAATTACTAATATAAATATAAATATAATATAAAAATATAAATATTTGCTCTAAGTAAAAATACAACTGTATTAAATATACTAAATACTAAGGGTTTGTGCCTATCACAGATGACTGTATCTGAGGACAGCTTGTATTCTGCTTTCACGCTCTTTCTGCTGGAATTCCTTTCTCCTCTAAAGTGTATCTGTTTCACTGTTTCATCAGAGGAAGAGGTGGTAGGTAGCTATAATAAGTCTGAGTAGCTGATTTGATAGATCTTACTTTGAAAGTTAAGATAAACTGATCACACAAAAAGCCGTGTCAAAAATTTGGAGTCCTGCTGATGAAAACTCAGATTCAGATGCCAGACCCAGGAAATGCTGTTGTGCAGAATCCTACAAAGGAGAGCTGAAATGGTATTTATAATGACAGTATCTGCAAATAAACTTCTTCAAACAGTTTCTTCCATGATTCTTCCAACATTTCTGTGAAAAAGAATTATCAACACAAAAATAGTCATGTTTTTGGTACCTTTAGTGCAAAGAAAGCCATTATCACAGAATCATAGAATGGTTTGGGTCAGAACTGACCTCAAAAACCCTCTAGTTCCAAGTCTCTGGCCATAGGCAAGGACACCTTTTACTTGGCCAGGAGTTATGTCCTTTGTAAGAACATAGTCACTTCTTGAAACCTTCCCTTAAAATATGTAGAACTCCCATACAAAGTTTGAAACTTCTCACTAGAGATATTTTAATTCTTTGAAATCATAATGCTTCTAGAAAGCCAGTGGTGTAACTGTGAACTAAAGAACAAACTTACCTTAAGATAACACAGATTTGATGTAATATTCTCTTTGTTAAATGTCTTAGTCTCTACGGTTGCCTTAGGCTTTTGTTATTGTTAATAAGTGATGTGGACTTAGGCACTAGATATCAGAGTTAGATAAACTAAAAAGTGTTCATACTGCCAGCAAAAATAAAAGATTTTAAAATAATCTGCAATTTGGTTTGGGAAAAAAAAACAAAAAGGAGAAAAAAACAATGAAAAATGTCCTCCATATCCCAGGGATGCAGAAAAGTGCTTGCATATCCAGCATCCTAGTGGCAGCCCTTCTTTCTCCACGGCCCTTCGGAAAGGTCAAGTGTGATGGATGGATGTGGTAGTGATGCAAAATGTCAACTCAAAGACACAGGACTCAAGCAGAGCTTCTGTGCAAAAAGCCAAGTAACTCTTAGTGGTGTTTTTCAGCCTGTCCCCTGTGGAGTTTACAGTCTGTTTTAGCAGCAGTCAGGGAAGGCGCTATTGCAATGGAGCAAAAGAAATCATTTACTGAAATAATCTTAATGCAGTAATTGTAGTTCCCTTGCAAATTACTGCTGGGCTGAATTTTTCCTGCTGCCTCAGATGTTTTGAAGCTGTGTCTGGAGTCAAAAGGTGGGAGCTAGGACAGTTCATTGCATCAGTCCTGGTTGCACCATTGCCCACCCCTGCCTTTCCTCTCCTCTTGCTGGTATTCCACTGCCTTCAGCACTGTCCTTTACTGAATAAGAGGATAGACAGTTCCAGTGTGGACTTAAGGCATGCAGAAAACTTGCAGTAAAATTCCACTTTGGTCAGTAACTCTTCCTTGTCCTGTTGCTTCTGGACTGAATTCAGCCTTCACATCAGGAGGTTTTGAGGGAAGTCCAGGAGTGTGTATGAATTGAACAGCTGGAGAGGAAGAAGAAAACATTATTATGCTGAATTGTGTTTTTGGAAGGGGTGGGGGCTGCTAGAATTTTTTGAGTGGTCTGAAACTTGTAGTGCTGTCCATGGCTGGTCCCATGGATTAAGGACATGGGTGCAGATATAAAGTGAAGTGTTCAGTATTGAATTACTCTTGTCTAATACTATCACAGAGTTGCAATCTGTACAAAGATAAATGCACCAGAAATTCAGATGATGTATTTGTATTTGTTCATATATCTATATGTGCATGAAAAACCTCTCAATATTTCTAATCATTATTGAGAGCAGTGCTAAGATATTTTAACAGAGGCTTTGGGCAAATCCTACTGGAAACATCCTAATTAAGGGCTGGGCTGGTCCCATGATAAGAAGCCTTCAGAAAAGTGCATCACATGTTGCTCTGAGCACTGCTCTTTGCCCAGGACATAGAAAGTGAATCAATACTGAGCCCAAGGCCAGGACATCCCAGAAATCATTTTGTAAATCACACAGTACTGTTATTCTAGGAGCTGCAGTTCTATTTCATCTGGATATGGCTAGCTGCTTTCAGAAGCCTAATACATCTTGAGAATTTAATGGATTTCTTGGAAATATCTTAAGGACATTTTTACCATTTTAGCACCATGTGTTTTTTCCTCTTGTGTTTAGATCTCCTTGAGATGTACCTTGGGGAGTGGCCAGGCCTGGTATCATGTTTCCACTGGAGATGCAGGGACAGGTGATATTCCTAAGGGTCAAGTGTTTGATGGCATGCAAATGTCACAAATGTTGTATCCTCCCAGCTGTCACATCTGGAGTTCAGCGCAGTAGTGATTTTCATGGAGGGTCAGTTATCTGCATTGACAGTGCACTAAGCAGAGATCAACCCTCTAGCAAAATACTCCAGAGACAATTTTTTCTTCAAAATTTTTCACGTGGGACTTTCCACAGCTGGAAAGTCTTTTTTGGTGTATGACTGTAATTGGTCTGCTTACAGAACAAAACAGAATGGAAAAAGGCAGGAAAAAATTTTCGCTCCTTTTCCGACACTGAGCACAAAATGTGCTGTCTGGCCTTGAACCAGGGGCCAAGAAATAACCCATTACCATGTAACAAGTTCAGCTGGGGAAAGTGCTTTGACATTTAAGAGATGTTTTAAAATCATCTCCTGTACAACTCTGCAGGGACACAGCAAAAGCTGGGCTCCTCCCCAGGGGAAGGCAAGCTGGGAGGTGAGGGCAGCAACGTGGTGAAGCCAGGGCAGACAGGGCCAGGCGTTGCCACCATGGCAGAACTTGGTCCCACGGCACCAGGAACAGCCAAGAGCCCTGACAAATCCTTTCCAAACACCTGTACCAGATTTTTAAGCATCCAGATAGATCCCCAGGCTATGTGTTGAGTAGTCTGTTATTAGATCTTTTGTTAAGCTTCATGCAGTGATAATCAATAAATGCACCAGCTGTCAGTAAAAATCCTCTGGGAGAAATTGCCTGCCACTGGGGTCTGTAATGCATTTCTCCACCAGGAGAAACACGAGGGTATTGTAAGCATTTTATTTTCCTCTTCTCACACCTAACATTTTTTTAACTAGCAAGATGGATTTCAGCAGCAAGCTCTCACTGAGGTTAGTGTTCTTGATGTAAAATGCACAAAAGAAGCTCTAGCAAGGATTGATACTGACAGTGTTGTTATTCCTGACATTAATCTAAAGTTTATATAATTAATCTGCTTCTAGAAAACAAGCATGCAGCCAGTTGTTGCTGTTTTCTGGTTTGTTTCTTTTTCTTGGGGTAGTGTTGATATTTAGAAAATGTTTCAAAGGAGTGGCTTTTGCTCTGGCTTGTCTGGCTTCTTCCAAGACTGCATTAGGGATAGCTTATGTCACTGGCTTTTCTGCATATGTTATTTTAAGTGATATATTAAAGTGTTTTTATGATGTGGATTTGATGTTTGTTTCCTTTGTGTGGGCCATCACTGTAGGCAGTTAATTGCAGCAATTCTAATCAATTAATTGTTACATGTAAATAATACATGTGTACATATACACATATATGTGGTTTATTAATTGTTTAAAAATATAACAGCAAAGAAGGCCGAGATCTTAGATAAAAACACTGAGAAAAAAATCAATGGGTTAATTTAATCAATGCAGAATTGTAATTAAAAGTTGAGTAGTCTTAGTGTTTACTAACACATGGTGTTGATGCTTAGACAAACACTTTTTCAATAAAAAAGTCATTATGTAAGAATTAGTAGTATTAAGATAAATGTCTTCAAAGCAATAAAAAAGGTACTGCAATTACTGTGTAATTCTGAAGGAAATTACCTGTGAAGTATTTCTGGCCTCCAAAGGCTCTCTTTCTTTTTTCTCTTGAAAACCATACACACATGTTCAGATAATATTATCAATACTAGCATGTCAGCTTAAGTAATTTTACTGCCCTTGCTGCATTCCTCTCCCATGTTGGATCAAGGAGCTGAGCCCATAAGGACAAAGCAGAGTCTGGGCAGCCCATCGTGCCAGCCTTATGAGAAGCCTTTGAGGTGAGGTACAAGGATGGCTACAAGATTTTCAGAGTGGAGTGTATTGACTCAGCACAGGACCACTTCTGCTTAGGTTTTGCCCTAATTATTACCCACATTTTCTGAAGGGGCAGCCTGACACTTCTCAGGAGGAGGAAGCTGGCAATATTCTTCAGTCTGAAGGTGGCAGGTATGTCAGAAGGCACTTTTGCTGTAGAGACAATTTGCTTCCACTTTGCTACGATCTGGGAAAGTGCTTACTCAACCATTGAAAGCTGGCTTCCCTTGGGAGTGTCTGCCTCTCCAACACTCTAACAGCTAGGCAGTAATTAATCATGTGAAAGCAAGATAAAACAAGAGGAAAAAAAATTTGCCCTTTCACACCCTTCAGAACATTTAATGAATATCTGCATAAACCACATAAACAGCATTCACAAAAGACAAGTCCCTGTAGGTGCTTTGCACAGCAGTCCCTAATTTATATTATATCTCTTGTGCCTATACATATCTCCAGCTGCACTCAGGATTTCTCTGTGCTCAAGTCACTGCTGTGATATTCTGATCTCTTGTATTAAGGCTTTGGTTGAAGGCACAAGAATGCAAGGAGAATCTGCTTCCATGGCTCAACTAGGACAGCTACCAGTGAAGTTAAGAAAAGATTGAATTAAACCTCTGGGATTCCTCTTTTGTCCAGGATTATTTTTCAAATGAGCCTGACTCTCTGACCCTTCCATGAAAATGAAAGAGTAGAAAAGTGTTCCAGGCTAATCCTTAAAGTAAGATCATTCTTCTCCTAGATAAAATGTCATGTTTTATTTCGATACCCTGAATTCTCACTTATAAAGCTAACAGTCAAATAAAACCACCAGAATCCACTGATCATATAAAGAAAAATAAACTTCTGGACATGGAAATTCATCTATTAGCTTTGAAAAGGTATTCCAAGGCCAATGGATTAACTCCAAATAATTCGTCCTTATTTAATCATGGAAGCATCACACTATTATTTTTGTTTCAATTACACTGCTTCTTTATTCCAATTATTTTACATATTGTTGCAAAAATAAATTGTTAACAAGGCTCTGAATGAGCAGCAGTTGAAATGAGGATGCTGCTGCTGCTCATTCTTACCATAAGGTGTGGGTCATAGCAAGACAGGAGAGGATTTGAAGACATCGAAACATCCTTTGAAACATCCTGGTACCTCCACTGGCTATCTGGAGTTTGCAGTGTCTGAGATTTAGCCTTCCTTTATTTCCTTGTACAAGTCAGAGATGCTAATCCACAGGTCTGAAAACAATGCATGGTTCTTGGAGAGTGTAAGTGAGGGTCCTAAGCTTTGGCGTGTGTTTCAGTCCTCTCAGGGCCCAAGCTGACACAGCAGCTGGGTATCCCAGTGTTGATGTGTGTGAGGTGGCAAGACAACAACAACAAGATGTTCCAGCACATTTCAAACTGCTGATGGAACTGGCAGATGTTTGTCATCTTTTGCCAGGAAATGTCAGAGCCAGAACTCCCCTCCTCAGCTGTTGGCATAGCCAGAGGTGCAACAGTGCCCAGGCTCCTTGTAGAGCACTCCAACCAATTATGAATAATTAATATCAGATCAGGAGGGGACCTGAATTTTATTCTCAAACACCAAAGTTTCAGAAAATTGGAGTGGAAAAAAAATTGAGTATAAATTTCAAACATGGACCAAGCTCTTCATAAACCATGTTTCAGTCCTAAGTCACAAAGTTGAAGAATTTATTATTCTGCCCAAAACACCATTTTCTGCTGACATTAAAAAATTATGACTTCTGCAACAGGGTCTGGGGAAGCTGGTGGGCATAGTTGGTTGCTTCCTTCATGCGTATTTCTAGTGTAGGAAAGCACTCAGCCAGCGGCTGTGCATGCTCTCCACATCCACACAGATCCCATGAAGCACAGAAGAATTGAGAGCAAAGAGTTCACAGCAGGAAAAAACCACAAAACAGTGAATCCATTATAGCTAAGAGTACAGTAAAAATCAATTAGCAGAAGTGGTTCCCTTGTAAACCCTCAGAATAATGATGTCTTTCACATTTTTGAGAATTTTATTGCTAAACTTTTCATTTAAGTGTATTTACTAGTTACAAGAGCTACTCTTCAGTTAATTTTTAGTTGGCTGAAAAGAGATGATAATATTTGACAATAAGTAACAAGATATTCAAAGTAACAGATAAGGGAGACAATGAACTGATCCAAGGAGGCATTGCTTCTGTTGAGGCATTGTTACCATTTTTATAGCAGCACCACTCAGCTGTGAATGTTCTTAGAATCAGTTCTTTTTCTAATAAAGCTGTGCTTAGTGAAATTTTTCATTTTTTCACTGCAAGTGGGCTCTGTGATAATAAAGATGGTGGTTTCATGCTGCACTGAGCATACACTGCTTTGCCTGGTGAGGATTTGACCTTAAATCATTTCACACTCAGTACAGTTGGAGAAGCAGGAGGGGGAAATGTACATAAATGTAATTCTGACTTCTATATTTCTCTTTTTAGAATTATCTCTTCAGAAGCTAAGTATTATGATTTACTGTGCCAGACTGGGTCTGTTGCTTCATAGCTGTAAGATTGGCAGGGGAGTTTCACCCTATGGTTCATTAACAGAAATGATTTAAGGTTGAGATTTGTAGGAAATCTGTTGGGACCACATAGGAAAATATGTGCACACACAGAAACAACAATCTTAAACATTGTCTGCCTCCTTGATCTTTATGAAAATTGCCAATCTGGGTACTTGACAGAAATGGGAAGTAGATGTCACTTGGATTAGTTATTTTCACAGTTTGTAGTGAATATATGTTTGCAAGGTACTTGCCAATGGAGATAACTGTTTATCTCTGACAGTTCTGAAGAATTCCTAAATGACACTCTGAGTAGCAAATAAAAACTATTTGTTAGAAAAAGTTGGTGGTATTTTGGGTTTTAATCTTTCCTGTGCTAGAAATTCAAATATCTGTGCTATATTTTATTTTAAGCTGCCAATTTACACTCATAAATTCATATGGATTACATTTCTCCCTCTGTCACAGAGAAAGCCTTTTTATGCTGCTACATCTCATTCTCATTTAGAAGTGTGATATTTTGAAAATCTCATTTTAGAAGGTTAATGTGGGAACCAGAATAGCACAGATATATTTTCCTCATATTTTACTGGACACAGAAATACTTTCAAGGACAGGCCTTGTTCAGCTGCAAGGACTTTCATTCAATAAATGAAAATGGACTTCCTCATCCAAGCCATCTACCACTTTTCATTTTCCCACCATCTTCACCTGCCACCCACCCCTGGCATAGATGGACCATGTACCTCCACATCTTCTTACATATTTGTTGTTTGTTGTTGTTGTTGTTGTTTTGGTTATTTGGGGTTTTTGGTTTTGGTTTTGGGGGAGGGTGTGAAGGAATGAAGGGGAAAGAGTTTGGGTTGCTTGGGTTTTTTCCCCTTCCTTTAAATTCTGACTACATTCCAATTTGGTTGTTACAAAAATTTGTTTTAAACTGACCCACATTCAATATCATGGATAGTGTAATGAATACCTTTTAGAAATCACACTATGAAACAAAGTGGACAACAAGGACTCCACCTAGGGAAAAACTTCTGGGAATCTCTGCAGCAGCTTCCCAAGGGGTATTGGATATGAGATGCAGCTTTCAAAGAAAAGCTGCATGGTCTTGAAAGAACAAAGGTCCTCTAGAAAGCTGAGCAGGTGCGACACACTCCCTGCTGCCACACTGCCTGCAGGGCTCTCACAAGGAAAGACAGCAGAATCTCAGCCAGTGTGAGCAAGGAGTCTGTGGCTGTGGAAAATATTTATCACTGAAAGGGTTACTAATGTGCACTGAATTCGAGAAGAACAAATATAACACAGAGGATTGTGATGTTTTGATGTAGACTTTGCTGAATAGAAAAGCTATACAAGAAGAAATGCTTATATTATTTAGCAAAACTGTTCTTTGGTAATTGAACAGTGACTCACCTCGCAGCAAGAGGTTTCATCTGTGAACTCTCACAAAGACCAACATACAAAAGATGCAATCAATAAACACAATGCATTGTAAACTGAAGCCTAAGTATGAAAGAGAAAAAAAGTGTTATTTCTGATGATATAGAAAATATATTCCCTATTAACAGCCTAAAACCTCTTTCAAATGAAAGATTAGGTTATTCAGTCACATGCAAGAATAAATCACCCACCAGCACACATTTTCTGAGTTAATTGTGAAGCAGGCAAAATAAAATTTCTTTGAATACTAAGATAGACAAGAACACTACCCATCTGCTAAAATAAATAGATAATTGTTATGGTCCTTTGCCTCCAGGAGCCAGTACTGGCATCAGGCAAGACATGGCATTGGCACATTTGCCCTCATGCAACTGGTTGTACCTGAAAAGTAGTGGCAGATCTGAGGACAGAAATTTGTTCATTGCAATGAAATTGCTTCTCAGCCACCAATCTTTGGGTCCAAGTGTGGGAAGAGCCTTGTTAATGTTGTGATAAGTAGAAAGCAGCCAGTTTTCCTGCACCTTTACATGAGTAAATTGGAGCATAATAGTAAGGAAAATTCATGTACATTGACAAAGTAGCATGTGCCTTCAGGCTGATGTCTGAAGACTTCTGACAGATGTACCATTTATTTGGAGTGTGGGAATATATGAATGCACTGTTCCTAAAGGCAATGACTGTTTTCAGAGAGGTCCAGCATCTGTTTTCCATGTCAAAAGGTTCAGCAAGTTTCTGCCGTAGAAAGTATGAAGCATTAATTTAGAGATGATCATTTGATGTAAATCCACTGTGCAAGGTCAAGAAGTTGTGGCTGATGCCAACAGGAATTGGGACCTTTGATGGATGACTGGATCAGCAGTACCCAAGGCTATCTCATAGCATGAGAAATGCAACCAGTTGCTCCTGTCTGATTTGTGCCTCTTAGGGGCTTTGTGGACTAAAGAGCTGTAAAGAGTATGTGTAACCATGTTAACAATGGTGCTTCTAATAAAAGTGATTATTGTAGACTTTTATTGTCTTATTAGATTAGCATTTCTTTGAAGAGAAAAGAAGGAAAGTTTTTTTAGAAAAATAATAAACTGGAAAGAGAGGGATGAGCATGGTCAGCACATACAGGGTAAGAGAAGGACATAAGCAAGATTTATATATTGGCGATAAATGTTCTGTGGAAAGGATTAAGCCACCCAGACTGAGTTAAAGCTGGATTCTTGACATTGAAGAGAGCACTTGGATGTGTGTGTGTATGGAACAGGATTTCATTTACAGAGATAAAATCTAATGCAGTGGATGAAAGAAAGACAGTGAAAGAAAGACAGTTGAAGAGGGGCTTGAGATTTTTAAGACAGCTGAATAGGTATTTAGTTTGGTTTAGGCTAATAGGTTTAAACAAGGACAATTTTAAATATATCCTTCTTTGAAATTAAAAAAAAATCAAAAAGCTCTCTTTTTTTAGAAAAAAAGGAAAAAAAAGAGCTTTCTTTTTCTTTTCCTTTTTTTTTTTTTTTTTTCCAGCCTCATCATCCTTCGGTTGGAGCACAAGGTATTGAATGACCTTTGGTGATGAGAAACTCTCTGGGTACTTCTCCTGCTAGATTCCAGAATAAGGAAAGTCCTTGAAAGTTTATCATCCCAGTTGTGTTATATATTTTAATTTTGATATGTTCAAAGAAATTCCAATAAAATGGGAAGCTGTCTGGTGGTAGCTAACTACATAATAAATTTATTTGACAATGTTAATTAACAACGATGTTAATACCATAATTCTTATCATTATTATGTATTTAAAAAGTCAATGTAAATTGCCTTATTTGCCCTACTAAATTATACATAAAAGTTGAATGTTAAAAACTTACTTTAGAGATATTTTTACATTTATTTTCCTGTCTACTAAAGTATAGGCTTAAGAATATTTTTCAATTTATTTTCCTGAGGACAAGAGTCCTAATTAAATGCTAGAATGGCAGACAACTGCACACATGCCTGTGATAAATTAGGTTCACTCTGAATTACCAGTTTTCCTTAATTTCCTCCATGCAGTTTTCCAGTCCATGTTCCCCTATTTAGCCAGTTGTAGGTAAGAATATAATTAATGTTTTGCACTTTATTTTTAATTTTAATTTATGATATCGTAATCAATCAGTATAAGTCAAAATGTCCATCTCATATATATCAAAATAAGGACAGAAAAGTGTAAAGCACATGGAAACAACACAGGACTAATGGCTTTTGTGTGAGTCCTCTTTAATGCTCTTACACTTTCCTAAACTTGATTCTTGCAATGAAGGAGGGTCTGCTCTGCGCTGGAGGAGAGAACAGTGTGAGTGATGACAGCCTAGCCATTCACTTAAAAAAAAAAAAAATAGAGAAATTGGATAAAAAGCAACAGCCACTATATTCATTAGCAACTAAATTCAAGTATGTGAAAATTCTGCAAGATTTCAAACTGCACAAAACCTTTGGAGTGGATACCACGTCTGCAGTGCTGCTTCTGTCTTGATTAGAGAGATGGCCTTATACATAAAAAGAATGAATGACTGGCACTAAACCTGGATGTTTGTAATAATTATAGTAAAGCAGATGTTTTAATTTTTGATGTTGTACTGAAGGATTTGTGAGTTTCTTCCCATTCAGTTGCTGGACGTAGTCCTTTAGATAAATTGCTTTTATTCCTTCTGGTAGTGCTTGATTTTCAGCAGTGGCATTTAGCTTTGTGTTTAAACCTCTCCTTTTCCCATCTGTTACTTTCTATAATGTTGGTTTAGTTTTCAATTTGGCATTTTTAGTCTAGGGTAAGACTGCTCTGAATTTCAAATGAGTTAGTGGAAGACAACACAAAATAGTTCTTCAGAACCTGAGTTAAATATCTGGATAAATGTTTATATTTTTGATTAAATGTTGTTTGTGCAATTTATGGTTTTTTTTCTGCTCAGTTATTACTCAGAAAAGTTGTTTTATGCTGACCTTGGACCCTATGAATGGAATTAATTATTTAAATAGAAAATACTCAAAATGTATCTAACTTGAAGGAGATACCGCTTTGACCCTTAATTCTGCTCGTAGCACAGACTTGATTAGATTCCAAATTAGTATAATTTCATGCTGATGAATGAAATAAAAAATTCTGGCTGATTCATTTCTTTTTATATAACATTTTCCATTTCACTGTTTATGTACTTCTCCATGGAAGGCGAAGAAATTCATTCGGCAGCATTATAACTCTTGCTTCTCTGAAAAGAAGGTACAGTCTTGAGAAATGTAATGGTATAGTTATCTTGAAATACAGTGGAATATGTGACTTAGCTTTAATTAATGGTGGCAATTCAGTTTTAGTTTTACTTATTAGCAGACAAGTGAAAGCCATGACTTTTCTTTCTGCAAAACCAATGATTAAAGCATCCCTTTAGCATCTGCTCTTGAGCTGTTTTACTGGATGAGGAAGAACTTAACTTTTGTGTGGCTTTTGTGTGGCTTACCCAATATATAAATTATGAGGTACAGAATAATGAGGTTCTGCTGCATGCAAAAGCAGTGTCTTGTGAAGCAGAAAATAAAGTGTACTTCTGGGCTCGTTGAGGGACTCTGGGCAATTACTTTTCTTTCCAGATGTTTTGTTTTAGGTTCCTTAGGCAAGGCATCGGGACAAGGATACATAAGAACTTGCCAAATGCTGTGTCAAAGTAGTAAAACACTAAAATGGAGGATTCTTTAAAAGAAGATAAATTTTTGTGAGTAGGTAGCAGCACAAGAGTTGATTTCTAGCCTGCATTACAACTTTGCGGTCTCACTGGCATGCACAGCTTTCTACCTCGCAACCAGAACCATTGTGTCTTTCCAGGCTGGATGGCGTGGGGTAACCACCCCTAAGAAGCTTCAGCTTTCACTCACCACTCTCTCCCAAGTGTAAGTCTGGCAATCTTTAGACCTGTCATGTGAAAAAAACCCAGCAAAAATGTGGAGAAAGATGACAAGTGACTATGTAAAGTTTCATTCTAAAGCTAAACAGGGCACTCATGTTTTCATATAAAAAGCAATAAAGGCCAGAAATAAAAAGTTAATATCATTATTTTGGGCTTGATCAGCCAAGAAGAAAAAACTGCAGGAGGGTTATAGTGGATACAAACTATTTGAATATCTTTGTATTTTGTAAGGTCAAGTGGTAATCCTAATTAAGTATACATTTTCTCACCTAAATGCCTAACAGTTTAGTGTCTCAGTGACTAGAGTATTGTTGCTTTATCTTGGTAATAAATCTTTATGCATCATTTACGGAAGAAAATAAAATAATTAATTGCATGATTATATGGCTTTTATCATTACATAACTTGAATCAGAAATGCTGAAATCTCCTTAATAGAGTGGAACAAAGTTTTTCTTTGATTTTTATTTTTTTTTAGTCAGCCTGGTAAGTGTATAATTGCTGGGGATAAACAAAGATGTAACAGAAGAAATCTGAAGCATCTTGAAATGAATGGGTTCTGTAAGACACTTTTGCAACAGAGACACAGTGAAGGTCAAGACAAAAAAGTATTTTTTCTCTTCTGATTCCTTGCAAGGCCAGTGTTGAGTGCAGCTCAGCTGAATTTAGGAATTTGATACAGGAAGTGTGTTACACTTTAAAATAATTTAATTTTCATTTAAGAATAAAGTGGGCTTTATTGGTACAGTGGCACACAGAAATACACAAGCATTAGAAATAAAACTAAGATTATGTCAGACTGAAATAGGTGGGAAGTTTCTTTGTGATTCTATCAAAACTTTAAGCAAAGCAGCACAGATTTTCTGCACTAGTTTGTGTCTCTGGTGTAGTCTCTTTTTCCTGTGGTGCTGTAATTATGCATAAGAACAATTGATAAAAACAACAGTTTCAATTCCAGGTTACTCTTTTACTATTTTGGCTATGAAGTTCTAAATACTCAAGATGAGTATGTGACCAAGTGCTAATCTACAGTATTTGTAGGTGGGAAACTGTCTTAGTTATGTTCGATTTGACAATTTGGTACTACTTTTGAGATTTTCACATCATGTGTTTTCCTCTGCTGAGTCACAGTGAGCTAAATTCATTATTCATTTATCAATCAGAGAGGTTGAAGATACTTTCCTTGCAAGGATGATGAAAAAAAGGGAAGGCAATTAGAGTTACCAGTTGTATTTGCTCATGAAAATTGAAGTTTAATGTTCATCAGAAAATCTCAGAGCATTGGAAACAAAGTGAGAAGCAGTCACATTTAATGTTTACAAAGTGGACATATTTCCATTAAATCAGTCTGAATCTCTTCTTTGTCCTGTACACAAATAAAATAACTGAACAAAATTGTTTATCATTTACTCCTTACCTGTAGCAATTCCTTTAAACCTGGAGCACTTTTTCACTTAGTCCAACTTTATGGAAAAACAACATTTATAATTAAAAATGTTGCTATAGGGTGAAACATACAGTGGTTGGGTTGATGTTACAAGAAGAAAGGGGAGTTTCATTCTGTTTTCTGGAAGGCTAAAAATCACAGACCTTATCTCAGACTTTGCTGTTACAGTTCAGAGAACTCTGCTGAGCCAAAAATCGTGGCTGTAATTAGTTTCAGGCTTATGATCTATAAAAATGAATTCGAATAATTTCCTCTGAAATACAGTTGTTCAGAACATGCCAAATATCGAGTTATGTTTATCAGTCGTGGTCTGTATCTAGGTTACCGTTCCCATGAAGCAGGCAAGACATAATTAAATTCCCACAACACAGAAATATTTTGTACTCTGACAAGTCTTCCTTACGGTGTTGATATGTGGGTTAAATATTGATGGTTTTACCTTCTTTTGTACCTCATCAACATCTCTTATCAAGCTCCTGAGAAAGAATATAACTAATTTGAAAGGAGAAGGAGATCTGGTAATTACATTGCTACTGAGAAGGAATGAATTATTTCAATATTAGGTGTATTTTTAACATTTCGCCAAATAGAATAATTTATATTTCAGTAGTAAAGGAGAGCAGGCTACCACTAGAGGCCTGACTAGGCACAGAACAAAACCTAAAGAAAATAGGACTTTAAAAAGTGACTTACGCTTGAAATCTACAACAGCTGACAATGCATGATGTGTTTGAGGAACATAGAGGATGGAAAAAAGTGGAAAATTATATAAGTAAAGATGTTATCAGATCAGCCATCCTGACAGCCACCAGCTCTGTAGCATAACTGTGGCTAATTGCTTTGTTAGCTTCTAGACAAAGAAAAATTTTAAATAGGGAGTTAAAGGGGAAGAATGGCATAGCTGCATCTGTGGCCTTCCTAAAGTGAGAAGCAACACAGGGGAAAGTGTGAAAAAGATTTTATTGAAGTGTAACAGGAGGTGTTGGAGATGGGATCGTGCCAGGGACTGCTCAGAGATTGTGCCAGGGGCTGCCCAGCACCAAATGAGGAATGTGAGGTTGGATGAGAACAAGATCGGAAAGGTTTTGTGAGGGTAAAAGAGATTATACTTGAAGTAATACAGGGAGATATTTGGACACAGGGTTAAAGGGCTGGGATGAGACACCAGGAAACTGCATGTAAGGTCTTGTCCTTTCCTCTCCTGGTGAGCTGTACTGTGTTGGACTGAGAGGGGGACACAAGGCTCTTGGAAACCAGGAAAAGCAGTGTGCTTAGCAGCTCACTTCTGATGGCTGCACCTTATGTGGCATGTCTGCAGAATCCATTTTAGAAAACCTCGAAAAAGATCGATGAAGCAAGACATCTCCAGCTTCAGGTGCAAGGAGCCATGCAATAGCTCCACTACAGACAGAGCCCTTCTCCAGGAGCCACTTTGGCTCCATTAACAGGGCCTGTGCTTCCTGCTGGAAGATGCCCCGACTGTGTGCAGGTGTTCACCTGCAGAGCCAAATGGCTGTGTGCCAGGAGCTCTGCCCACTGCTCTGGGAAGGATGAGGATGTCGCTTTTGTCTGTGCAGAAAGACTGACAGAAAGCAGCTGAGGCCTGTGCTGGTGGAGGAGGCCTGAGTGCCAGACCTAAGGGCTGAGACACACCTTACCCTCAGTGGTACTCACAGGCCAGGCACGGTGCCAAAGTCTCCACAGACACAGCTCCATCTTAGGCCCTCAGGATGTGTGGGGTTTAGCTGCACAGTCATGTCATGCTGTGAGCGAGATGGTGGCTGTCCTATTAACGTCCTGTTAGGCCGAGCACCAGGTGCTCTCTTTGCCCTTCACTGTGTGGCAGCACTTCACAAAATTCCTCTTGTCCCAAAAGCACATGCTTTCTGCCCATTTCCAGCCCTGTACTTTGTAAATGGTTGCTGGAAGGAAATGCTTTCCAACATTGCACAAATGGCTGTGTGTAAGCCATTTATCCTCATTTTACTCTGCCACTCTCCCTAGCAGCTCTGCACACGGTCAGAGGGTCACAGTAGGTTTGGCGTGCTTGGCAAGGTTGGAAATGAGATTTGGAAGAACAGATACTTGCTAATTTTTTCTTCCTTTTCATTGGAATAATAGTTTTTCTTTTTGAGGTGCACATTAGAGGTTGTTTTTTCTTTTTTATTACTGTGTTTTTTAGGCTATGGGATGAATTTCCTGACTTACTAAGTTCTTTTCTTTTTTCTTCGAAAGAACCAGTTTTCCTTCCTTTCGTCAAGGCAATAGATGATCAAGTGGATGATAATTGAACTTCCTTGACGAAGACACAACTCAGATTTTAAACCAAATTATTAAAGATTATTTTTAATAAATAAAAGTACTATACAAATATGAAAGATCCAATAAAATATGCTCAAACTATTATATAAATATGCGTTCTAATGTCTTCAATTGCAGAAATCTGGAAATCTTAAAAATGAAATCTTACAAATGGAAACAGCATGTTTACATGACTTTCTCAAAATACCGGTTCATATGTAGTTTATTACACTTCAAATCCTTGTGTGTGCTTAGTCTCCCTGTTTAATAAATATAGCATTAGCTGTTCTTCAGAGGCAATTATCTTTACTTGGCAGGTCAATTATCTTTCTTTCATAAGCAGGTCAATTATCTTTGCTATTATTAATTTTATCAGAAAGACAAAAATTACATGCTAATATAATTCTTTTGATGTCCAATTATTTGGAGTTTTGTAGTTAAAAAATTTAAGCAGCAATGTCCTCAAGGCAACTGATAAGTGTTCAAAATATTGAAGATAATTTTCCTTGAAGTTTGGGTGGGTGTAATAACACCAGGAAATGTTTTATAAACTCTCCCATCACTATTCATGGCTTGATCCCAGATGGATAGGCTGCTCATCCTTTTTCTAATAATGATGTAAGAATTATTTTTACTATTATTATTATTACTATTGCTACTACTATTATTACAGATCTAGATGAAGAATCAGATGAACACAAGAAAGAAAATTTATCTTTAAATGACAATACTGTCCATGATATGGTCTAATATGCCCAGAGCTGCTACAACATAAAATTATGTAAAACCTTGTAACACAGACCTTTAATAATTTAATATTTCTTCCTTGTCTAGAAAGTATTTATGAGTTTTTCTTCTTTCTTTAGTGGATGAAGAAGACACCGTAAACTGTCCTCAATTTTCAGAGCAGTGCTAGGTTGAAATTATTCTTCAAATGCACGCACCATGATTACCTAGAGAGGAAGCCTTGGTTATTAAAGACACTTACTGATATAACTGGGAAGAAGGCAGACCCATTAAGCTGCTAACTTATCTTCTTCTTACCATCAAGTCTCAATTGTGACCTTACAGCTTCACCCTGTGGCCTGTTGCACTGAATTTGGTGAGACCCACAGAAACTCACTTATCCTTGGTGGTCTGGCCATTGCCTTTATTTTAAATACAGACAGATTCAATCTGTTTTTAAACAGATTTTTTAAAAAACTATGTGTTTTTGTACACATGGCCATGTGCCTTTGGGTGTCTGGGCCTGTCTGTGGGCTGTAGCTTGCAACACCCACCCATTGGCACAAGCAGACATAGAGAGCTGGCAAAGAGCAGAGCTGGGGCAGATGGATGCCTGGCAGCCAAGGCTTATAGAAGACAGACTGCCAGCTTGCTCCTGCAATCTGACTGCCCCAATGAGTCCAGAAAGCCTGTCCTGAGCTGGATCTCTTCTGGAAATTCAAGTTCTATTCTCCTGTATTTCTTAAAACTATCAGGGGTTTCACTGTCTCAGACTCTGCACAGCTCAAGCCTGAAAAATGTGACAATTGAACATAAGTGTCAAATTGTATAGTGTACCAGTAGTGTCCCAATAGTGTGCCAAATTTTTTGGTAATGCTTGAACCAAATTAGATGGCTATATGCCTCTTGGTAAGGCCCACAAGAAAGTGTGATGCTAATGCTGGGGAAAAGTTTTAGTAGAAGAGACCATCCATAAAGAATTTTTACTGAGTATAAATTCAGTATTTTTACAGCTATGATGTGTTTATGGAACACTATGACAGTAGTTCTGCAGTCAGGGGTCTTATTAGAATTATTTACTTTATTCCCAGTGCTGCTGTCACTGCTCAGATAAACAACTCTTCATCTTCTGACTTAAGTCCTTGGATTACTTATTTATCATTTCTGCAAGCATCAAAAAAAAATTACACTCCCTTTCTGAAATATGATTAATTAATCGATTGCTCAGGAGTTGTTTTTATCAGCCACTGAAGTTCTTCCAGAAACTACTACTAAGTTTCTTATTGAATTTCTTTGAAGTCTGTTTTCAGCTTTTTATTCCTAGAGGCACTTGAAGTGAATGAAAAAATAGGTGTAGATTCTAGGAACAGACCTACACACTCTTCGCTGAGGTGACCCTAGGATTACACAAAAGTAATAAAAGCAAAGAAGTGAAACTCAACAGAAAATTTTGCAAGCTGGTTATAATTTCCATTAGAGAGCCAATGAGGAATTTATTTGGGCCAAGATCAGTAAACAACACATAGCTCGTAAGCAAAGTGTGTTTGCAATTGAGAGCAGAGCCCCTCATCCATCGCCCTGCTCAGCTCCCTTGCTGAAGCAGTGAGGCTGTCAGAACGCTTTGACTCAAGTGGCTTGATGTGATTTGCACATCTTGGCAGTATCTACAAGGCACCTCCTGGCAGCAGAATGAGCAGACCTCTCCAAAAGAGAAAATTGCTGACACAAGAGAGATGAGCTGAAGAGTTGCACACAATCCTTTTCCAAGCCTTCAGCATATTTATTTTTTGTTTCTTTTTAGTAAGAACTTCATTCAAACTGAAATCCACTTTTTAATTTCTAACTTCCTGCCTTTTTCTCTCTGCCTTCATACATTCCTTATGTGTCAGCTTCATTCCTTCTGGATCAGTTTTGAAATGCCAAAGTTAGTGACTTGGTACTTGCTAAGCAAGATATTTAGCGTTGAAATTTGGGCTTTCATATGCTAAGGCTTTTTGCCTTAACATAGATTCTAGTCCTGTAAAAGCAAAACTTCAAACACGAGTGTTTTTTAGAAACACTCCCGTTCAAAAGTCAATAAAAACATGGAAGGGTTTCTACTCTGTTTCTTCTGGTTTTGCATACAAAGTTCCATGTGCAAATTTTTAGGTCTAAGAAGAGGTTGTTTTAGGTTTATCATTACTTTAAGTTTTGCTGTGAAAGGGCAGTTTCAGTAACTGCTTTAATGAACTGGCTTTTTTCTAGAGAAAAGATCTGAAACTTTGACTCTCACATCAACTATGGGTCACCAATGTCATGTTGCAGCGGGCAAGGCAAACACCACAAGGTAATGAATAGCTGAGGGTGTAATCTATGCAGCATTGAAAGAATTCTACTCTGTTCAGCAGACACTGGGCTTTCAGTAAAAAAGAGTACTCATTGCTGAATGTCCAAATGTAAGAAACACATGAGTTAGTTGTACAAAGCTGAGGCAAGGTCTCTGAGGGATGAGGCTGTATTTTTGTCAGGAGTGACTGAATGGAAGGGAAAAGAGAGGAAAGGATGTGAAAACAATCTTTCAGTATATGAGGGGCTGTAGTAAATAAGAAGAGAATAACTAGGTTTTACTAAGAAGTCTTCGTCCTGTCTCTGCTAAAGGTAGGACAAGACATGTTGGTCTTTAATTGCAGTGCAAGACTTGGCTTACACATTGAGCTTTTGTGATAGCAAGGATAGCAAAGCACTGGAGTATGTAGCTTGCGAAGGTGAAGAAATCCCTACCATGAGAAGTACTCAGCAGAGGAATGTGCAACAAATGGACTAAGGATAGCAGATCCTGGCTTCGAGGCAGTGGGTGGACCTTCTATATTTGTGAGTCTGTAACCTTCTCGTTGTATGAGATGGAAAAAGTTTAGAGTTAAAACTAGTGGCAGCCTAAAGCAATAATTGTATTTTTTATGAATTGTACAATAATGATGGCTTTCACTAAGAGCATATCAGACTGTGTAATTCTTGCTTTCATACCAAACTCATAACAAAAGGACAGGAATGAGAGACCCATTCCTTTGTTTTGATTTGCTATGTGTTCCTCATATTCCACTGCTTATTTCTGTCTGCATATAGGTATACAATTAGCAGCACGAAAAGAGGTACTTTTGGGGTCTTTTTCTGTATCTTAAAAACTATAGTACAGATAAAATAATCAGATATTTTGGCTGCTGTCGTACATACAGAATAGGATTTCTGCTGAGCAAAAATCCATGTGGGAGAAACCCAGTGACAAAGAGCTCTCCATGAGAAGAAAGCCATCGCTGGAGGAAGGAAGTGTTCCTAATGGCTGAATATTTCATTTAGTTTTAGGCAAATCAAGGATGATTCCTTCAATTAAAGAAATGAACTAATTGCTACTGAACAGAGAAGGTTTTGAGAGAGAGTTTAGCTGTCCGTGTTTCCACCAGATATCTACTGCACTGTGTTTGGAGAAATGGAAAAAAGAAGGTAACACAAAATGCTTCTGTTATATACTTTTAATGGCAGTAGATCTGCTTGTTTATACTTCTAATGGCAAGCAAATCTACTTGTTTGAACGGGGATTGATGTACCTAGTGTAGATGTCATGCATGCAATCGCCTAACAGCCACACCCTCCACATTCTCATTTCCTGTGCTACACGGTCTGCTTCCTCTCATCTCCAAAATATAACACTGGGGCCTTTCTCTTCTAGCTCAACACCTTTATTTCCTTTTTTCTGCCTGCTTTAGATGTGTCAGTTTAACCATCAAATTGTACAGTTTCCAGCAAAGTCATTACACGCATGACCAAACAAACAAAATACAGTGGTGTGCAATACAGTTGTATTATGAATTTGTCCATGCATGTCTTCACACCTTTTTGGAAAAAAAAAAGCTCAAATCTCCTAATAAAACCTGTATGCCAAAATATGAGGAAATGAAGAATATGCTGTGATGATGCTGACTGCACAAAAATATATATTAGAGAATCTGTCATCCACCTTCAAAATTGTTTTTCTCTTGTTGCTTATTGCTTGCTTGAGTGTAGCCACTAGGGCAAGCAATAAATGCATCCTCTTGATTTCCTTCTCTAACACTGTGCATACCTCCTTTAATCATTATGGATAAAAGCTGTTGACCATCTTATGCAAAGGAGAGAAACGGAGTTTCTCCGGCACTTTAGGGCTAGATCAGAAGTGTGTTTTTGAAGCAAATCTCCAATCATCCTATTTATTGCTCTAAATTGCAGTAATTTGGTACATAGTCAAAGGCCATTCCTGGGTTTAACCATGCTCCTGTTCGTGGGTTCTCATGTCAGCTTCAACTCTACTATCAAGATGAAGGCAACTGTCTTCTTTAAAATCTATATGTTATACTTGTCTCACAAGTGGAATTTGTATTTTGGTGGACACTAATTAATGTGTAGTTTTTTTGTGGTAAAAGGATATTTAAGTCAAAAATATGGATATTATATCTCCTTTCAACTAGCTCTTTATGGAGGAAAGCTAAAGGATGGTTCTTTTCATTATATCATTGTCTCTGAATCCCAAATATAATTGCAGATCATTGAAGTGCAATATCTCCATTTTCTAGTGTCTTACATTTATGACTTTTGAAAATACTGACCTTTGGCAAGTATTAGGAGAACATGTCCTGCTCACTTCTTATTTCAAGAATCCATGGATTGACAACAGCCATGCCAAGTATTTTTACAGTTCTTGCTGCTGCATGTCTCAATGTCCCACTTCCTATCACAGACTCAGTCTCTAGTTAGCAAACACCGATTAATGAATTGACTGAGGGGTGAGACCAAAATAAAACCTGAGTGAGATAACCAGCTGGAGGGAAGGTTTTGCTGGATCTGCCTATGAAGGTCTAGGAGGCCCAGAGGTGGCCCATTAGTCTACTCTGAGTACACTGAGCTGTGCCACTATGGCTAGTTCTCAAGATTTTGTTGGCAACCTCATAATCCATCTACATTTATAACAAATTCTGTAGCTATGGAATTAATTAAAGTCTCAGATTTCATTATAAGGAAAGCAATGTTCTGCTCCTTGAGGCTGCAGGAAAAGATGGTGGAAGGCATGTAAAACATGCATCTGGAAACTCAAATTTAGGAGCACACAATATCTGTTTTCTTAACAAAGGCAAAAGTTAAGTGATTGCTTAAGAAATTACATGTTCTGGGGATTTTTCTTCAGTACTTGGGAAATCAAAGTTCTCTCAGTCTCATTAATAACAACTTTCATGAAAAGGTCATGCTGTGCCTTTTAAATAATGAAAGACATTCTTTATTATGACTTTGAGTTTGTTTTTTTTCTATTTTTTAATATATGCAATCTGTAGACATAGATCTATAACTGTAGGCATAGATTTAAGGGCCACAATTATACAGGTGTGTAAAATTATATATGTAATCAATAGACAGTAGGGCAATGTGTCAATAGTGTCTATAGCATCAATAGACAATGTGCATAATTTAATGAAGGAAGCCAACTGGGATTTTTCTCTCTTTCTCCTTCTGATAAGAAGGGCAGAGTTATCGCTCTGACACTGTAATGCTTAAATGAATTAGTGGAATAACAATGTTTAGTTGTTTCAAGTTCACCTATTTGCATAAAGTTTACAAGCAATTTACCATTAAGCTGCACAGAACTTATCTTTGTTAAGATATAACCAAAAATGCAGGCTGTTATTCTTATGGAAAGTTAATGTAGCATGCCATTTCCGTGATACCTGTTCTTCCTTTCATACACACTATACTTTTCTTTAAATGACTGCATGTCTTGGTACCCTTTCATAAAGCTTTCAAAGAGTCATCTATTCTTCACGTTTTATTTTGGCTCACTGACTCCATCAAAGGTTTAACGACCATAAAGAAGTGATAGACAGCTGAATACACGATGCCTTTCTCTCATGGCAGGGTGGGGATTATGCCACACAGGTGACTTGATGACAGGGTGTACCAAGCTGTGGGTTGCACATCACGTCTATTTTTCAAGAGAAAAGTGAGCACTTTAGCAAGCTACCTGACTTAGGGTAGAAGATTTTTTTAATATAGTTTGACTGACAGGAGGAGAGAAGAAAGAAACCTACTGTGTTAAAGAACTTGGCTTAATTGCAAAAATACTGAGCTGGATTATGTAGGAGGCACCTGAGGAAGCAGGTACAATGGAAAATATTTAAATGAATATTTCCTCCAAAGAAATGTGTTTCTATTTTGTTTAAGGCAAATTTTTATGGTATAGTGCATGGTCTATTCTATTTTTTTGTGGTTAAAATCATGCAGATTAGAGAATGGGTATAAAAAATTTGCTCTCTGAAGATTTTTTTGGTAGCAATCTTTTGTTTAGTGAAGCTGGTGTAGTACTTCATTTACTCAATATGTCTTTCAGAAGTTTCCGTGTCCATGAAAAGCCTAAGGGTTTGTAAATTATGAACATCATCTTTAGGATCTAGGTGTACCTTAGCTTTCAGAAATGGATGAATGTGAAAAATAACATTATATCTATTCTGCTGGCTGAAAAAAGGGAAATACTAACTCAAGCTGAAAAAGCAGACCAGTAACAGACCCAGGAACCCAATGGCAAGTGACCTCTGTTTTGAACAGTAAATACATTGAAAAATATATCATGCATAAAAAGACATAAAAAGGCTTAAGGGATGGCACTAATGCTGTGGTTTTAAATAAAAAATTAAACACTCTGTTCACTAAATCAGTGGCATCTAAAATTTAGACCTTAGAGAGCTTGTGCCATGGGCTTGTAATGCTGAGCCAATTATGTGCCTGATTACCAGGCCCCAGAACTGTCTGCATCTGGAGCAAGGACTAGGTGCAGTTTCTTGCCTCTCAGGTCAGTGCCAAACCATTGAACTATGGGTGTTCAAAGATGGGCTCCACTTTCTTTTGCCAATCATGTGCCAATTCTTTTAAGTTTAGAAATCTTTGTTTGTCAGGAGAGCATCAGAATGACACATTGGTCCAATGGTTAACATATTGACCATGAAGGCTTGGGTCTAAATTTTTATTTTGGGAGTATTTACATATTTTGTGCAAAGCAGAGAAACGTCAGTAGTGTTTTCTTAGTAGATGGAGAAAAGAGTCAGCTAGTTTATTAAAAAAACAGTTTTTCCCCCCAGTCAGTGTTGGGTGAAATTAAAGCAAGAGGGATTGAAGGTGCAATGGGAATTAAAAATTGATTGCTACATTAGTCTAAATAATCCCTTTGGTATGGCTGCAATGGACAGATTATTTTATTTAACATTTAAAACATGAAAAAAAAGCAAAAATACATAATTTCAAATAGTAGCTGTTTCTTTCAACACTATGACTTAAATTGCTTCTTCAGTTACTCTTTTACATGGAAGACTCTTGCTCAATTAAATATAAGAATCACAGCCTCAATGCTGTCAGTGTTAAGAAAAAAAAAATGACACAGTTATTCCATGTTTCTCAAATCCTTCAGCTCTTTCTGAAGAGTTTCTGTGCTAAAAGCAGTTATCTTTTTTAAAGGAAAGGAGGTTTTAAATTTTTTGGTACACTGAAGAAATATATCAGGTTTGTTCCAACCCTTAGCTTTCTCCACCACTTCACCTGATAATATTCACGTTGGATGTATCTTACATACCGAGTGTATGCTCTGAGGCACAGCCTGTCTGTGAATTTTCTCACTGGCTGATAATTATTGGAAGTTAATCCTACTCCAGCATTCCCTCTGTGAAAGAATGATTAAACAAGAATAGGAGTGGAGGATGGTGAAGCCTTCTTTTATTGCATGTACCAATGTGTGCTCAATTTTGAACAAATGCCAGACTTTCTTGCCCAAAAAATTAATTTTTGCCTATTAAAAAGGTGAGTAAACCAATGAAGTACACTTCCATAATAATCATAAAAACCAGAACATTATATTTTGAACAAATGGGAACTATTATTCCATCAGAATAAGGAATGAATAGCCAGCTGCAGAGCTTCCTTTAGGGAAGCAGTGTTCCATTGCACTCTCCCTGGGGGATGCCATGGGACACAGAAAGCACAAAAAATGTAACCCAGAGACATTCACAATTAAAATCTTTGCTCCCTTACCAGGTGCAGGAGATTTAAAATTAGCTTGTGTAACACATGGACTCTTTAGTGATGGAAAATGAGATTAAATGAGTTAATACACTTCTGGTATTTCTACAGCTCATTCTAGAAAAATTAGCCAAAATTTTAGCCAAACTAAAACTATGTATCAGGTGCACAAACTAGGCAATCTAGGAATCTAGGAAGTACCTTTATTTTAACTGTGCCCATGAAGCACCACTCTAGTGTATTTCTGTAAAGTCAGTTAAGCATAATATTCAGGTAAGTTCCTTAATAGAATATTGTTACTTTATTATTATTAAAACATTACTAAATGTTGCACTGCAGGCTAGTTAGATCATGCAGTGATTGTGCTCCATTGCCAGGCTCTCATCCTTCTGAGATCCAAATGTCAAGTGTTTCTGCATGTTGGGATATTTGAAAGGTCTTGCACCTGTCCTTGGCTTGACCCCAAGACCCAGCTGCCCTGTGCCTACCTCTGGGCCCATGTTCTCAGAGCTGTGTTTTCAGGCAGGAAAAGGCTGTACTTTTGGCTACACTTTGTACTAGAACTCGATTTCTAAATAGTTTATAAGAAATAGCTAAATTATTGATAGGTGCTGGAAGTGTGCTACAGATATGATTAAAACTGTATGGTGACTGTTAAATGGGCACAGAAAAAAGGGAAGTGGGACCAGATGATTTCTGGAGGTCCCTTCCAAATCCAACCATTCTGCCATTCTGCATTGAACAAGAGGTGTATGGGGAACACAGAGGGAGGTAAAAAACAAAATCAGATTAAAAATTATGTTTAAGACATCAGCTAGAAATTCACTTCACTGCCTTCAGGCCAAAGCAATAGGCATAATGTTCAAAATAGGTAAATGCTTTTGATATTCTTAGGATTAATCTGGTTTGTTTGCACTGTACCATAAATTATTGCTTAATGATGTGTAAAGGAGGTATCATTAGGTTGATTAGAATATAATCAAAATGAAAAATTGCCTCTTCTGTCAGAATTTCTGAAAATGATTTACTTAATAAAAATAATTAGAATCTTTGATTTATTGTAGGAATATAAGTATTGCAGTAAGTAATTCAATTAACCATACATTTGTTATATTATATCGGCATGTAATTAATCATACATTGACATATGTACTGTATTTTATATGCATAGTTGATTTACCATGATGATTTCCCTCCTGATTTTTTAATTTAATCATGAAATTGCATTTAGCAAAACAGATATTTTTGAAATGGAACTATTGTAATTGGTTACTTGGCATTTTAGAAAACGTACACTTGAATTGGTGCTTGCAAGATTCATCTCAGCAAAACACTCTACAATCATTTCACTAAAGTTCATTACAGAGTTTTGTGAAATGACATCCTTTTTTTCCAGGTAACTGTTTCATCGGGATCAATATATGATGGTTAAACTGCAAAAGTGTTTGGCAACTGATAGATGGCAACTATGTGATACAAACTGTTTTAGATCACATCAATCCAAGAGCTTCACTCTTCAATTTTTGCAGATATATTTTGAAGGATGGATCCTTCAGCTCTTTTTATTTTATTCTTGTTTGAGCAAAGATTATAAACACTCATTGCTTTTCCAGATTAATCCAAGAGTGTCTGATTCAATCCTTTTTAAATTTAATTCCCTTTGATAGAGATAATTGCCTTTCTCTTTGTAACCTGGGTTTAATTTAGCAAGCTGGCTGTAGAACAAGTGACAGTCCTTAAGGAAATGCATTGAGAATGTTTGAATATATAAAAGAATATACTTGAATGTGTAAATGTGGTTTTGTGTGCCTATTTATACAAAATTATATTTGTTTTCCAACCTTCCATTTCTACGTAATACCATTGAAAACTGAAGACTTCCAGAGGAACTGAGTCTATTGACTTCTAGAATAATTAATGATGACTGAAATTCCCTAGAGCTGTATTTATAAGCTATTTGTGATAAAGGGACACAATATTTTATAAAGTGGCTTGAGATGTGCACTTACAGCATGTCTTGGGTCAGGGGATGTGTAAAGGCCACCTTACTCTTTTACTTGGTAGTTGTATTCCATCAAGAGTCCTGCCAGCCCTCTGTACAGGAAACACAATTCCTCAGCCTCATCTCTGCCTGATGTGTGAGGGATGATAACACTGATGACCTGTGCCTGCCCATCAGCATTGTAATAGGCTTTCTGCCAGCAGGAAGATAAATGACACAGCTTAGCACGTTAGGCTGATCTCAGAAACTTTTGATTTTTTAAATCCTCTATTTGGCTGGATTTTAGCTGAGGCAGTGTTAGAAAATTACTTCTTTCAGCTCCTTGGCTTTGAAGTCAACCTAAAATCAATAGAGGGGAACAGCGACTTAATATGAACGACTATGAGCACGTGTGAGCTGTTACCCCCTCCTTTCCAGCAGGCAGCTCTTTGTGATCAGAATGCCCTGTGTCAGGAAAAGTGCACTCTTCACAGCTCAGCAATGAGACACAGATGCCAGTTCCAAACCTGACACTCTTGGAGGGTGTTCAAGGGTTCTGTGGGAAAGGGAAGTATTTGCGGAATGGTTGACAGATGGATGCAATGCTTAGAAAATGCAAATTTTTAAGGTAGAAGGATTGCTTCTGTTCAGCTTAAAATGTTAGATAATATGTCCAGGGTCTACCACCCTTAACATCTGCACCTTCATGTGCATGCATGCTTTCATGTACAGATACATGAAAATTTAAGTAATGATACATGAAAATTTGTTACAGTGAAGATAATGCAAATTAATCCATAACTTAAGAGTCTAGTAACTTATTTCCAATTAAGTAGGTTATAGAAACGTGTTTTCTTGACAGAAAGATAAAATATTATTTTGCTTCTCAAAGTATAACTTTGATCCCAGTCTTTAGCACAATTTAACATTTTAATATTATTACTTAGAATTTTCCTGCTGAAAAAGTAGATATATTACAGTTATTTTCAATGAAATAGCAGCACTGGGAAATCTCAGCAAGAAGCATAGATCAGATGAGATATGTCTGGAAAAAATCTTGCTAACAAAATTCATGCACTGTTACTGCTTACTAAGTTCAGGCAGTGATATAGCTAATGTGTGCCTGGTGATAACAGGTCTGCAGAGCATCTTACAAGATTAATGATTTTGGTACTAGACAGGTTAAAATGCCTGAGGTATTCTGATTAACCAATCTAAAAATATTCTGCCATATGCTGTGCCAAGATAAAGCTGAGGAATAGATTTAGGATATATCTTTACTCTGTGTCTTTCTCACAAATCTAAGATAAATCTTTACCTGATTGGGACATAAAGATCACACACTTGTCTGCCACATCAGTATGACAAACATACAGATGATTACCTGAACAGGAGTTATAAGCTCTGCAAACTGTGAGATTCTTAAAGCAAAAGTTACAAACCTGGAGCTAGGTCCCTGCAAGGATTGAATACTCAAAAAAAAAAAAAAAAAAGGGCAGTGTCATGGGGGAGGAGTGATTACCTAGGGCCTGCCAAAGAGACAATAAATGAGTCTTGGTCCTGGATCCCAAAAGTGCAGTTGCTTTCTCTCTCCATCAGAAAGGTTGTCAAGGGGGTGCTCACAGCAAGGTGAAGGCACCCCAGCCAGAAAGGGGGAAGCTTGGGAAGCACAGATTTCCTGTCTTCTGTCTAGCATCAGCAGGAGCTGCAACTATAGGATAAGGATTCTAAATTCTTTCTTCAGCACCAGATATGATGTGAAAATAATGTGGACACAGTATGGAAGCTGTCTTTGACATAATGTGTGTCAAATTATTATTATTACTGCCATTACACCTGAATAAAAGAAGAAACTCTTTTTATCTGTAGAATAGCAGATGGCTTTTCCTCTGACATTTTGTATTTAGTTTGATTACAGGTATTGGCAGCATCCTTTCATACATCCCTCACATTCAGCTTGCAAAGGCATCAGCCCTGTGATTGTTATTTTTGTCTTTCATCCTTCCCTGTGTGTCCTTCCCCAGCTTTATCCTCAAACAGAGACTAATGGGAAATGTTTCTACAGTAGTTTTCAGTGTTTCTTCCAGCATTTGATGGAACTGGAAAAGATCTCAGTGAGAGCCTTGTACCTTGTCACCCTCAGCAATACTGAGGATAAAGAAAAGAAGTACACCATGTCCCAGATTCAATACAACATCCTAACTGTACTCCTAACTTTTATTTAGGTGCCTAAATTATTTTAGGGAAAAAATTAAAGCTTAAGCACTTTGTTAAGATCTGCTATTCAGATGCTGAGAATTCAGCCATTTCAGTATCACCCCAGAGATCTAAATATTGGACACATGGTCCCTCAGTGCTCTGTGTATACATACAGTTCATTCTGGCTTCTGTATTAAGAGTGGATTAAAAATTGATGGCCTAATTTTCTGTGCAGTGGTCCATATAGCTCCTATTTCCCAGCCAACATTTTCTGCTGGTCCACAGTTATACTCTATGAAGTAAGTGGGATTATAGGAAAGGAAGGAAGGAAGGAAGGAAGGAAGGAAGGAAGGAAGGAAGGAAGGAAGGAAGGAAGGAAGATCATTTTGTTTCTCTTTATATATGTGAATCAAGATCTCTAGCAGTAGCAAACTAATGTAAAGTACATTATTGCTAACATTAGCAGCCATGGAAGTGTCAGCTTCCAAGGATTTGTTTAGATTTCAGTGAACTCATGCTGTACTGATCTTAGTGTGTTAACCCTTGTTAATAACAAGGTTGATAGAAAAATGCAGGCACTCATGGCTGGTATAATATATTTATTGACCTTATTTCTGCCAGCTTTGTTCTGTAATTTTTCTTCATTAGAAAAATTCATTAAAATCACTGAACCAAGGAAACCAAGTGCAGGGAAAAGTTCAGATATAGTACATTGATTTAAAAAATGACATTATTTTGTGTAAGAGTATGATTGATGAAAATGTCCACCAAAAAACCTATAAAATTCAGAAAAAATGTGAGAAAATAACCCAGCTATGATCCATGCTAGATCATGATAATGTGTCTAACTATGCAAGTTGTTGATTGTCTTCTGTTTAACCTGGGGCAAATCCTGATATCCTCCTCCAGCAGCTTTTCATTATATTTCAGCATATCATGGTATAAAACTATGAGACTATGGATTTTTTTTTTTAATCAAGTGTATTGAGAATCTTAGGCTCCAGGTGTCTCCCAGGCGACCTAAGATAATCTCTATATTGCTGTCATATTTTTTTTCCTTAAAAGGTCCTGATGCATTATTCCACAGGTTTATATTTATTTCCCCTAGTATGGTGACCAAAAGGCAGTTCTATCTTCTAATAAACAAGACTTTAAATTTCCTGTCTCTTCATGCTTATTTTTCTCTGCAGTTTTCCCAGACCAGATTATTTTTTAAAATTACTTGTATCTGTATTTTCAATGAGGTTTCATTGGAGCTTTCTGCAATTTCACTAACAAGCTCTCCTTTCTGAAAACTTCTGCTTGCATATTCCAGAATTTCATTAGTCTTTGTTATGGCTGAATCACCTTAGCAACTCAGAGGGAAGGATTATTTTTTGTTAACTTTATAAGAATTGTTGAATATCCCTCAAATTACTCAGAAGTAGCTCTCTCAGAGATATCTAGTCCACCTAATCCATACTCCTAATGTAATGTCTCCTTGTTTATAAAATTTAGTCTGCCCTATTGATCTATTTTTCTATTAATATGATCCTAAATGATTTTATCCCATCTAATTTAAGCTGTCTTTTGGAGCTCATGTTATCTTCAAGGCACCAATATTAAGATCTCATAACCTCTTGCCAACACAGACTAAGGTCCTCAAGGAGAAGACCCAGAAATGAGACAGCTGCTGAAGTATAGCAATTTGCTTTCTCACTTCCTCTCTTTGCAGTCAATGCCACTGTAAACTTTCAAGTCTGTTGAAAGAAGTGAAAAATTAAGGCTTTATTGTCTCTTCAGAAATCCTAGGAAAGGAAAACATGTTTGGCTGCAAGCAAGGGAATCTAGTTATCCTTTTTTCTTCTCCCTGAAAGACTATGAAAACTAAAGTGAGGGATATTTAATATTATCTTTTAATAGGTCCTGTCTTATCTTTTTTTCAAAATTGATTTGGAAAACCTGCCAGTAACAGCAAATAGCAAGGGCCAAGAGGGAAAAAGGCAGGCATTACTTTAGAGATCAGCTGCTCTACTTCTGTGACTTTGGAATGAGAATATTTAAGGCTTCAATACTTTTGACTACTTGGAAAAATAATATAATTAATTCTTCTAAAAAACACATGAAAGACTCATGGATGTTCACACAGAAAATACCAGAAAGATTCAAGGATATTATACTGATAAAAGATACTCTATGGAATTTTTAATCTCTGAAACCAGAAGAGCTGAAAAGCAGCTTGACAGACAAGAAATTGTGAGGAAGATAAAGTTATTTGGAATATTCTTATGGAAAATGTCATAAAGCTGATTTTTTTTTTTTTTTTTGGCTGTACACGAATTCTTACCTTTGGAAACATTGGAAAGGAAAAGCCAAATAGTCACAGGCTAACCATGAGAAACGTGGGAGATATGTGCCAGTGAGGGTCCAGGATACTTCAGGATGCCCACCAAGAGAAAGGTGCAGCTGGTTATTGACAGACAACCTGGCAATCATCATCACTGTTGTTGTTCCAGCCTGCTCTAACCCTTTGTAGTCGGCAGTACCCACTTAGAATTTCCATGGTATGCATGTAAGTGAGTGTTACATGACAAAGGATGAATTGATGGAGAAGAGCAACTACAGGGGGTATTTTTGTAATGGACGGATGTACCTCCTATACTTTAAGATCTATATCAGCATCCTAACAACAACAAACAGCAAACTCAGTTTCTGTGTGCAGATATTTTAGTATTATTCCTCTAATGCACAGATGACCATTGCAGACTAAATTAAATTCCAGCTGTACTAAAGGCCACAACAAGGGTTCTTCTGCATTAAATTTTATCTCCAGTACCTTCTCTTTTTATTTCAAGAAGCCCAGTACCAAGTACTTAAGATTTTGTATATGTGGTCTCTGTGCCCTGCATCTCCTGGCTTCTGAAACTGCAATTTCCCAGTGACATTACCTGAATCTGCTCTCAAACTGGCCCACAAGAGCAAGGCTAGTTTGGAACCAACCCAGGTGCAAGATGCTGGAAACAGCTTCTGTGTATCCCCAGGCTACTACCTGCTTGGTAGAAATACAAAGTTGACATTGAATGACAAGGAGTTTGTATTGTTCATTTTCCTCTTCTGTCCTCAGTTCACCTTTGTTCCTCAAATCTTCATCCAGAGTCCAAGGTGTCTTTACATTCAGCATGAGGTGCTAGGGTTTGAAAGATAAAAGTCCCAGGACGTTCATTCCATATTTTCTGTTTGCTAACAAGAGCTGGAGGTGTTTTCCCCAGCACCACAAGAAATCCAAAACAAATACCTCATTCCAGAAAGATTTCCGCCTTGCAGCATTCTCAGGGATTTCATTTTAAACAAACAAGTTGTTCTGCTATATCTGAAGGATTTGCACAGAGCTTAAACTCCATGCACAGCTGAACAGCATGTGACTGAAAAGCAACATTCAAAACAATGTGGAAATAGATCCACCCACACTGGAAAAAAAGAGTATTACAAATCTTTAAGGACTGCTCATAAAACCACTAAACAGCAAACACACCATAAAAAAAACCACGAAAATTTCAGAAGAAAAAGGGAATAATGTTTGTCTTTATTACTCTTCATTGAACTATTATTTCAATGGGAGCCTGGGGAGCCTCCTCCTGTCTGCCATGGCAAGAGCTTTGTTTCAGTGGCTGAAGACTGATGTCTTCATAAATGGATGTTGTGCAAAGTGCATCACAGGCCTTGAGCTGAGGCTGCAAATTCCATGTTGCAGGCAAGATAACTCCATCTCTCTCTAGGGCAAAAAAAATTTCTCTCCTTATCCCATTCTCCATGGAAGTGGCAGGATGAAGAACAAGTGCTAAATTACCTGGACCATCCTGGAAACTACTTTTATCCTTAGCAGGATCTGGGCCAATTTAAATCTGGTCCTGACTTCAAGAAACCATATTAAGTTTTTCTATATCCTCGTTCACAGATACAGAAGGCTACTCCTTTAACATTCTGCTTCAGCTGGAGCAACAAGGCTTTTACAAAGGACTGTCCATATGGCTGCAGACCAAAAAATGACTTTTTGCTACTGCCATCAAGGGTACCCCTGGTGCAGCACACCTGCCATCCCTTCTATGTAGTTGCTGCCAACAGAACTACTCTGCATCCAAGATTCAGCCTGGTGTCTGCCATATGATCCTATATCACTTACTGAGGGACACTAGACAGATATCTGGTTTATGGCAACTGGTACATTCCAAGAATCATCAAGCTTGACAGAAGGATATGTGGCTCTGCAAATAACATCCTACAGCAGGATTTCCTTGTCAATAATCTCCCACTGTATGGGTGGGGATGTCTGTACATGCTGCTGCTCCCATCTATACCCTGGAGAACAGAAAACAAAAGAGTTCCTAAGAAGAGGAATGACTTTCTGTCCTTATCTACATCAAGTTCAGATAAGAACATAGCTTCTGATTATGGCCAGGATGCAGCTGGAGAAATTAATAACCTGAGAGATGCTACTCACGATGCAAAGAATATTAAAGAGCAAACAATGAAAATGAGATGAAAGCTACAGGCTGAGCATTTTTCTGAGGCAGAAGGTGAATTACAAGAGATAAAATTGGTGGTTGAGGCAAAATGTGTTTTGTATTGCAAAATCGCATGTTGTTACCATGACTAGTTTTTCCAGTCTAAATTAACCAATTAAAGACAACTCCAAAATATGACAAAAAAGAAGAGAAATTAGGAACTTAATAAAAGTCATTGTTTAAGAGAACATGCAAATCCCAGTGGCTGCTTGTAACAGAAATTCCTGTTGGTTGGTGGAAAAGAACCATTTGGAATATGCACTAAAAGAGCAGCAAGGAGCAATAAGGAGTGGACAGAGAAGCTGAGATGTCAGAGGCACTGAGAGACAGAAAGAGTGTAGGGAAAGATAATCAGCTGTGAAGCTTGGCCAGGAGCTGTAGGAGCATGTGCCAGGTCAGATTCAGTAGAGGGGGAGGCAGCTGGAAAGGTCATGAGCTCTGGAGTGAGAAAAAGCCACAGCTAATGAGGTAGCAAGTAGGAAAAAGTGGCAAAGTGCTTGAAAAGAAGAGGTGGTCCAGGACTTTTTAAGAGGAGAAGCTGTGGTATGCTACGTATAGAGTGATAATTGCTAAATAAAAGAAGGTGGATGGGTGTCAAAAACAACAACAGAATCAGTCAGGAGGCAGAGTGTGTCACTGGGGATAGAAAGTGTGAGAAAACATGTTTTTAAACCTGTGACCAAGCTGGAAGAGTGAACTGAAAATGACAAAGACAGATGTCATTACTAGCTGGGCAGAGGAGGAAAATCCACTTGTCAGAAATTGTCACGGTCTTCTACTTTTTGGGTATACTTCTGAAATTATCTACGTCACTATGAAAATATCTTTTAGAGTCTTATTTTATAGTGGTGTTAGTGCTATGAATAAATTGCTTCTCTCCTCAAAACTATTTTTGTGGTTCTAAATGGAAAGAGACTTCTCTGACAACCCTTTTCTACTCAAGCACTGCATTTCATGGTTTTGTTATGACTAAGAATGCCTGAAATGAGATGTCCATATACATCCATCTGTCCAATATTTTTATTTGGAATTTTCTCTTTTCTTCCACTGCTTTTAAGATTCTACTTGTAAATGGATCATATGCTATGTTAGGTGGTTCTTACCACAGTCATCTTATTTTAGTAAGTTTTTAGTACTTGTCAAGGCTTGGTATGCTGGAAATAAATCATTATCATGTTCTTTGACACTTTCTGCTTATGTTCTGACTGTGTTGAAGGTGGGGCTTTCAGTGAGACAGAAAATACTTAACAGCTTAGGGAGCCTGATTTAAAACATAACCTCTTAGCACTTAGAAAGAGTAATGTTGGAGGTAACTCATTAGTTGCCAATTTCTTCTTAATAATGAAAATAACCTCGGTGAATTAAAAAAACATAGTTCAGCGAACAGAGCAATGATCTTTGCAAGCAGTGATGACAGTCTGGCTAACGACTGTAGATTTCTCTCACTGTAGAAAAGTCATCAATCAGAAAGGGAATGACCAAGTTATACTGAGCTCTGTTCCTTAGAGGTCACTCGTCACACTCACAGACCAGAAACCTTTCAAATCTCCCTTCTTTTCTCCACTAAAAAGCCAAGCTTTTAGTTATAACATGTAATACCATCTGGGATGGATATCTACTTAAATGGAAGGGTCTTTAAAAGCAGAATCCCTAGAGAAAAAGCTGGAAGTATTCCAGTCTTCTGATCTTGGTGTGCTTCCTCACCTTGACTGGAGTGGACACCATCCTGTGCACCACAGTGGCTTGTGCGCTTGGGAAACTCTCAGAAATTCAGAGCTGTATGTGGGCAAAGAAGGGGACACAGATGAACAGGCTGTGAGGTATTAGGGAGAAGAATCTTGCACATAAATGAATTTCTGCTTGTATTAGCTCTACCTGCGCAGTAGACCTAAACCAGTATGCTAGATCACCATCACATTGCTTTCACTCTGCATTTAGATGTATAGAAACATGCCACATATTTTTCCAAGAAATGCAGTGACTTGCTTTTCTGATTAAAATTTCTGTAGAAGAACCTATGGAAACAGAGGCTGCATTTTTCCTAAACCATCAGAAAGATCTCAGTTTTCCAGATGTCTTCATACATAGTCTATTCAGTAAACTGCTCCATATTTTAAAAGTGCAGGAACAGATCTAGCCTGAGAACTGATGAATACTGCATTACGACTAAATACCACAGAAGACACTAATGTCATAATTTCTTTTAGGTCCTCCCCTCATCCCAAATTTGCATGTTCTTTCTTTTGTTCTGTGCACTGAAGCATAGAGATTACGATAACTGTTTTCTAATCTTTTCAGAAAACAGCTTTCACTAGCTACAGCAGAATATATGAAAGAAACAGAGGTTATTTAAATGTGCAACTGAAAAAAGCATTCTGAAGATATTGAATATTAAAATTGAATTTGGATATTAAAGAAATTACTTGAAGACAAAATTTCTCAGAATGTATCACCATTCAAGATTAGAAACGTACACTCTGTTCTTTCAGAGGCAGACATGTTGAAGTGTTTTGTCTTTCACTGCCAATACTTAGTATTGCTGTTAAAGTCCCTTGGTCAGGAGTGAGAACAAAGGTCTGGTGCTGAAATTCTCTTCCACAGGTGAGATTCTGACACTTCTAAAAATTAAGCTAAAGGTCTGATTGTATCTGTGCTCTAGGGTGTAACCTACGCTGAGCAAGATCCTTCACAATACTCACCCTCATGACTCATGGCCCTCACTCCAGTGGACCCCAGCTGTGAAACCTCAGCTTGGACATCTAAAGATATTTTTAAGACAGAAGGAAGCTGTGAAACTCCTCTGCAGAGCCATAAGAAAGGTTAAATTTCAAACAGGTTAAGGTTGGCATGAAGATTATCACAAGTGGCTCAAAATTCCAAGAGAACAAAACAGAAGATTGGAGAGGTATGAAATGCTGAAGGAGACAAAGCAGAGGTGATTGAAGGTGGCAGATCAGCTCATCAAATTAAGGATTTGATTCCCGAAGAAGTGGAATCTGACCATCCTCCTGACTGACACCTGCCTGAGCAGCAGAAAGCTCCTGGAGTCCTCTTGGAAGTGGTGAGCATACTAATGCTTAGCACAGTAGCTTATGAAATCTCAGCTGTCTTTTGTTCATGTTTGGTAATAAATATTCACCATGTGCATTTAAGCTGTATACATACTACTTGCAGAATCTTTTTGGTTTAGCTAAAGTTGTTTGAATAAAGTGGTTCAAGGAAGGATGCACCTGAAGGAACCCTATAAGAAAGCTGGAGAGGGGCTTTTTACAAGGGCATGTAGGAATAGGACAAGGGAGGATGGCTTTAAACTGAAATAAGGTAGGTCAAGATTAGATATTAGGAAGAATTTTTTTACTGTCAGAGTGGTGAGACACGGGAACAGGCTGCTTAGAGAAGTTGTGCATGCCCCATACTTGGGATTGTTTAAAACCAGGCTGTATGGGGCTCTGAGCAACCTGGAAGGTATTCTGATCTCATGGAAGGACACCCTGCCATGGCAGAGAGCTGGAACTAGATGATCTTTAAGGTCCCTTACAACTCAAACCATTCCAGGATTCTACGACAGGAAAATGCTCAGCATTCACTATAGTCATCTCCCTGACTGGCTCGTTTAGTGTGAAAATAGGGCAGGAAGGTATGGTGGTCTTTGGGTCCATGGAGAAAATACACAGAATCACAAGGTTGGAAGAGACCTTCAAGATCATGAAGTCCAACCCAGCCCTAACACCTCAACTAAACCATGACACAGAGTGCCACATCCAGTCTTTCTTTAAACACATCCAGGGATGGTGACTCCATCACCTCGCCAGGCAGACCATTCCAGTACTTTATCACTCTTCCTGTAAAAAACGTTTTCCTAATATCCAACCTATATTTCCCTTGTCACAGTTTGAGACTGTGTCCTCTTGTTCTGTCAGTTGCTGCCTGGAGAAAGAGACCAACTCCCACCTGGCTACAGCCACCTTTCAGGAGGTTCTAGAGAGTGATAAGGTCACCTCTGAGTCTACTTTTCTCCAGGCTAAACACCCCCAGCTCCCTCAGCCGTTCCTCATAGGGCTTGTGTTCCAAGCCCCTCACCAGCCTTGAGCACCTGAACCCAGAAATGGGATTCCCAATCCTTCATGTAAGACATAGCCTATGGCAAAATACAGCAGTGGCATACCTCAGCAGTTTCTGGATCCCAAAAATCTCCTACACATGCTTACTGGTGAAATTGTCTCACTCTGACAAATTGCAGATAACTACTCCTCTGCTGTGATTAGAATGGATACAGTTTCAGCAGGACTAAAGTTACGAGATACTTAACTTGGATTGGATGTTTGATAAAAATATATTATTTTAATATTATATTCTATAATGATAATTTATTCTCTCAGTGTTACATCTTAATAGATGATTTTCTCTCTCCTTGTGCTTTCTCTGCCATTAGCTGTGAATGAACTCTGGAAACTTTCGGAATATGTTCCATTACTGAACATTAACTGTTTAAAAGATAGGATTCATTGCCTCTTCTTTAAATAGCAATGAGACAAAATTACTGTTAAAAGGAATATGAAAAGCTTAAAGTTTTAAAGTTTAGGTCTTAACTGGTTTATAGAGAGCCTGGGAAGCTGGCCTTGCCCACTCATGTTTGGAGTTAAACAAAATAAAAGCAACGTGAACATAATCCAAGCTTCAGGTAAATGTTTTAGTAGAAAGAGACCTGAGCATTACCATGGTGTTACTGAAGGTTCCTTCAAAAAAAGGCTGATGAAAGATATGGAAACAAATTACTGGCTAGCTGATATTAGTTCAAACACCCACAACCCCCCTGCCGCTGTTTTATTTTCTCTAGTATGCTTGCTTGAATTTCTGCCCATAAAAGAAGTGGCAACCTACTTAATATTCCATGAAAAGTCAGGATCCAGAGGAGCACTGTGGAAAATATGCACAATGGACTCAGAAGAGTTAGCCTTCAGAGACAGCAGACAATTTGTTAGCATTCTTCAGCATCATTTTTATTCCATTTCTTTATAAAATATTCTATGAGGAACCATACCTATATAGATATTTAAAATCCTTGGGAAATAAAAATGTTAAATACTGGCACATATTGAAAACTGATGGCTGTTAAACACATGTCCAAAATCAATGAATATGAAAGAAGGAACTATTTTGAAAATGTTTGAGTTATGTATGTGGTGACCAATATTACTCATGACCTTTGGCATTAATTTTTCTTATTGTGCCTAATCTATGTTTCATGTGACTGTCATGGAAAATGCAGTTAGTGCTTTAAATGAGGCTATTTTCAAAGCTTTCTGTAGTAGCAATTTTATTATCTATAAATCCAGGAAAGTCCCAGTCTTTTTATATAAATCTGATCATCCCTGAAACTTAATTCTTCTATTGCTTAGACAGGAAGATGTCAGCCGTTTTGTGGAACACACTGTCACGTTCTGTTCTCAGTAATGGAAGACTTAGTCCATTTTGTACTTGGAAAATTGAATTGTAACTTATGAAGCTTTAAAAGTTGTCCCCATTGCTGATAGAATTGAGATGGCTTTGAAGATACTAGCTCTGTCTGGTAACTCACTTGTCGTGACTATCATTACCATCTAGTGGCTCTAGAGAAATCAGAGAAGGTGCTGACTTGTGACCTGTGTGGCTGCAGCTAATGCTATTAGTGCTACAGATAAAATGACAAAGAGCTACAGCCTGTTCTGGTAGCAGCTGTTTCAGTGAAAGTGACATGATAACCCCAGCACTCCTCACACTTCATTTAAAATTGCAGTAGGAAAGTATGAGTTTGCAAGAATAAATGAAATTGTTATAGTGGAAGGTTTGCTCTGGCTTGGATTTTGATAAACAGCTCAGAAGAGTAATGCATGGAAGCTGGTTCTCTTTCAAAACGAAAAAGGTAATAAATCTACAGGTTCAGAATTTGAGTGATTGTTGTGGCACTGTTTGAAAAAAGATTGAGAAACCTGGAAGAAGTCAAGACTCCTAGAGAAGTTTTCCTTAGTTATAGAGTCATTATAGTTCATTATTGCAGGTCTATCACAAGCAAACTGACACTACCTAGAAATTCATCTTTAAATCTTCTTAATTCATGTGGCCTTTAAAGTTATTATGGAATGTCTTTATATCCTTGAAAAATGATTGCTGAAGCTCATTTTACGTGGTCAGTTTTAAACTCTGATATCTGATGGTAGGAGCTCATAAATGAAAGGAAAACAGATACATTCCTACATCATCACTGCCAAAGCCCTGTCATATCCAAGAGATCAGATAATATATAATAGCCCTGCTAGGTGCTAAGTAAATAACACTATGTATTACTGCCTTCTAAAACAATGTGAGAGATTTTACTGATCTTCACAGCCTCTAGGTCAGAATCTTATTCAACAATCCAATAGTAATACAAATAATATGAGACACATGGATTTGATAGTTAGACCTCTGTGGATAAGGAATTGGCTGGATGGTCACACTCAAGGAGTTGTGGTCAGCTCAGTGTCCAAGTGGAGACTGGTGGGGAGTGCCACTTCTCAGGGCTTGGCCTTGGCACCAGCGCTGCTCAGCATCCTTGTTGGTGACACGGACAGTGGGATCAAGTGCACCCTCAGGAGCCTGCTGACAACACCCAGCTCTGTGGTGCAGCTGACAAACTGGATGAAAGGCATGCCACCCAGAGGGACCTGGATAGGCTTGAGAGGTGGCCCCATGTGGACCCTGTGAAGTTCAAGAAGGCCGGGAGTAAAGTCCTGCACTTGGTTCAGGGAAATCCCAAGCTGGTTACAGAGTGAAAACAGCCCTGAGGAATAGGAGTTGGGGTGTTGGTGGGTGAGAAGCTTGACATGACCTGGCAATGGGTTCTTGCAGGGGCGAAAGTCAGTCATGTCCTGGCTGTATCAGAAGTGTGACCAGACAGTCAAGAAAGGTGGTTCTTTCCTTCTTTCAGGAGACCCTGCCTGAAATACTGCATCCAGCTCTGGGGCCCCCAACATAAGAACTTGGAAACTTGGACCTGTTGGATCAAGTCCAGATGGTCAGAGAGCTGGAGCATCTCTTCTATGAAGACAGGCTCAGAAAGCTGGGGTTGTTCACCCTGGAGAAGAGAAGGCAGCACAGAGAAATTATAGAAGCTTTCCAAAGCCTGAAGGGGTCCTGTAAGAGAGCTGTAGAGGGGCATTTTACAAGGGTACATAGTGACAGTACTAGGGGGAATGGCTTTGTACTGAAAGAGGATAAGTTTAGATTAGGTAATGGGAAAAAATTCCTTGCTGTGAGAATGCTGAGAACTGGAACAGGTTGTCCAGAGAAATTGTGGATACTCCATACCTGTGGAAGTGTTCCAGGCCTGGTTGGATGGGGCTTTGAGCAACCTGATGTAGTGAGTGGCATCCCTAACCATGTCAAGGGGTGGCAAGTCATAACTATGTGATCTTTAAGAGTCCTTCCAACCCAAACAATTCTATGACTCTGTGCTTGTATAATAACTAGAAAATATCAGTGAAATAAATAGATTCCAAGTTTAAATTATTTAGAAGAGCACTCTGGTATGTTTGAACATTAACCAGTTTTTAAATTTGTGTTCTTTTCTACCAAATTGAAGTTCCTTTTAGATGGGAAGTATAATAAGGGTATTGAACCAGGGGAAATTGCAGCTATTAATTTTGTATATCTGGACACCTACCTGAAAACTATTACTGTGACTCTGTACAACCGGGACAGAAGAAACCTCAAAAAAATGAGGCATAAAATTAATATTTGTTACAGTCAAAGGAACACTAACAAGCAAAAAGTATTAAACACACGTATATCCTTTTCCAAAGAGTGGCTTCTAAAGAGCAGGAGTCCAAGGAAAGTAACACCAAACAATCAACCCCCCAAGCATGTTGTTCTATACTCCCCCTTGGTTTAATTTGCAAACACTTTATTAACAATATGTTACCCCAGCTACCATTTAGGTGTCTAAATAACCATTTATATGACTTTTACATCAAGATCATTAGAGCAGTTCTGTTGGTACAGTCTAACCTCACAGTCTTCTTGTCAAAATATCCCTGTGCCAAATTAGCCTTGAGATCTAGCCCACAAAGAGTCAGGCCCAGTGAGAAATTGAATCTATTCACCTCCTCTCCTCAAAAAGCTGTAGTAGTTTGCCTCGGTCATCCTATGTGTAATATGCACACCCAGTACACCCAAGTAACAAGACTTCACACCCTTAGCATAGCCAAGCATTTCATCTTTGTTGATAACACTTGGTGTCACTTTTCAAAGGCTGAATTAAATTAGGTGTCTGTCAGACTTCCACAGACAATGTACCTGAGCTTGAGCTATCTCCTACTTCTGAAGGACAAACAATAACTCTCAGCTAATTACTCTCCCTTCTAAAACCTCTGACTCACAGCTAATGGGAAATGAATTGATGGAAAAATGCAGGATTTAAAGAAAAGGACATAGCTTCCTGAGTAAGCATCCAATGCCACTTTAAATTCCTGGGGTATCCTGCCTGGTGTACAGCTGCCACTGCAGAAGGGCATAGGTCTCCCATATGTTCTGTGTCATACCTGCCAGCTCCTTGCAGATTTCTTAGGCACTGAAGGGAATCTAAAATATCTCTGACTACTTCAGCTTAGCCACTCGCTTAACTTTAATATCAGAAAAATCCCACAGAAGTGGAAAAAGTACCTTTCTAATATAATATTTGTATTACAGTTTCTGACCACCAACTAAATTTTGATGCTAAACTCCTCAGAATTTCTTACTCATTTTCATAGTGGTGTGTTAGTTTTGAAATCTATCAGAATTTGTTATTGTTTTTAACCCTACACATACGATATGGATTGACATCTCACTCTACAATAACTCCAAAACCTGAACATGTTTATGGCTGAGCAGCCATTTTCCTGGCAAAGCAAAGATTGGACCATAAAAGAAAAAAGGATTTCACATTTTAAGGATGCAAAGCTGGCTTCTAAGAAGATACACCCGTAATCCAGAGCAAGGCTCTGTTCCCTCTGTGTTCTGGGTGCTACTGACTGCCCCTGACCATCCATGAGGTAACATTTAGTCTGCCCTAAAAGAAAACTAACAAAATCATGAACAGAAGATATTGCTCCTTCTATACTCCTTGAATGGACTTCAGAGCGGAGAATGAGAATTCTCTCTTTTTATCAGTCAAAAATTAAAGCTGTTTTTGCTGGAGACAGAAGAGTCCTTGCTTTGACTTCAGTGTCAATCGAGAGAAGGGGGCACTATGCAGTTCTGATTAAGCCTTGAGTTCTTTACAGGCTGTGAACAAATTACAGGGAAAACCATGATGCTGTAAGATTGCTGGGAAAGTTTAATCATGAGCTATTCACAGCAGATTCAGGAACACACCACTCCCAGATATCTGTGTTTGATATACCTATGTCCTGGTTTAGGGCAAATTTGGGAGAAAACTGAAACTAAGTCCGGACCTACAGTGTCTGTCCTCTTTTCCATCCACATCCCAGCAGGCTCTGTTGGACCCCTGTGCCCCAGCACCTTGGCACCCCAGCCTGCTGGGGATTGTCTGCTGTGGGTGCCTTGGCAATCCAAGGGGACTTGGCACATCATCCAGCTACTTGGGCTTTATAGTGTATACCAAGACAGGAAGTTTTGTCCTCCTCAAGAACAAGAAGAGGCAGCAGGGGCTCCCTTCACAACATCAGAAATTCAGCATTAAGACTATCATTGTTGCTTGGTCTGTATTATATTTTTTTGATATTCTCTTGAAGCCAATGAAGTAACTGGTCTGGTCTCACAGAGGACTGGGAATTCCTTGAGAACAAGAGTTTTGTTTAAAGCAGGAGCATTCCCTCCTGCCCCCATATACACTTGCAGTGATTAACAGAGCTGTGGTTCCTTGCCTGCACATCAATCCAACACAGGTGCTCTGTGTACCTACTGCTTTCTGAAAGCTGCCCCTGTCAGGTCAGTGCATTAAACCAGCCTCACTCCCTAGGTTTGGTTGGTTTTTTTTTTCTTTTTGAAAGTAAGGGGCAGAAAAATGCACAGCTTTCTGCCCTGGGGAAAAAAGCAAGGCAAAAATTGTCTGCTGTTTCCTTATCATACGTCAGGGAAAACTAATTATGTTGCTGAAGAGATGCTTTTCAGAGCATCTGCAACTCAAACTGCAGCCCCGGAGATACAGGGTAGCAATGAGAGTCTTCTTCCACATGGACCTAAAATCTCTGAGTGCATTTGCATATCTCCCTTCATCACATCCACATCTCCAGCTGACATCCTCTCCCTCTGAGATTGGCAATGTTCCCTGTGCTTCATACTTCAGATTCCTCTTGTTCAGTTGCTGTTTTATGTTTGCATGGAAGAAGCTGTCTGGAACCGAGTTTCTGGAGGTCTCAAGCTGTGAGTATGCTTTACTCATGTGTCCCTAAAACTGGCTGTCTGTAAACTAAACTTAAAATTCAGACTGGGGGCAGAGGTGGTGGGATTGCAGCTACAGAAATTTGGACCTAATATTAAACTGCTCCTGGATTTCAGAAGATAAACACAATCAGTGCAATGAATCATGCTGGACTGAGGTTTGAGGGGACTCTGACTCAGATATTTCACTGAATTTCACTGCAAAGAAAGTTATGCTCTTTTACTTTGAGTTGTGCATGACGGGAAAGTCTGTGCTACAAAACTGGTACCCAGTGGTTTTGAAAGCTCACAGAGCTAAAAATTCATGGCTTTTGGTCTGCAAACTCCTGAAGAATCAGCTATGAGAGGAAACAGTCCATGTTTGGCAGACAATTGAGGATGTAATATCCTGCATCCAGAACCCAGGGCTACATGAAGGAGCTGAAGAAGTGGTTCTGGACATGTGTTGGAGCAGGCTTGGAGCCCATATGAAGCTACTGCTGTGATTCCCTCTGCATTTAGAGCATCTGGCAAAACAATATAACTTCTCTTGCATTTAAATGCCCTGTAGTTTTTTGACAGACCTGCTGCCTATAGTGGTAATAAAATGCATAGAGCAATATTTCATTTGCAGCTCCCAACTGTTTTATTATTCACGAGACAGCTGAAAAAATCCATGTGGGGAAGATAAGGTTATTCTGCCTGTGATCAGCTAGCAAATCAATGGCCGTGCCAGAGAGAGTAAAGGTGCTTATTCACATGTATTATCCTCTGTCAGTGCTTGTGATGCCCTACAACCTAGCTGGAGTTATTAAAATTAGAGGTGTGTAACAGAAGCAAATGATAGCTTATCTACATAATAGACCTGGAAAACAGTGCATTTCAAAGCCTTTATTCTCAGGTGAGGACCATACTTACTGCAGGGAGAGAATATTGGAAAAAATCACCTGAGGGTCCAGTCCCCCCTCATTAATTTTACCTTTTAATTTTATTTGTAGACAGCTTTAATTTTTAATTGCTAACATAATTTCCTTGATTGTTTTTGAGGTGATGAATTAGATGTGACCCATCCTTACTTTTTGCAAGGGCTAATGTTCCTGATCCTTAATAAAATTATTCAATAATAATGTAATTGCTCATGGAGCCACCATCTACTATGTATTTCCTGTTTCTAAAAAGATCTTCTTTGACTTAGTATACAGGAAAGAGCCAAGTTACAAGTTATGTGAGGCATCTTTCAAATTCAAATTACATTTTCCTCTTACAGCTAACACAAGTACATCAGAATAAATTTAAATATAGCCCATGTATTGAGCCAAGCCTGCCCCTCACCACCAGTGACTTATGAAAGTATGAACAAGATTTTGCACCTTTCAGTCACCATGCACTCAAACTCTGGCACTAGGACTAGAATTTGGTGTCTGTCCTCTTGCCCTGTAAATTGCTGGAGCCCATTGTCATGGTTAGCTTCATATAACATTAGCAGACACACTTGTATTCCTTCTTTGGTGTTGTAATTACCAGAGTTTCAAAACCATTCTTTTACCATTGAGAGTTTTGGGATATTGATCTTTGCCTCATCTTACCTCATACATTCTGAAAGAAGGAAAAGTTTAAACCGATGTATTTTAATTGTGGAGAAAAAGGGAAAATGGGCTGATTGATGCCAATTTGTGTGAATTTTCTTGTAGAGCCTTCAATGGATAACTTCTCTCATGAGTTTCAGTATTTTGATTATTTTTACACATGACTGTAAATTGTTTTTTTAAATGTTTTATTTACACTGACATATTTTAATAGCATTTTCTATTTAAAAGAACCTAGGAGATGTTTCTGATTGATAGGAAAACAATACATCTTACAAGTAATGACTGAAATTCCATCTGTCTAATTGGTGTGAAAGACATGCCCTTAAGAGGCACTGTAGTTCCTATTTAATATTTGAACCAGTTGTAGATTGACAAAAATCATAAATACTTGAACAATAATAAGTAGAAAAGCAGATTTTGTGCAAACCCACGAAAATATGAGCCTCTCTACTGCAGAGGACCAGCTGTTTATTTGAAATGCATGTATTTTCTTGCAGAAGTGTTTTATACCATCAGATATAATATAATGCTTTCTTGGGTATTTTGAACTGATACCCCAGAAGGTTGTGTTGCAGGGATTGTGGTTGAAATTCTTTACCGAGGAAGAAACATCACTTAGGAAGAAAACAGATAATTGTTCTCTCATTTTCCTGCTTAAGGTTACTAATTTTGCTATATATACTTTTTATTACCCATTTACAGAGAGTAGAATGAGAAAAAAAATCTTGTATTTTGTGTCTCTTTCAATCACTTTCTTGTTTAGTCTCCATTTCCCTGACTAGCAATCCCAATTTATGCACAGAAAGGTGTTCAGCTGCTGACAGGAATCTGCCATGTGCTGGGTTGCCAGGGCAGCCCTGTGCAGCACTGCCCTGCTCTCTATTTCTAAAGAGAGCCCTGTGATGATATCAAAATCCAAAAGCCTGTTATTTAAAATGACATTTACAATATCTATGCTCTGAATATTTATATTCTGAATATTTTCTCCTGATGACTTAATTGCCAAAAAATGACCATTTGCACTTTGTTTCTGTCATGCTGAATTAATTACATTTCTGTTAAGAGATGCATCTGTATTTGTGCAGAAAATCAACCCATAAACTGTAACAAGCAACTCTGCTGACTTACACTTTCTGACAACAAAACCTGCACTTTGCCAAAAGAAAAAGTTTATGTACACTTAATCTCTACCTTGGTATATATTGAAATGCCAGTCAAGAAACTGTTTCTTTATGTCCTATTACAACTGCACTAGATTTCTGTGTATAATTGGATTCACCCTGCCGAGTTGTGACTGTTGGAGGCTCTTGTGGAAGATAAAGCTTATCCAGTGTTGATCTGTAGCACCAAAGCAGTCACAATGTTGACAGAGGAAATTATATTTCACAAAGGCAAAGGTGAAGTGAGTTCCTTCAATCTAAGTAAATTCATGTGATGCTGTGAAGGCTTCCTCCCTTTCCTATTGCTAAACATGAATAAATGTTCCTTTCTGGGATGACTTTATCACATGATGGTACTTTAAAATGAATGACTTCTGTACCCCAAGTCACTCAGTATATAAGCCTAGAGTGTCAGGTTTTACATAAGGCATGGATTTAGTTTTTTGGAAGGATAAATAATCACAATAATGAATTGCACTGACCTTTCAACTAAAGAGAGAACAAGAACACAAACAGCCAAATAAAATAGGAACAGCCAAAAGTAAACACTGAAAGTGCTTGAGAATGTTGAAAAACAATAACTCAATTATGCTAAAATCATTCAAACTGAGATTTTTTCCTTGCCTTGGCCTAAAAGATTAGTTTTCATTATTAACAAGTATGAGATGTTAAAAAATTCAAGTTGTGTGTTTATAATGGTTCACATCTGTTTCTGCTGTATTATCCACAAGCACTAAATCTCTTTCCCATAGACTTTAAAGCAACATTTTCATCATTATCCTTTATGCCAGCTTGTCCCCTGATCATGACGTTTCTTGGGCGATGAGGGCTGGGGATATCACTCCATACTAACTGTCTTCTAGAACACTTTCCCTTCAACAGCAGTTACTGGGTGTATGCTTTGAAAATCAGACAGATCAGAATTCTATATCTGAGTTATTTAGTCCAAGCAGCTTAGACCTCTCTCACTTCTAGTGGTGAGGTTGGACAGATGTTCTCGAGCTACGCTGAGATTCACACAAAAGGGATCAGAGGCCAGGCCTTCATGCAGGTACTGTGTTTTTGCCAAGACTCAGTGGTTATAGGACTCGGGAGGTGAAAAATCTTAGTTTATAGCTTCATTTTCTTTTATATAAAATAAGGAGCTGGATGCAGTTTTCTTAGAAATGAGCAAAATTCTGCAATCACCAGGAACTGTTGTAGTAAGAGGAAACAAGAAACATCTGCTGGAGATGGTTAACTTTCTACTAGTGACTGAATATGCACTGAGTCAGATTTTAAAAAAATGTGCAAGGAAAAGGTTGAGTCTGTAGACCAGAGAGTTATGTTCAAGCCTCTGACTAAATGAATCTCCAATTATTTGCTGAAAGTAAACAAGTAGGACAAAAATAACAGGAAGAGCATTTACTCTAATGGCCTCAAAAGCATAGGTATAAAGATGTTCTCTTGGCACTTGGTGGACCAATGGCTAGCCCTGAGGTGAGTTTAAGCAAAGTGTGGGCTGAAAGAAAGCCTTGTATCTCTGAAAAAGTGTATTAGTGTCTCAAATTTTCTTGATCATGTCCTTTCATGCCTCCATGTTAAGATGGCCAAGAATCCTCACCAGATGCTTCTCTCTCCTTACATTGCTGAGGCCCAGCTGAACTTCCATGGCTTCTATGTCTCCAGGTCTAATGAGCCCAAGGAGTCCAAGTTACAAACTTTCTACTCTTATCCTTTCTTCCTCGTTCTTTCTGTTCCTTATACATTTTCTTAAATGTTATTTTTATGCTTTTATATTGCTGTATTACTACAGGTAATAATAACCAAAATGGCTACATATCTGCTTTCCATTGCAATTGAATTGTTCTATAAGTCCAAATATATAGATTTAGATATAAAAATATAGATACACACACACACATATGTATTTATAACCACTGATCATTCAGTGTCACTTCACTCTAATCCACCCCATGGGATCTATTAACAAGAACTTGTGTTCTCCTTGCCTTCTGGGGTGGGTTGGAACATCAACACTCACTGTTATTTGCAACCTAGAACTGGAAGCTAAGAAGTGAGTTATACAAAGGAGGAGTTTTACCATTGCATGTGTAAGAAATTACTATTTTTTCTAAGAATAATCCTTATCTAGTCTTTGCTTTCCTTACAAAGCTTATCTTTTAATGCAGTTGAAACACTGATGCTGCCCGAAAGGCTGCAGTTATGGGCATATGTTTGAAGAAAGATGACTTTCTAAAAAGTTATTGTAAGAAGAAATTCTCAGTTGTCACCATAATAGAAATGCCTTGGTATATACAGAAGCAGTTGACAACAAATCTTTATCATTGCTTTCCACTACATTTACAGTTCTGTACTTGACAGATAAATGTAAAAAATATATGTTTTATACATTAAATAAGCCCAAGCATGGTAAAACTTTATTCTGTAAATAGTTTGGATGGGAATTTGGAAGAAGGATGTAAACTTGAAGAATATCTTTCCCTTAAAAACATCACAGTTATAGTCTGACTCTGAAGAAAGAAAGTGATCTTTAGAGCAAAGCCATGGCTAATATATCTCCAGGAGCAAAAATGTAAAGCAATATAAACACAGAATAAAAATACAAAGCTTGGGACAAGTATTTTGCTATTGCTCATTATCTGACTCACCTAGAAATAGTTTGGTAAAAAAGCAATTATGATGTAAAACATATGTTTATGTGCAGCTTTGTGTCTAAGTTATTAGGCACCACTAGTAGTGATTCAGAAGAAAGTTCCTTTGGTGTGTGTTATTTGTGGTCTCATTTGCAAACAGCGTGACTCATGAATAAGTCATGAAGCTGTATTGGAAAACTGCTTTGAGCATTTATTGGGTGAGATTACTTCAACTACATGCACATGCACATGCCACTGCAGGAAGACTAATATGACATTATGCTTATTAAAGCCATGAGATGAAAAGCATGTGCTAAACAAATATAAAATTTCAAGAGTAACTAATGGAATGACAGTTCATATTTGAATAAAGATTTTTGACCTTTCATTTTTCTGAGCCATTAGTATTCTTTCCACCTGGATATACTGCATGTTTTGTCATTCATCCTCATGCCATATCATAATTTACTGTCAGAAGGGCTTTTTTTTTATTGTAGGAGAAATCTCTGGAATCATGGCAAGTGAAAGCCCTACAATGCTATATGATCCTGTGACTTCATCATATATAGGAGGTAAAAACCTGAGTCTCATGAAGTCAGGGGAGGAATTCAGGTTGACTTCAGAGGGATTCAAACAGCAAACGAGTTCAGTGTTTGCTCTAGCAAAGCACACACTGGCAGAACAGCAATGGTGATGGTTGGCATAGGCTGAGTTGAACCTAGAGTGAAACATTTGTTCTGTTTTCATATATATTTCAGTGGCTCCTCTGAATCCCTTGTTTGAACTGTACACTGCCTGCTTTGAGGATGCATCTGCAAATGTATTTCTACTTTCTCAGGTTATAAGGGGTTGGAATCAGACAGGAAAGAAATTGCTGCAAAATCTTACACATTAGAAAGGATGTTTACCAAATTGTTTTACTTGTCAGAATGCATATTTTAAATAAAAAATAAATCCACTAAAATTAAAGGTGTGGAAGATCCCATGTTGTAGACAGTGGTTTAACATTAATTACTTGCTTTCTACTCCACCTTAGAAAGATATGACTTGGTTATTGAGTTGGTTTGATTGTACTGAGAAATGATGGAGAGTAGACATGGAGAAATCTCAGCAAACAATTTTGTGCCATTTTAAAAACATGAAAGATAAGGCTTGTGTGCATTGGCACAGGCAGGCATCTGGGACAAGCACAAACTCATGGATAAAACACAAAGAGTAAATTTATTTCAGTTACCTTGCTAACCAGGGAATCCCTGAGCAACACCTGGGTAGAGGTACAAAAGTGGAGACACAGGCACTGTTAAACTTGGTCCATGCTGGAGCATCACTGGCCTGCTGCTCACACAGGCTTATCAAGAGTTATTGCCAGCTACAAGGTCACTGGAGTGACTTACAATCTTTCTTGCCCATCTTCTACATGTAACTAATTTCTCCCAATGTTCCATGCCTTGCTCAAGAGACCATTTAATAAGGCATGTAGAAAAAGGAATAAACATCCAAACAATGGTGCGAGTTGTGTCCCACCCCTCTCATCAGTGAACTAAACTTTTCAAGTAGCCATGCACTACTGTTAGGTTGTGTTTTCCCATGTATTCACCCTGGGAGTGTTGGTTACCATCCTCCATGCCAGCTGATCCAGCAGTCAGGCCGAAGGAGTCAGGTTGAAGCAGCATGTGCCTTCCAACTCAGGAAAGGCTTTATGATGAAGACAGAGGTATTTCTTCAGTAATTGGTGCTGTAAGTTTCCTGGCACACAGCAGTTGCAGTCCTACCACAAAATCCATCAGGGCAAACAGTTCCATTTTCCCTGTGGCTGATATTTTCAAAGAAGTGCCGTATGGAAGAATTTCAGTCCTCACTGGACAGCATTTTGTACTGGAGATGTACAGTCACATTATTTTGGCCTCTGATTCTTTCAGTTTCTTTCAGTGGCCAAGCTTTTAATTTGTTTATCCATCAGAGTATAATGTATAATGAAGCATTGTAATGCCTTGGACTAAAATCCTATGGATTTTTTTAGACTTTTTCAGTTTTTTGCCATGATCCCTACAAGACTATGTAATCTAGAATAGTTACTTCTAATTCAAAAGGATTTCCCTGTCTAGGAGTGTACAATTAGACATGCTCAATCAAAGTATTTTTGCAGGTGTCAGAGGCTTTTTTAAATTTCTTGATTCATTGCCAAAAAACATCCTTCCTGGTCCATTTTTCCAGTCTTGACATTTGCCAGGTAGTCCCTCACTGTGGGGTGGCACATGGGATAGAGGGGGAGGAACCTTTTATTTGTAGACACTGTTTTTACCAATGTGAAAAGATTTCTGATGATGTGATCCCATTTATTTCTGGGTGTGGGACACCATTTTGCATAAGATCCTTCCCCATTTGTTTGTCACTCGTGAGGTAACTTTGGTTTTGCCAGCTCATTTTCATTCACCACTTTCATATCTGGTTCTGAAATTACACTGTGTTTTCTAGGACACCTACCAGTAGCACTTGTGACTTTAGGTGTAATCAAAGGTTTCAGTGAAATAGATGTGCCTCTCAAAACCTGCATTCTGATACTTTTTCTTGCTGCTGTCCTATCCAGAGTAGATACTGTAATTAGCTCATCAGCCATTCCCATCTGCCATGGTAAACTAATACTGTTTTCTGTTTAACATTGATTTTTGAGGGATGACACTAATTCAGCAATTATCTGCAAATGCTGTTAAAACACATCCATTGATACATCGTAGGTGCACCACATTCTGCCCACTGGGACCCCTGATATTTAGTAATTGAGCATATTTCTGGCTATAGGGCTTAACAGATTTTTTTTTTTCACTCATTAATAAGTAGATTGTTGCAGTGCCATTATCCCAAGCTTGCAAAATTCATGCTAGGATGGCTTCCCTGCTTTTCTGCTGATAGATATCTAAAATTCCCCTAGCTCTTTCAGACTGTGTGATCCGTACCCCCTCATTCAGCCGATTGCTCTGCCTCTCCATTTTTATGAGGGGTTTGCTACTATCCCCCCGCCACCTGTCAAACCTGGCTCTGAGTCCAAGGACTAAACTCAGATATTTTCATCCCATTCCTTGGGATCCCACAAAGGTTTCACAGTGAGAGAATAAACTTGGGAAACTGAAACCTTACTTTTCCCATTGTGTGCCCTTGTTTGTGAGCAATACCCACCACCATCTGTTCTCCAGTGCATTGTTGCTCATAGCAGTGTTCTGCTTGAGTGGTGATTACTTTCTGTGAGATTGCCTTTGCATCTTGTAAAGTCCCAGCTACCTTTTCCAGCTCTCTGACTTAGCTGTGAGATGCTATAATTTTATGGTTGAGAGCTCCAAGACCAGTAGCTAATAGCTATCCCAATCTTCCTGCTAACTCACGAGAAGGCTTTGATGTCACTTTCCACGGCAGTCTGCACACAACCACCTGAATCATCTGAGGGATAACCAGCATCCCATAATTTCTGTCAGGCCATGCTTTTGGTGGAGCCATTGTAGTTAGGAAGGCAGCCAGAGGGGTCCAGTGCTCAGTTCACCCCAGAATGCAGGGTGTTTCCAGCACACTGACACCAGCCTCCAATTATTCTGTTAGCTGTAGGAAGGCAATACTGCTATGAAATCTGAGAATAAACACCAGCAGATAAGAAACAAGCTTTGCTGCTCTCCATAAACATGAATTCCTGCAGCTCAGTGCATTGATCTGTGAAAGGACTCATTTAGATTTCTCTCTTGTTGTCATCATCAGTAACACATTTTAAAAGACATTGGAGTTGGGCTGATCTCCCTTAAGTCAGTTTGAAATTGCTATTATTTTTTCCTCCTTATATTTGAAGCTGAGACAGTTCTCAATATAGTCATTATTATATTTACTTCCATTGTTAGCATCCTTTGGGTTTTGGTTTGTAGGGAAAATAAACAGTATAGGTACAGCCATCAGCATTTTATTTTCCTACCTAGTTATATTTAATAATGTTTCCCTTTCCTGACTTTCCCTCACTCCTAAATCTTTTCCTTCCAAATCAGAGGCACATTTAATTTAATAGCTTTCATTACCTGAATTTCTCTCTGTCCAATAAGCCTGTGCCCTTCTGTCTTCACAGTGTTGCATGAAGATCATGTGTGAGGCTTTAGTGCTTTGGCATCAGTTTAATGAGCATGTCAGAGAAATGGGTGAAATAGAAGAGGTCAGTTTTCAGTGACACCATTACAGAGACATTCAAGCTTTTCAAGACAGATTTAATAAAGAGTAATTCACTGCAGGCCATCTGCAAACACAGTCTGAGTCTCTGCCCTCAAAGGAAAATCAATCTAATTTCTACACCAGATGGATCTGGTGGGCTCCTCAGCCTAGTCTTGTCCTCTGCTGTGGGGAAATCTGGAGGAGAGTTGCAGTTGGACAGAAATGGGGTGCTGCTCTTCTGTCTTGCAGCATTGGAACATTTTCCTTTCATATGTGCTGAACTTGATAGTCCTGATGCAGAAGGGGAAAGAGTGCCTGCCCACTGTGAGGAGGAGTGAGAGTGTCTTGGGGTTCTGCACTCTCCCATGCCCTTCTCCTCAAACAACAGTACTTGAACTTCTTCCCCTGCACTCTAAGGGGAAAGGTTTTGAAAGACTAAAATATCCTGCTGAAAGACAATGGAATTGCACTTAAAAGCAGCTTTCCAGATGTTCTCTCGTAATGTTTTTTCACAGTATGCATGAACACCTGCTATTGGAAGAAATTGTGTGGGCTGCTCCGTGTGGAATGGGGCAGGCCAGCTGTGCTCAGCAGGGTCCGCAGTGCTGATCCCAAGATGCCAGCACGGGGCAGCCACAGTGCTATGGCCAGGGCTCAGTGCTGGCTGACTGCTCTCTGTTAACTTTGTCTGCTGGAAACTTTTGTGAAGAGGTGGTGCTTGAGCCCAAATATCTACAGTTGCTGTAAAAATGTGACTCACCATTCACATGCAGATCAAGGCCCCTGGGCCGTGACCCCCCTTGAAATGGTGCTGGCAGGGAAAAGCCACAGTGTGACAGGGTACATCATGCTGCAGGTGGCTGCAGAGAGGCAGAGGAACACTGTGCTCTAGGAGTTTGCTTTCAGAAGAAAGAAGTTTAGAGAAGGAGCTTTTGATAAGCCTGGTAAAAGTGCATTGCCTTGGTTCCTGATCTTTTATTCTTCTCACTGCTTTATCCAGTCACAACATGAAAACACCAGCTAAGCAAGGCTCCAGAGAATGTTCCTATTACAGAATTTTGCTTTTCATTCCTTATGTTTAGATGACCATCTTGTGATGGTGAACAGGAATGCTGTTAAAGCTTACCAGGTCTGAGAATTTTGGGGAACTCTCAGCCTCTTGATTTAATGTTCAATAGTTAGTTGCAGGGGATTGAAAGTCAGGTCAGGTACCTCCTCATGTAAATCCCCAGAGTTTTCCACAGATTTAAAAAAAAAAAGTGCATTCACAGCAGCAGAAACTGGACTGTAGAGCTGTCACTCACGAAAAGAGTTGATTTAAAAGAAACAGTATGAAGGCAAGAACACTTCTGGCCTCACACTCTCTAGAAGAACAGAAGGGGGATTAAAAAATAAATTATTCTCCTCTTGCTGCATCATTAATTTGCTTGGGGCAGGATCTTTATTAAACATGAAAGGATATATACATGATCCACAGACACAAAGTCATGCTGAATGGTCTTTCTACTGGAAGGCAGAACCAGGTTGGGGGCTATTTCTGCTCTGAGGTTCCTGGCCACTTCTCAAATATACAAGCTACAGAAACAGGAACCTCACTTCCACAGGATGGGGTGATTCAATGCCAGCCCTTTCTCCTGCCTTTCTTAATAATACAGTACTGTTGGTTTATCGCAATTAATAATTAGACTGCTTCAGCTCCTGGCAACATATTGATTACTTTGGAGAAATGACTAACTGAAACAATTTGTGGGCATATCTCACTCTCAGCAGCAGCAGTTCAAGAGCATCATGGAGAGGGTACTGTGGTTGACAGTAGAAGAAACAAGATTTTGGGTGGGAATCACAGAGAAAGGGTATTTTTCTTCTGGTTATTGCATGCTTCTATTGCACCTGCATGTGAGTGATAATAATTAATCTTCTGTCTTTAACTAATATTTATCCACAGCAGGTTAAGCTGGTCTAAAGACATCAATAATAGAAAACAGCAGAGGAGAAAAATGCTTTCGTCTGGAGTGACATTAACTCATATGAAGACAAAGTTTGTAAATTTAAGCTATGTGTGTTCAGAACCATATAGATTATGTGTAGCTTTCCAGGGTTCAAAACACGAGCTCAAAATTTATTCCATAGACTTACAGATTCACAAAATAAAGGAAAAAAAAACCCCAAACCTTCCTCAATTGGTCACTGTGTCAGATTTTACTACACACCTTAACTTTTCAGAAGTAGAAGCCTGAGTGTGTCTGTATCCTCCAGTCACAGTTCCTGACCTGCTTTACCTTGCTGCGTGCTGAAGCACTTTGATCTATTCTGCAGCACAATATAGGATCCGAGTGCCAACACAGCAAGAGATATATTAAGAAACAGCTAATTCTGTCTCGAGTTTAGCACTTCACAATTTTATATCCTATCTTGCATGATAAGTCATAAGTGGTGGACCTGGGAATGAACAATGAGAGCATTCCCCCTGTGACTTTAATGCTAAGCAGGGATTTAAATCCCACTTCATATCCACAGCCCTTGCTTTTCTTCATCACACCACTTCCCCTAAGTTGTCTACAAACACTTTAGTTTCACTATCTGGAAACAAAACATGTTATGCAACATACAACATTTCACAATGATTTTTATTTTGCAAATTTGTTACTTTGACTTTGCAGTGGCAAATAAAAGCTCTACTCCTAAGACAACACAGGACAGGGTTTTTCTTATTTAATTTCTGGAAATGGAATTGAAAACGCTGGAGTCAAAGATGAGCTATGTGAGGCACACAGCATCAAAAGGGGCGTATCAAATACCTCTCTGAATAACTTGTAGATAGATACAGCAAAAGAGAGCCAGAAAATCAATTTACTTTAGACCAAAATGTTATTTTTAGTGTTACATAATGAAAGCACCATTCTGCAGTTCTCCACCAGGTAGAAAGGACAGACTCTTGAAAAGCTATAGACTGAAAAAAGCTTTTCAGTATGAAAAAATTCCAAGTTTCTCAGGAAGTTATCCACCATTTCCAGGCTGCATAAGATCTTCCCAGTTATTTCCTCAGGTTTTCTGCTTGGTAAATCTTTCAAACTGAGAACTGCAAAATAACGTTGAAGTTATTAATCATAAAATGGAATTACCTTCTGCACAAGCACTCAGAACATGATGTGTTCCTGGGCATTTACCCTTAAGAAAACACTTAGCTGATGTATCAGAGTATTTGGAAGGACAAACATAGATTCAAAATGTCACAATTTGGGAAAAAATTTAATCAGCATTTGGATCCCTCTTTTACTGGGGCTGCTCACTGAAATGAAAATTAAAAAGAAAAGCAAGAGCAAAGCAGAGATATGGCACTCTCCCTACCTCCAGAGAGAGCAGTGGGAGCAGGGTAGAAGGCAGTGAATGGTTCCTTTGATGCAGGAAGCTGTCAGATCCAAGCAGCCACCAAAGAAATGTGCATGCTGTCAGTCCAAACCTTGGCAAAACCTCTAAGGCTTTGATTTTCATTTTAGACTCGATATGTAGATTGTATCTGAAAAGATTCTCAACTCTTGGCTAATCTTTCAATGGAAATTCGTAAGAAAGGAACTGATTTGTGATTGCTCTTTCAAACTGCCATGCATTTGCATTTTGTTTCTTTGTTTTTGACATGGAAGCAGGTGAAACCTCGTGGCTTTACCAGAATTTTATTCAGAGTTTCTGTGGGTTTTGAACCTGAAAGAAATACAGACCAGCAGTGGCATAAGTTTTGTGAGAAGACTTAAACCACTGGAAAGATGATAGAATACAACTGTTACATAACATGTTCTATTCTATGGAATTTTCTGGTTCTTCAAATGTACAGTTTCCCTAAAAACAAGAATTTGTTAATATTCAAATAACTTTGAAATAATTGGAATTTATGACAAGCCAAGACATATGCCTATTTTTCCCTTTCTTCCACAGAAATCTAGCATCTGGAAAGGACAAAAGCACACTATAATGGAATTAAAAATATCGCATACTACTGAAAAAAATATGTTTACAGAATATATCTATTCTGCCTACTTAAATAAATTGTGCTGATTGCCTTTAAATAAGAAAGCAGCAACAGACTACATTTATACAATTCTTTAATGATGTGTGTTATATATCAAGAACTTTTAAACCACAGCACAAAGTAAAGAGACTTCAGCTTTTGCTGGTTCATTGAGTTTCTCTGAGTGTTTAGGATTCAGCAAGGATGTTCCCTGTCTGTGTTCTGAAATAGAGACTCAGCTGCAGCTGGGATCCCCCAGGCTGGGGCAGGGTGGGAGCAGGAACCTCTTGTGGATGCTCCCAGGCCCATGTCTCAGGTTTGTGTTGTTAGCAAGGATCTATTGAGAGCAGGGTGTCTCTGAGGCAGTCTCCAACTGCAGGTGCCTTTGCCTGGCACTGCTCAGCTCGACAGGATTCTCTTTCTCTTGGCCATCTAAGTACTTGTAGATAATGACGTTGCACCAAGGGTCATGCACCGATACACAGAATTGGCAAAGGTTTTGTGCAGGCTGCCTACATCATGCTATCTATCTAGTCTACGAAAAAGACTCAACAGCTAACCTGACATGAAAATTTGTAACCTTATTATTGATATTTTCCTCATTTCTTCTGTAATAATTTACACAAATTGTTTTGTAACTGTACTTTCTAAAGCTTATACTTTTGTCTGTTTCTGCATTTGCTCACAAAAGTTAGTTGCTCGTAATGAGTCATAGTTAGTGATTGGCATAATTAAATTAGCTTTTTCTCCAAGACAGTTCTGATCAGTAGGTTTAATTAGTACCTGTGTTTATTGCAAAGATTTACTTTGATGCTGTGTACCTGCTCTCCCATGCAATGACAGTGGCTTTAGTCATGAAGACAATCTTGGCAGAAACTATCCTGTAAAAAGCAGTATCACAAGGCAACAAAACAACTAAGTGACCTTTCTCGATTCCAGCTAAAATCAACAATTTCCATCAATATATAACCTCCCTTTACTGAAGTTAATTTCCCTTTGATGTTAAACATCACTTGCTTGATTAGCTTCTAAGTAATAGTACCAGCAACCATGATCACCTATCACCGCTTTGTCTTCTTTTTAAAATCTAAATTAGACACTTCTGATTTTTATTTTATAAATAGCTTTGTTGCATTCCTGTCTGTTGCTATGCCAGAAATGAGAAAGATCACTACCTCATCAATAAAAATAGAAGCAGCATAGCTGTTCAAATGTCTCAAAAACTATTGGTGGAACAGCCATCATTGCAACAAAGGCACTGAAGTAAGAGTCTTAAAAGAACTTGAATAAGTTGAAAAAGGTTTGTTTCATTCATCCTGATAATTCTATTAGAAAGTGGTAAAGCTGCATGAAAAGGGAACACATTGCTGAGAAGAAAATACATCAGTCAATATTTGTAAGAAATACGTAGGAAAAAAGATTATTTTAAATAGCAGAGAAAAAATAAAAAAGTAAACACAAAAGTAGGCCTTCAGAAGAAAAACCTATCTATTCTAGGTTTTCTATCCCCAGGAGGATTAATAATTGACGTGTAGCAGCTTCTGAGGCAGCCACTAAGCAGATGGATAGATATGGTTATTCCCTGTCATGTATTTACTAATGGAAAATTCCCAGTAGAAACATCAATGTAGTAAGAATTGTTTTATGCTCTTGAGATTTTTACGTGAATAAATATTTTTGGCAGCTCGGCTAAGAGGATATAATTCTTTGGCCTGTAATTCATTTCATACTTTTAAAGCAGAGTTTTTTCATTTCCCACAGAGCAGCACACTGAAAGCACAGAGCCTGTTGCCTCTTGTCTGAGAGCGCTGTGCTGTCTCACCGCCTCTCTGAAGAAACACATCCTATGAAGATTTTCCTACTCTACTTGCCCATTATAAGAGCAGGATTTCATATAACATCCTTGATTTGAGGGTGCTCAACAATTGTACTAGATATATATGTCCGTATTTTTTTAGTATTGACATTTTGCATGTCATCTTGTACACTAGACTTTTCTGTGGTGGTCTATAAACAGGTAAATGTTATCCTTCAGTTGTTTCCTAATATATACTATTTTTTGTATTTTATTTCTGTTATACTATATTTCTATAGAAAAATCTGCTCTAAAAGTACAGGACATATTGCTTATAGCTTCCAGGCTGCTTCAGTGAAAACACATGCTTCTGGGGGAAACTAGAATTTTTGCAAAATTTTGTTCTCTTAAACATCCTCTTTCCTCATATGTGTATATTGACCAAAACCCCCTAGAAATATTCTTCCTTTCATTGGTTAAAATTAATTCAGAAAGTATTTGATTATTTGTAAAATTAATATGGATCCTACTAAATGGGACACTCTTTTGTTTCCCCTCCAAAAAACCCACATGGAGAATGTTTCAAGACTCTAGCTCAAATACTCTAATAAAAAAAAGAATGATCTAGCTCTCTAGAAAGAGAAGTCTTATAAATTTATGGATAACAGCTTCTACTTAATCTCCAAGTCCCAGATGTATAAATACAAACCACAAGCCTTTAGTCTATAATCTTGTTGTTTTCCTTCTACTGCCTACAGTGCTGATAAAGAAAGCCCTCTCTGTTGTCTCAGCCTTCCTGATACATCAATTCTTCTGTCAATGATCAAGGTTTCTAAAATACCTCCTAATCTGTGGATTGTAAAGTTAAAGAAGAAAAAAAAAAAAAGCATGGTGTGCAAGGGCAAGTTGCACTCTGTCTCCCATAAGAACACAAGATGACCTCTTTTCCTTGGTGGTATCCATCTGGTCAAATATCTTGTGCCCCTGGAAGCAGAAAGGAGAGACCCAAATTTTTCCCCTGGTGCACCCACAGCCTCCCAGTCTCTGGCAACCCATGCTGTGATAATCTCACATGCCCAAGATGTCACCTGGACAAATACTCAATTTTTTTTTCCATTTGGTGAAAGATGTTACTTCCTTCAAATGCTCTTTGAAGCACAATTTGTTACTCATTGGATCAACCTCGACTCTCTCTTCTGTATTATTTCTGATTGGACCCACAGGAGAAGACACATTAATGTTTCCTGGGCTATGAGGAGTTAGCATGCAAATAGCTCTAGCATTTTAGCAAAATCACATGTGCAGTGTGTTCTTCTGTTAAACTAAACATATTCTCTTATATGGCTAGGGTTTTGCACAACTGAGTTCACAAAGCATTTTGAAGACAGGAGTGTTAAGTTTATTGTCTGAATAAGAAAGTGACTCAGATTAAGCCATTAATAATTTATAAGTTTACAAATGTCAGAACATAAATTAGGGCAAGATTTTTCCTCCCTCCTTGCATCTAAGTAAGCATTGATTCATTCAGTAAGGGGCTATTACTCTGGTACTGATTCAACAGTTTCTTTCCCCTTTCTTTCACTTTTCAGCCCAGTGTTCCCAAAACATACACTGGGGGGGGAAGTTCATACCCTGGAAGTTCAGTGTTTCATGGTTGGCCAAAGCAAAGTCAGGCTATTACAGTAAAATGTCAAGATAATTTGCTTTTTAATGATCTAACTTAATTTGACATAGAGCTTCAGACAGAAGCCAACTTCAAAGCTGGTTTAAAAAAGTAATCTCAGCACAACAGTGCTGTTGACATATTTTTGCTTTCAAATACTTTTCCTGAATGTAATAATGATGATTTAAAAGTTTATAGGGATTTGCTGTAATTACTGACTGAAAGCATGGAAATAATGGTGAACCTGCGACCATAGGAAAGTCAGGCTGGCCTCCAGTAATGGGTAACTATATTGTAAAACCAGGAAAATATGGGCAAACAAATATTCAATTTCAATTTTATGCATTTAGCTGCTTTCAATTTTTCGTAGTGTGGTTGCATTAAATGAGTAAGTTTGGTACACGGTGCTTGGCTACTGCTGAGGTGAAAGTGTACCTGACAGAGAGATTCTGTGGATGGAAATAATCCTTCTTAATAGATCAAACTTTAAAATTTTTTTTGTTTGAATTTCAATTAGACACTGAACTCACGGCAAATTCAAATAACCTTTTTATTTTTTTCAGTTCTGAGTTAGATTTCCATTGGTTTGGTTGGTTCTTTCTACTGAAGAAGGAAATAAAAAATTGGTGTTTAAATAACTATATATGTGTGTGTGTGTGTGTATAAAAATCTGGGACTGTAGATTGATTTCTTTAAATGGTTCAAATAAAACCATTTTATTATTTTCTTCATTTCCACTTAGTGCTGGCTTGGACTCCCACTTAGACCTTCCCTCCTACTTCTGGCAATATGCACAGAACATGTGGTATTTTCTCATATTAATGGCTGGGTGGGAAAACTGTCAGCACTTATTCTTTTGGCAGTTTTTTAGGGAAGAAAAGGCACTGGTAAAACCTCTTTTATTAAGCCCTTAGTCAATATTTGTTCTGCTGTAGGTACATCTTTAGGAGGAAAATTTTATTTCTTTGATTTCCCTCTGAACTAGAGCATTTTTTGCAATCTAATATCCACTATCCACTGTGTTGCCTTTCTCATGTGTAAAATTCTTGCAGAGTGATAATCCCTTTCATTTCCTGCTTTTTAATGAATGGATTTTATATAATGGTTCATTAGTGTAATTGTTGTTGATTTTTACTTTTCACTTCATTATTTCCCCAACAAAACTTTTGCAATGGCTATTTTGTTAGCAAAACAGAGTAAATTAACCTCAGCATCTGGGAAAACTGTTTGTAGGTGAGCATAAATAGGGTGTATGGCCCCCCTTACGATGGAGTCCTTGCTTATGCTCACCCACAAACCAAGCTCTGCATGTCTGGGGATACATTTAGCGGGTATTTAGCTGACATCTGGAGACATCAAGCTCTTTAATTTTTACAAGACACCTCTTTGACAACACAGTCAGTTGACTCCAGTAGCTTTCTGTGATAATTCAATAGAAACAGACTGAGAGGAGGAGAGCTCTGTTTTGCCACTAACAAGTTTCAGTAACCACCAGTTTAAATGAGAGCTGAAATAGCAGTCTGAGTTACTCCAATGCTAATAACCCCAGTTACTCTTTCCTTCCTAATTGATAGCCTTAGAAATAGATTGAAGACTAGAAATAATTTAAGCATCAAGCAAGTACCATAAACAGCACTCTGTCTCCCTCAAGGCTTGTTAAAATTTCCCCACTTGTTTTTTGATTTACATATCAGTCACAGAGATGCTGGTGCTGATCTCCTGAGCTACTTCTATGCAACTTCAGAAGAGCAAAAAAAGAATGGTAGGGCTGAAATAAAGGCAGGGACTTCAAAGCCTGAACGTGAATAGCTGGGAGACCAATAAGATGAGAATGTATAAAAATCACTTTATGTTAAGAGATGCTTAAGCTTCTGTGACATATTTATTGTGCAGTTTGAATCTCTAGAATGAGCCTCTCGTGGAGATGTCAAACCAGCAGCAGAAGCTCTATTAGAAGTTGTGGCTGTTTACTCTCTGTTGATAAAGGCCAGTCACAAATACCATGAATTTTACATTGTTGCTCTTTCTAATCTGTAGTAGGGGGTTTAAGAGTTTATAAATGAAATCTATTTATGCATTTCTAGCAAGGCTATTACAATGGAAAGCAGCAATAAAGTTCTATTTTCTGCTTTATTGCTATATTTTTTCTATTTTTATCTCTATTAATTTCAATTTCCACTGACTTATTCCCTTGTTATTAATTCTGTGTCAGTGTCATACACATGATATATTGAATCTTGACCTGGGTATCAGATGGCATCTGAATACAGGCCAAACCTCTTCCACTGCCTCAAACCCTACAATTAATCAAAGTAAAGTTAATTTTTACCAGAACAAGATAGGTATTAAAAAAAACTGAATAGATTAATTTCTAAAATTTTCTTGGGAACTTTGATAATCAGGATTTTCATCAAAATAGGACGAGTAATTTCAAAGAACTTCCAGCTATTACAAGGATATGGTTAACCCTGTTCATGCTGACCACTGAGTAAAACTTTGCATTGTAACTTTGAAACCTGGTATTGGGTAGAAGATTGTCACAAAGGTGGGATACAGAAAAAACACTTGTCTTATAAAAAACTTCACAGGATGTCATTATTATGTGTGTCTTCTCTGTAAGACTGCAGTGAAAAAGAAGGGTAGCAGTGAAATTTTTTAAGACTGAAACACTGGAAAAATCATCTTTGCCAATACAATTCTGTGGGAGGAACTGGGGAGGTTCTACATGAGGACTGTAGGGCTGATGATGGAGATGGAGCAGATGAGGGGGGGAGAGGAGAAATGGGTTTGAGTAGATGAAAAGAGAGCACTAGCGACCTTAGAGATGAGCGAGTGGGACTGGAAGGAGTCAGTGGAGATCTCATCTTCCTGAAGAAAGAGCATGACCAGTAAGTAAGGGTCAGTGAAGTTTGAAGAGCTCTGAGTGGGTGAAAGCAAGGTATCAGGGAGTTGTGGAAGCTGTGGAAGGGCAGGAAGACCTCATTGTCGCTTCTTTTCTCCCCTCCTCACCCATGTATTCCACCATACCTCTTTTCTCTCCCTCTCTAATAGGATCCCTCTCTATTCTTCCCTAGACTCAAAAGCCACACTCCCCACTCATCCCCATCCCAGCACCTCAGAGAGCCACCCTCCAGGCCTGCAGGATGAAAGAGTCCTGCTGTTCCCCTGAATCTGGGTCCTTCTTGGTCTGCTGCACCCTCTGGGCTGGAGGGAAGGGATGGAGCAGGGCTGGTCTGCCAGATGGACACTGGAGAATATCTTTCTGCTGCTGCCATCCCCAAAGCAAAAGTGGTGACAGTGGCACCTACTTCTCCTGGGAAGGGCTAGTCCTGGTGCAATTGCTGCTGCCCCACTCTTTGGCCCCTGCTTTAGCAGCAGCAGCAGCAAACATGAGAGCTTTACAAGCAGGAGGTGGGGATTGGCATAGGCAAAGAGCAGTCTGCCACTGAATCCAACCATTCATGATCCATTAGTGCCCACAGAAATCACTGGGAGTTACTTTCAATGTGGGGTAAGTGTAAGAATGGCAATACAAAAACCTGTCAAACCTAAATTATTTTTCTCTGGATGATGCCTATGCTTAATGGGTTGAATATAATTAACAATTCCTGGATGTCTTCTACAATTTTATTTTCTGTGTAGGAATGCCCAACCCAAAGAGAGTTTTTGATGTTACTAAAATACACTTTTCTGCTCCATGCTAAAATCTCTCTGCTCAAGAAAGGTCATTTCTGGCTGTGGAAAAACCTCACACTTCAGCATGGTTCAAAGAATTTATTGTGGCCCAGACTTAGGTATTCAGATGCTTACAGATGGAAACTGGCACATAAGACATCAAAGCCCCAAACTCCCACTGATTCACTGATACATTTTTAAATACCTCCAGATCAAAAAGACTAAATCCACCAAGGAATCTAGATCCTACTTGCAAGCTAAGATTAGTACTTTCAAAATTAAATTGCTATTAGAAATTTCAGAAATTCTAAGTAACTGCTTCCTTACCCTCAAGGTGTTTAAATTCTGCTGATTTCCATTCGTAACAGCCCCTGCATGCCTCATTCTATCTGGAATTTGCAAAACTCTGGGTGTTCCAAGGAGATCCAGACTTATTTACCAGCTAAATACCCAAAATATCTCTTAGATTAGTCGTTCTCAGACTGCACATTACTCAGGTTAAATAGAAGGGATTGCACCTTTTACAACAGCACACTCCTGAGGTGAAGAAAACCCCGTGGCACATAGGACACAACTGTTCTGTCCCTGCAGAACTGGAACAAAGGCTGAAGCTGCATTCCATTCACTCAAGTGAATACACAAACTGTGTTTTTCAGTCTGTCATGTTCTTTGGCTCCATGGTAATGCTGGGAAATCAACTGTCTGTCACCGCAATTTCTTCCTGATTTTTGGTTGACTTGATGTCACCTGGGATTATCTTCTGGGTGCACCGTGTGGTTCCTACAGGTCACTGCACCGTTTAAAGATTAGCCTTTGCAGTGCACATTACTGAGTTTTCCAAATCCCTTCCAGGCATTTTCCCAAGTGGCCCACTTCAGCACTTCAGCTTCCCTAACTCCCAACTGGAAAGTTTCTCAGGCTAACTTCTCCCAGGCCCAATTCTTGTGTGTGTGCCCAGCCCTCTCCTGATTACAGGGTTATCTGACAATCCTGACACAGAGACACTGGAAGCCACTGGGCTTTTTCTCCAAACTCCTTCCAACAGGTGAGACACTCAGTGTGGGAAACAGAGCACTGTAACAACCCTCAGCATCCTGCCAGGGTAGGATTTAGGGTTTTCTCTTCAGTACCTGTGGGATATGTCTATGGCCTGTGGGAAGTGATAAACATTTTAACTGCTGCAGCTATGTCCAGCAGGGATGATAAGTCAAGGCACTCTGCTCCTTGATCTCATAGCCCAGCCAGTCAATAATGTAAGCTGAAATCAGTGCCCCGGGTCATGCACAGAGCACACAGCCTGCTCACCATTGGATTGTCTCTGCTGCAGGAGGAATAACCTCTGCTGAGAGAAAGGATGAGCAGCTGGGGAGGATAACCTTTCAAACTGCTCCAACATGCATTTGGAAAGCCCATAAATCCGAATCCCTAAACAGAAATTCTCTGCCATGAAGAGTAACAGCAAGTGCCCGACAGAGGTTTTTTTCTGTATTGCAGACTGCCAAAGGCAGACAGATCACTCACTCTTCAAAGACAGACAATCAAACCTTTCGACCTGTGTCTCAGTGCAGTTTGCTTAAAAAGACACTGACCATGGTCACTGTTAGGACCACTGAATGTGATAAAAATGTAGGGATGGCTCTCCTCAGGCAGCCATTCAGTGCCGTGGGCCAGAGGCTGGCACACATTTCCTTCAAATCAAAAACCCCACAGCTGTCCCTTCTCTCTTTTGGGTCAGAACTACCAGACCTCTGGCTCTGTGGTTGGATGAATGGCTTTTTGTTGCACTGGCCAAGACAGAAGCCTGAGTTCTGTCTGGATGAGGAGCTGTGCTCTGGAAACCTTTTCCGAAAAACACAGAATTGAGCTAACTAGCTGCATTTGATCTCATGAAATATGAGTTTTCATATCAGTTAGAAATTTTTTGTTCTCTGCATATGATGCCTATATAAGTGGACCTATATTTGTAAAAATGCATTGTGAAATTGTGACATCATATCACTTAAAGTAGTTTAACCTCTCTTACTAGGATATAGACGTTCTCTGAAAACAGTGGTCAGTTACACATTAAATTGTTGTCCCTACTGTTATAGGGCAGCAATAAAAGGGTTAGCATTGTGCAGAATCTCCAAGAATTTTAATTTCCTCTGGGATAAGGCCCAAACAAACTGTTCTTTAATGTGCTCCACACAATCTACTACAATATCAAGATTTTTACTTTATCACCTGTTCAATAAATTAGAAATATCAGTGTTTCAAAGTTGGCTTCATAACAATAAAATGTTAAAAAAGTGTGGACTTGAATGTGACTTGAAAAAAACACAGCCCTTTATAAAGAATAATAGAGGGGAGGTATTACTCAAGCAACAGTTCTATTATTTTCCAGCTACAGTATACTTTTCATTTCCAAGTCCACACAGAATAAACACACTGTGATTCTGTATGTAACAGAATCTGGTCCTGGGCAGAATTTTGTTATAGGTTTAGGAAATCTGGGTTCATTTACGTGGTTTGGATTTCACTTTATTTATAATTAATTCTACTGTCAGCCAAATCTCATTCTTGATTTCCCTTGAAATTACTTGGGTTTTTCGGGGTTTTATCACATCTTTGTACAATCTTGTTTTTAAAAGGGCTCCATTGTTTCCATTGGTATATAAAGCATTTTTATGATGAAAAATGTTATAAATGATTTCCATGACAAAGGTAAACCAGGGCACTCCACCCCCAATACAGATTATTATGGAGGCAATTACATTGTTACTCCTAACACTGATTATTTGATTTGTTTTTTTCTTGTGCAAAAATCAACTAAGCTATTTTAATTTTTCTGAGATTAATTTTGATCTTGATCTGAACCGTTTTTCTCAGACACCATGAAGTGCAATAAACACTTCTGATATGTTCTCCCAGTGTGGGGGAATTGCTTCTGTCTCTATATTTTATATAGATGTTTGACAGTGAATTAACCCATGTGGCTACATCCCACCTATTCCACTGCTGGTAGATTGAGCTGAGCATGTGTCTGAGCCTGTTTGAAATGTCCATGCTCATAGAAATTTCTTCAGGAGGGGTGAGGTGCAAGTCTGGGGCAGGTCTGCTGCTGCAAATGAGGACAACCCCTGAAGACAACCAGTGTTTACCTGAGTGTCTGTCTCCATTAGTAGTGTTGAAACACACCACAGTTACTGCTGTCTTCAAAGGGAAACACGGCAACTGGGAGGATGACCCTTGCTAGAGAAGAGTTGTACAGCAGGGGGTGAGGGGTTATCTCTAAGCTGTGGCTTACAATTGCTCAGTGTCCAGGAATAAAGCAGGCTTCACCTCCACTGACAGCCTGAGGAGCAGCCAGGAGTGCTTCAGAGGAGGAGCAGTGCACTGCAGGGCAGTTTATTTCACAGCCAAAGGCATCCTGAAAGATATAGGAAATCTGGGATATAGCCCAGCTGAAGGGTTAATGCCTCTCAAACTGCAGATGGGACAACTCCTGCCCAGAAGCAGCTGAGTGTAGCAGTGGTGGACTGGCAGCTTTCCTGGGGTATTGAATAGGGGCCATTTCATGCTCATTTGTGCAAGGTAGCTAGCTTCTTTTGGACTCCTGTTCAGCTTGCAAACATAGAAGGGTCTTGAATCAGGAGAGCACCTGAACATAAAAGATTAAAGTAATTCTTAGTCAGGACAGTGTTTTCCTGTGTTCTAAATAGTGCAACTACAAGATCAGTTTTTTTCAACTGGATTAATGCACAGTATTGCCAATCCCATCCTCAAAATTCATGCAGTTGGAAAAACATCACAGTTGTTTAAAAGTCTCAAGATTTTAAGCCTTGCATTTTTTATTTACTTACTATTTTATTCTTTAGGCTACATTTCTGAAGCAACTTCAAACCTTTCCTTGAGATCAGAAGGACTCAGAATATACTCAGAAATGAAAGTTCCATAGCAATGTCTTGCTGCTAGCGTTTGGGAACTGAAGAGAAAGCATTAACAGTTGTGACACTTGCAATAACATTTACAAGAATTGGCAAAGCTGCCTCTGCCTCAGTCTAAATTTCAGCTTCCCATATTTCAAGTTTTTCAGCCAAAAGCAAAAAGAACTGGAAAAAAAGAGACATAACCATTTCATGGGTGTGGATGTGTTCAATTTATGTTATAGAATTTACTTCTGAACACTCTCATCAACAGCAGCTGGCTTGGCTAATGGTCCATTTAACAGAGCTATTTATTCCCCTCCCTATATCCACACAAGCTATTTTAGATGTATCTTTTCTTTCTTTTTCCAAAGTGCATAGAGTATCTTACCTTATGAGAGAAGTAAATCAGCTGAAAAGAGGTACATCATATCATGGCTCACGTAAAAAAACCCCTATGCTGTTTGAAAAAGCCTGTATATTTCTTCAGTCACCTGAAGTTAAAGCAAGAATGATAAAAGACAGTTGCAGTAGAGGGGAAGACAAAAAAAAATCAAAGGTAAGAACACAATGCTGACTGTACAATGGATATGTATTGACAGACATAGAAAACTTGGGCTCAGTATTCACACAGAGAGAAAAGGAGAGGGGGATCCATCTGATTGTAAGAATAATACAGTTTTACCCATTTTTCCTTAGGATTCAACCTGTGATTTCCACTGTGGGCTGAATCAAGATTAGAGAGGGAACAGAGAGATGTAAGAACCTTGCTGATGTCTCGTATGACCTACTGGATCTGAGTAAGTGCAGCCCAAGAGCCAGCCACCTCCCTTGTGTAGTGTTGTCAAGGATGTAAAAAGCACATGCCCTTGGCAGCTTCCTAAGGCACTCTGCCAATATTGGTGCAGATATTAAAGCTGGAGAAAGCTCAGAAAGTGAGTGAGGGGCAGATGTTCCCCAATCAACTTCAGTAAGCTAACTCAGGTCTCTGCAGGGATGGTTTAAGGGATGCAGCCTGTGTCATGGATACTGCCAGTCACACCTGAGAATCTGAAGGTTAGTGAGCTTACAAAGGTGCTTTAAATACTGGATGTTGTTGAATTTCCTCTGGGGAATACCAAAATGGGTATTTGTCAGGGCTGATCCCAGGGGTATTTATAAGCAAGGAATGTGAGGGATAAACATTTTGGCATCCACAGCACTAGAGGTGCTGCTATTCTCCCTCTGGATTTGCTCCTGGACAGCTTAACTGTATTCTCTCTCATGTTTCATGGCAATGCCACAATTTATTTGGAATTGAGACAGAGGAAGATTTATAGTTATGTTTCTGGAACATCCAGTGCAGAAAAAACACTAAAAACAGCTCGGAGGAGTTGAGCTGTGCATCTCAGCAGCTTTTAGTCAGCCCCTCTTGAAACTGAAAGCAGGCACAGAGAACAGCTGCAGTTCCTCCGGTGGAATTCACTGTGAGATTTAGGGAGTGCTGTGGGAGGGGGAGAGGTCTTTACCCTGGTTTTAGAGAATACTGGCTTTCAAAATTTGATTCCTTATTACGTGCTGGGTAGTGATCCCTCTATGTTAGAAGTGGGAAATGTCAAGCAGCTGAGATCAATCAGGCACGATCAGCATTATGATTTGATTGTCCAGGAACAATGTCAGCAGTGCATTATAAGAACTCATCAAACAAGAAAACAAAGAAGTTCATACCTTCAGGGATTGTTTCTCCAGCTCATTTGATCCCAGATTTCACCTAACACATCCTAATGTACCCGCTATAATAACACTAAATTTCACAGTGTTTGAAATATGCAGTGGTTTTTTGAGCATATTTAAAGAGAAACAAATTCCCATCCTTAATAACAGCAAATTTGGGGTTTTTTTTCTCCTGTGTAGCTACAACAGACCAAGTTAAGGCTGCTGCAAGCAACAGAAGATTAAACTTCAAAGCAGTAATAATAATAATAACAACAATAATAACAATAATAGTAATAATAATAACAACTCATAATAACTGATTTAGGTCTTTACTCTTGCTGTTATATGTAGGTATATACAGAATATCAAATATACGCAGAGAAAATTGTCATCCATTAGTTCAAATGCCAGTTAATTAGTCTGAGATTTCCCCCCTCTGATTAGCTGTTTGCTCTCCTACTTTCCAGGGGTAAAGAAAGAAAAATAATAAAACCCAGACCTCTCCCCTATTTCAACCTTTTTCTCAAATACGGCACATTTCCAGAGGATGTGATTTGCCTTCTTCTCTCGGCATTGTGATACAGTAAAATGGTATCAAAACTGCAACTGATAATTGCCTCAAGAGGTTGTGATAACTGATGAATATAAATAAGCATTTAAACCTCCCTTGTAACAGTTAACAACATACAAAACAAACATTTTTTCAGTATTTTCTCCAACACAAAACCACCCTCTGGTGATGGGGTGGGGAGAGCTCTTTGGCATTTTCAGCCTTTTCTGTGAGCTGGGGGAAGGAATGAGCAGAAATCAGTAAAGTGGAGAAACACTCAGATGTGTGGGGTATTTGGAGCAAGGTGGACAGGGAAAGACAAAAAGGTGCTACAGAAGAGGTTGAGTGAGAAGGCGGCAGTGTTTGATACTTATGGAAACCTAAAAGTGAGAGGGAATCTCTGCAGAAATGAATGATTTGGCAGAGGGAGTTGTACAGTCTCCAGGACTTCTAGTCTTTCTTTAATTATTTAGGCCCAGCTTAATACTTTTATTTGAGCAACTCTTCATTCCTGAGAAAAATTGCTTGCTCACCAGGCAAAGTACAACAGTAATGCCATCAGAAAACCTGGGAACAATATTCAGCTCTAGAAACTGGACTTTGATTCAGAAATTTTAATGACTGTAGCAGAACAAAGCCCTAAAAATATGTTCATTAACAATAATTCTTTTTGTGCCTGCCTAATTCATTCTCTTCAACTAATATATTTCTTATTTAACTACATTTGCATAATTTTAAAGTTCTATACATTTTACAAAAGATCCATAGCTATTTAAAAACATTTTTTCACCTCCTTTCATTTTTGCAAAACCCTATATTTTCCTTAATTGTACTGTAAAAAAATGTCATGGTCAAAACTACAAAAAAATATCCCTGCCATTGATAATTACCACACAGTTGTTCCAGCTGACACATTCTGCACCATTGACTGCCTGGTGAGAGGCAATCAAAATTAAATGGGTGGAAATAACTATGAAGTGGCAGGTTTAAGCTCTAGCAAAGGAGCACAGGGTCTTATTTTCATGACAACATAGAAAATTGCCTTCTGGGTCAAACTAATAATCCATTTCATCTCCAGCAGTGGCAATAGGAAATGTTGTTTCCTTCATGATCCTGCCTCTCTGCTGTCAATCCCCTCATATTCCTCCACTACCCTCCACCACACCAAAGATGCCAGCAAGTAGGTTCCTACTGCTTCATTTTATTGTCCTTTTATGGATTTGCTGCTGTGGAATTTGTCTGCTTTCTCCTTTTTTAACTTGCTGGTATGGTGCACCTCCACAGCCTTCTGTGACAGCAGATTTCAGAAGGGAGAGCAGGTAGTGGTATTCAAAATAGGACTCTCTTTTGCAGGTTTTAAACTGCTCTCAAAAAGTTTCACTGAGTGCCCAGAGGATACCATTTAACCATATCCCACTCAGCCTGGGGGAGGAATAAGATCATAAAAAATCCCAGCCTTCTCTGATTCCCTGTAAAGGCAGCTTCTCCATCCCTTTAATCATCTTAGCTGCTTTTTCCTGCATTACCTTGAATTTCTCTATGTCCTTCTTAAAATGTGTAAATAGGATTGTACAGGATGTTCAAGATGTGGATGCAGAGGGATTTTATATTTTCTGGTTTGCTCTTACCATCTTTTCTGAGAACCCCCAGAATTTTGTTGGCATTTTTGGCTGGTGTTGCATGTTGAGCAGATGAGTTCAGAGACCCCCAGGTCTCTTTCCTGAGGTCCAGCTGCCAGGTCTCAGTTCAGCACTGTGTAAGCATGGCTTAGATTATTCTCCCTAGATGCACTCACTATATATATCTAGACAGGATCATCTGCCACTTTTGTCCTGCACTCTCTCAGCTGTGTATCCTCTCTCTAGAGCTCATTTCTACACGTGAGTGTGTCATCTGACTCCGTGCAGGAGTTCAGTGTCATTCTGTGAACTGAGACACATTCCTGCATCCCTTCCTTCTGCAGGTCATTGATGAAGATCTTAAATAAAACTAATTCCCTAAGATACTCTGCTGCTTACTCTTTATCCCGAAAAGTGGCCAAGACTCTGTGGGCGGATTTCAAACCATGTAAGCACCAGTCCTTCAGCAACTTCATTTCTTTAGTAGCTTTCTGCCAGGCATCTTATCATTGGTTTGTTGAAAATCCAAACAAAATATATTTTTCATATACAGGTAACTTGTAGGACTTCAGAAAGCTGCAAAGCAGAATTTCCCTTCACAGGATTTACTTAAAGCAGTGAAAGCCACAACTTGCTTACAGAAATGCTATTAAATCCTGCACTAATCCAAGTGCTGGCTGCCAGAAGCTGTTTCTGAGCAGCGGGAAGATGAGAGGGGTGGCTTCTTTTTATATTGACTTGATCTTTTGAATGTCTACCTAGGGTGGAAAAGCTTAGACCAAAACCACCCGAGGGAAGAGATGCCACAAAATTTGCAAGAAATTTTAAAAGATCTGCTTTGGATAGACCAAAACAAAGTCCAGTGCCCGCAGGAATCTCCGCAGTGTGGAAACCTCATCTGGTACAGGCTCCAGGCTAGCTAGCTAGTAAAGAACTCCAGGTTTCAACAACAGCCACAAGATCAATGCCAGAGCCTCCAAAATAAAAGGTAAGTTTGGAGTGGATAACTCTGTCCCCTGAGCCTGAATATCTGAAAAGCAGAATACTTAAAGGCTTCCCCTGAAGAGCTTCTGGGCTGTCCCCTCTGGAGCTATTTCTGCAGTTCCAGATCCTCATACATGTAGTTTCACTGGTCCCTTTTTGACTCAATTTCTGCAGAAGAAGAAGCCATTCCTGAGAAGCAGAAGGCAAGGTAGCTCCAGCCAAAAAGGGTAGTCTGGGTCTGGACACTTTTCCTTCACTTTCAGAGCCTTTTCTAAGCTGTGGGGCTTGCAATGAGGTACTGCTTCACACCAAAGTCAAATCCTCTTTCCTTAGAGCAAACATGAGCAGCAGAATCCAAGCCCTGATTTTAAATTGGCCTTTTTTGCATCACCATCCCAATACTTTCTAAACTATAACACATATATGTGGTATAAAGTTTTGGGTAAAAACTGTGGATTACATTTGGAATCAATCAATAGGCTCACCAGTGTAGGACTGGCAGATTCACTTGTACAACATCAGAAGCTGGTACTCAAGCAGAATTAAACTCACCTGGGATTAGAAAAATAGTAATAAGCTAATGACTGGATAATCACATAAACCTGATTTTTAAGTACACTTTTTTTTTCTCCACTTCATTAAGCTTGGTTTTATTTATTAATTTCTTGATACATTAAGGTTTTACTAATATGAACCCTCTTCAGTATAAATGGATATCTTTGATGGAAAGACAGATTATTATTTTATTTACATCCATAAATGGATTATTATATTATATTATATTATATTTGACATGGGAATTTTTTTTAAATAATATTTGATATTATAGTGCACTATACCTCTGCAATCATATTTATGAATGTGTGGAAGCATTACTGCTCTGTTCTACTGAGTTTATGAGAAAAAAGTCAGAGAACTGAGTGTGTAACTGATATTATTTTGTAAACAGGAGTGGTCTGTTTCTTTTGTTGTACAAAAGTTCACGAAGGAGCATAAACAAAAAGGGAGTATTTCTCACTAGCAAATACTAGTACTTTAAAACAATATTTTCAATAGTAAAACTATTGTAGGTTTCTTTAAGAGTCACACTGAATTGTACACCTCCAAATAAAGGTGGTACTGGAGATGCATACTACAGCCACTGCTGTAGCAAGGGGTTGAAGCCTTTAATTACTTTGCCTAAAGAGGAGTTTGAGTGTGGTGAAGCCCTTTGAGTGTGGTGAAGCCCTTCTAAAAGGTGGATTTACTGCCCCGCATTGTAAAGCATCTCTGCAAAAGAATATTTGTTATTCAAGTTTCTTTACAAAAGTAACATGTTTTCACGGCAATGAAGGTAAAGAGGAGATACATAAGGGGGCTTTTTAGGCTAGAGAAATTTCAGGATTTCTACAAGGAGCAGGTTCATAGTTGGTCATGTTAATACTTAGCTGCATACATTATGGAGGGAAAAAAAGTGCAATGCTTCTTCCTTTTGTCTCTGAAAAGGCAAATCAGTTAAACAACTAAATTTTTCATAAGTATTATTTCTTTAAAATGTCATAAGGTGGTAGAAAATCTAACAAAATTCACACAAGGATTCATTATAATTCTTCTGTTATTATATTCACTACTTTCCCACTATGTAGGCCAGATATATTTCACTGCAAAGAACAGAACTGTAACATTAAAATCATACAAAACTACTTGTTAATTAATCTTTGCTGAGGGAAGAAATGAGGTGATAAAGAAGTAGCGTACTAAATTGTGCTCCCAAATTTGGTAGACAAACAAAAGTAGTAATGCTGATAAAGAAGATCTCTCTTCTCACACAGAGATATTAACAGCATTTTCTTCTATTTTGGTGGTAAACAGAAGTTGCTATTAGGAGAGACAAGAGTGCATCCAATACTCTCAGGAGGAGAGATTACCAGCCAAACCATCTATGTACAGATGTTTGTTGGTGAGGCCATGCTGGGAGGAAGGTTATAGGAATAGCAGAAGACAGAAATGTATGGGAGAGTCCTGTATTCTGACCGGCAGGAATCGATGCTGGAGGAAAGCCAGAATCACAGGGAAGGCTTCAGAATAGAGGGGGAGGGTGAGTCGGTGAGAGCCACAAACTAGATTTTTGTACATAATAGAGAAGCCAGGGTAAGATAGATTGGGTGCAGATACACAGAACAAGGTGGTCTCTAGCCACTCAACAAAACCCTGCTGCAGAATCTGTAGAGAAATCTGCTTTTTCTGGTCTTCACTGGAATGCACAGATTGGAAGATGTGGTATAAATTTCCTGTAATGGCAAATCCATCTAAACCTGCCACCATCTTCACCTGTTAGGTGAAGAATTAGTGCACTGTGAAAATGTCTAAGATTGCCAATATGAGAAAAAACTTTTATGGACATCAGAATGGGTTTGCAGATGAAAACAACTGTTGTTTGGGGGTTTTTTTCCTTTCTATTTTTGGCAGTATAGGACTTGCCATATAGGAGTTTTTGCTTTTAACACAGTAAAGGATATTTAGGAAAAGGGGAATGTATGTCTGGAACTTGTCTGGGAGAGGTATTTTAGACAGTTTCTGCATACAGCCAAGCCCCCTCAAGTCTTTGTGAAGAAAGAGAATATCATACAGACCATCTATAAGGACAAGTTCGATACAATCTGCAAAGCATTAAGGCTCCAACCCTGTCTAATTTTTGTACCCGAAATCAATGGACACTATGTGTTTAAACTTCACTGAAGGTCTGGGGAACAACTACTCATGTTCTAGATTTCAATCTGGATACTGATGGGGAGAAAATGCACTTGCACATCCTTGTGATATCACTAGTGACAAGTGGAATTCCTTTCACTGGATTTTAGGTACCCACAGTGTACAAAGGGCTAGCTGAGGTTTCCACTAGGGTTCAAGAAGGTCTTGTAAACAGCTGATGGTGTTTAGCATGAAATTCACCCAATCAAACATCATAAAGTTTTAAACTCCACTGGTCAGACTAAGTAGGTCTCTCTTGAAATTAAAAGAAGTCTAAGATAACTATCTCAGATGCAAACACCTTCTCCACAGACAGCCACACACAACCTCTTGAGATATTTTTGCATTTCTGGGGGGGGTCATATGTGTCTTACCATTCCCCAGGGCCCTGAGATGATTATTCTGCACCTTGCAGGACAAGGAGGTGATGCTGAAGAGCAGTTGAATCTTCCTCACTCCAACATGCAAAAACAGCACTGCAGAAAGAGCTTCTCACAGAAGGAAGGCTGTGCCAGCCAGACGTGCAGTGTGAGGGGAATAGATCTTCAGGGAATGATAGCAGAATTTCAGTGGAGCATGAAGGAGGCATTCAGCTGCTCTGGAAAAGCAGGAGCTGACACATTCCTTTGTGCTGAAGCTGGCCGGGGTGGATAAGCTGCGTGCACAGATGGTGCTCTGGCTGCTGCTCTCCTGGCTGTGTGCAATCACAGGACGGCTAGCCTTACAAACATGCCAAACCCCTACCTACTTCCTTCCCAAGCCTCTTCCCATTCCCTCTCCTCCATCCTAAAATACTCCTAGCAATCCAAATGCCATCACTCTCTGGAAAATGTGGGTGGGAATCACAGGCAATTAACAAAGGAAAACGGAGTTCATGTAGAAAACTACTGGCTCAGTTCTGAGTGGGAGGCAGACTTTTTGGATCAGAGCACTTTTCAACCTTACAAAGATAGGCTGACAACATGTGCTGTCAGTCAAAAATGAAGTTTCACTACACTAGTAGGTGTGACACCTGTAATGGAAAGTATCAGCAAGGAAGAAGATGAAATAGCTGAAACTTTTCAGCGTTTCTGTATGTTAATGTCTGAGTCATACGATTACAGTTCAAGAAGGGGGCTGCACAGGTTTTCTGCATTCAGACTAGAATTTAGTCCTTCAGAAGGTCCAAAATTGGGACAGAGTGCACAAATGAGACAGGAACAACTTCACTTTTTAAAATGGGTGATAACAGATATGGAAAGTGCTCTTTTTCCACTCCTTCAGCGATTAAAGTAATTTCTTAAGGACAAGAAATACTTACAAAGGAAATCCATTAATTTAATGCTATGTATTTTTCCCCAAAAGACCTTATTGCATAAAATGCCACACAGAGGTACAGAATGACCCTGGATGAAGCCAGTGAGGAGTTCAGAACAGCCTGCAAATTCTGTGTAAATGTGGGAAAGTTTACTGAAATAGTGTGCAGAAGCCTTAGGATAATTAATTCACTTTCAGCAACATGGGAGAAAGATACTCACTTGTGTCTTAGCAAGTGAAAGAAACCATTTCTTTATATAAGATGACACGATTTCATAAATTTTCACTGGAAACTGTTTTTAATTGCATATTCTATTTAAGCTTACAACAAATATGATGTGTTTTACATGGCATTATATGTCAGAAAGGGCTGTCCTCATTCATGGATGCCATTATTCATCAAAATAATTAAATTTCTGATAGGCTACTCTATCCATATTGATTCTTTGGAGCATCTCTTCAGGACCTAGATGCCAACCATACCAGCAATCTTCTGCATCTTAATGAAGGCTGGCTGAGCAAGGTCAAAAGATGACCCATTTCCTTGAGCTTGAGAGCAACATGAAAAAGGTTTGTCATGAAAAGAGTATCATACGGTAACAAAAAAACCCCTCCAAAACATATGGATATTTTTGAAAAATAACCTCACTGAAATATATTTCTGAGTAATGTGTATGCTCCATGCACTCTCTACAAGTAGGAAAGAATGTATGTAAACTTTGTGACCAGTTTTCTGTATTCTGAGATTTGTAACTTGGAGAGGAGGGGACAAATATTTGAAAGTTTTTCATCTTTCAAACTTAGTTCTGTTTGTCCCAAAGACAATTCATTCAGCACTGCACAGATATCATCAGCAAGTCAAACACTGATCTTGAAGAGCATCTGATTCAGTTTTAAGAACATGCACAACCTTTAAAAATTGTTGCAAAAATAATTTTTAGACAAAGCAAAGGGTGAGTGGCATTGTTGCTTGTAACAGCCAAGGATCTCTAGAATTAGAAGTGATTGAAATACAAATAAGGATACAACAAGCAGATACAGTTGACTCACTTTTGGAAAGCATCTAGAGATTCATTGCTTTCCCAGCTACCAGAAACTGAGCACTGAAGTCTGTGTGATATTTGAGCTGTAAGCTGTATGTGAGAATCTGTTCTCTGTGATGAGTGCCCTAAAATAAACAGAGTATGCTTGCTTCAAGAACATCTAAAAACTCTTTAGGAATGGCAACAACTAGCTGTACATCAAGCTTTCAATACACTAATGAAGAGTCATTTTCCACATTATATTTTTAAGTTTTCAGAAACTTCTGTATTTAAAAAGAAGTTGAATTAAGCAAAAATAGGAGGGGAAAAATGTCTAAAATGCAAGCAACACCAAATATAGTAAAATGGTTTCTTCCTGGTATTTTTAAGTCCTATTAAATTTTGGTCAGCCTCTTTGAATTCAAATGACAGAAAATAGATCTTAATAAAGGTTGAGTATTTCTGATCGAGATCTAGTAATGAAAAGAGCATAGGAAACCCTGTGAAGAAATGACCTTTTCTGTGCTCTCTGCAGGGAAAGGATAGCATGTCAGAAAAGAGAAGGAGTAAGATGGCAAAATGTGTACTGAGAATATAAAGAAATATCAAGCACATGCTCATTGCATAAGGATCGCCAACTGGGAACACTGAATGAAGCCGTGGATCTTAGAGAAAAATAGAGTATCTAATTACTTACAGACTGTGTCACAGGCATGTAAATACAAATAGATATGTGTTGGTGTTAAATGGGTAACTGTAACCTGTCATTTCTTGGATGAACTTACTCGATCTTGACTTTGTCTGAATGAAACCAGTGTGTGTGATGCACTAGGTGGTTTGGGAAGGCTGTGTTTGGAACGCAGCGTTCAGCTCTGCACTCCTGCCTTGTGTGGAAACAGTGCTGAACTCAGTCACAGCCTGTGAGCAAACAGGAGCTGAACTGAGCCTCTGGTACCATCATCTTTGAACGAGATACACCCAACTGTTTGTTTAACAAGCACTGGCTGTGAAGTACTGCTGTTAGCAACTCCAAGGTGGTATTTACACACACCTACCAATTGCTCTCATTACCAGCCGGCTTGTACTTACCCCTGAGGCAGATTGATGATACCTTTTCGTGTATACTGTTATATTACTGCATTTGAAAAAGAGAAATAAGCAGAATTGGACCTGTGAGACTGAATCTAAACAAAAAGGAACCAACAACAGTTTATAAATGTATGGCAAAATGTTTACAGATCTATATAAATAGAAAATTCACTCCTTAGCTATTTAAACACTTTTGTTCTGACCTTTTAAGTAAGAAAACTCTTTTTCCTATATAATTTTACACCATATGATCTCTATGTGGGTACCACATAACAGATTCATGACAGATATTTTTTCCCAAGGTCATTTTTCAGGTTTTTTTTTCTCCGTTTTACTTTTAAGGGATTTTTTCCATGCTATGTAGAACACTTAAATCCCTGAAATCTGACTCAGTCCAGGAGAATCTGTATGAGTAAGGACTGGCAGAGTTTGGGTTGATTGAGTGGCATGCAGCACAGCACTGCTTTTAAAGGTCAGTGATCAAGGGGCAGCGGTTTCTGATAAATTCAACCCTCACAGTAAATAATATAAGAAAAACTATGTCTGGGGACAGGAGATGGGACAGCTGCTGCCTTTTCTTGTTGATATTCATCAAGCCTTTTTTGCCATTTCAGCAAACCTAATGTTGGAAAATTTAATGGACAAGGACGGGCAACTCTTTCCTAGGTCTGTGAGTCAAAGAAAAGTCATTATTACTTTGTGTCTGGACACTAAATGCAGACCTTTATTTTGCTCCTGAGAGATGGTAAACTTAGGAGGAGCTGGCAAAAATGTTTATCGTTCCATTGGAAAAAACCTTCATGTTGGACAGAATTTGATGAGACAATTGTCTAAGAGAAAAGAGAGTTGAACAGAGACTGCCAGAGGCAAACTATGTAAATCGGATATCTTACACCCTGCCATGCCTCCCTAAGTGGGATTTACAGCAGAAACAACATAAATCCAAAAGGTTTTTTTCCCAAGCTGTTAAGATATGTTATCTAATTTTGTCTTAGTACATATACATATTCACAGCAAAAGCTCATTTATAGACTTGCCTTAAATAGGAAGCTGAGATTTAAAGTTCATGTGGCTCATTTATTTCATGTAAGTCAGTTTGCACGGTCTAACTTTACAGTCTATATCAAGACACAGCAAGAGTGTAGCCAACAGGTTGAGAAGTGACTATTCCCCTCTATTTATCAGTTGTGAGATCACATCTGTGGTCACAGCTGCGTTCGGTTTCCTAGTGGTGGAAAGACACTGGTAGACCGATGTAAGTGCAACAAAGGGACACCAAGACGATTGAGGGTGAGTTACATAACAATCAAAGTGCTGTCGAGGGAACCCAGTTTGTTCAGCCTCAATGAAGCCAAGGCTGAATGGAAATCCAACTACTGTTCACAGCTACCAAGAGGAATGTAGGGCTAGGACAAGATGCATTTAGTACAAGCTGGAACATAGGACAGTCTGATTTGATACCAAAAAAATTAGTCTTTGAGAGCTGTTGGCAGGATGGCCTGCCCAGTGAGGGCAGCATCTCCCACTCAGAGATACTCAAAACTCTCCTGGGGAGGAGACATAACCTGGCACAACCTGCTGCATCTAGACCTGATTTGATAACCCTGGAGGTGAAGATTTTTGGAAATTCCATCCAACACATCCTCCCGTGATCCAATGACTCATGGCTTATCATGGTTTATGGGATGGAAATCAGAGCGCATACAAAGCAAAGCATCCACAGGTGCTTTGCAGGTGATCACCCAGCAGCTCATGTCATATTAAACAACCCATTTGCTACTTGCCTCTTTCTGCCCTTGATGTTGGTGTTTTCATGGCTTTTGGTTCAATGCAATGTTTATGGGGCCATTAAATTCCACTCTTTTATGAGCAATAAAAAATGCTGGTTTTTACTAGAAATGCATTTCTATTAAATGTTTCAGTTGTGCCTGAACACAGAATTGCTTTTTAATAGGGAATAATGCCTTCTTTCTCTAGCAGGGGAAGCCAGCCCTTACTGGCATAACAACCTCTAGTAAACTGCAATTCTTGACATCTTGGAATCTGGAAGTGTAAGTAAGGAACAGCCTTCCCTTAGCTATGGAGTCCTGAGCTGGGCAGATTGTAAAGATTTGTGGCATTTCACTACACCTTCCAAAACATAAGGAGTAGCAAAAATACATTAAGTTAGGAAGGGTATGCAGAGTAGGGCAAGACAACACCCCTGAGATCAGTGGAAAGCCACAGCTGACTACTTGTCAGAGAAGGAAAGGATTGCAGGCTGTCAGGGCCATGTATTATACAAGTGCTGTAATTGCTAAAACTCACGGCACACATTTATGTCTGCTGATAGATCAAAAAAATAAGTTCTACAATTGAATTGACTTGGGAAATGAATAAACAGGAGTAAGAGATTTGAAACTCCTGGCTCTTTATTTAGTCATCAAAGAAATCTATTTTGCAATAAGCTAGGGGCATTCCATTAACAGTCTCAGAAGTGCTGAAGGACTAAGAGCAAGGCCCTTCCTGAAGAGATAGCCTGAATTAGTAAAGATCCAAGGGGGTTCTTAGGACATGTTTTGAATTTCAAAAACAACTCTAAATCACTGAAGTTACTCCTTGATGCTCTCTTTAAATTCTCTGCTGTAGATAAGGGCATATTATTGAGCTACAATGAAAACAAGGAGCATTACCTTTGACAAGGGAAGTGCCTTTATATCGAGTCACCTTTGGAAGAAAAAGAGCACAGAAAAGGGAAGATAATGTTGCTGATCACTGAAACTACCCTAAATATGAATGCAAATTTACCTAAGTGACGGGAAGTAAAGGAGTATTCCTATTCTGGAGAGCAGCTTCTGTAAGGTTTGGGATGAGAACTGTTTGAGTATCAGTGCTACAGCCGTAGAGAAAGCAAAGTCTCCCATTCCTGGGAACTACGTGAAGGTCTGAAGCATATTTTGGTAAATCAGGTCCCCCAGATATACACTGAGGAGACAGTCCCTTGAATCTCAGAAGTTATACTTAGAGAGAGAGGCTTCACACACCCAGTAAAATACTAAGCAGAGCCCATTGGTGGATTGATTTAACTGAGCTGGACTCTACTAGATGCGCAGCAATGCTGGCTGGCACTAGTCCTCTGTCAAGCTGGCTGGCAAGAGAGCTGTTTTGAAAGGTTATTGATATAGAATCAAATAAAAGCAGCAGCTGTTGTCTCTACCTTTCTAGCCTTGAAAATAAATATGAAATATTTTATTTTGCTCTTGACAGAATATGTAAATGCTTTATTCATCTTTACACCTGCTCTGGCAACAGCCACATCTGAGGATCAGAAAATCTGTGCAAGCTGCGGTGCTTGCAAGCAAGGATTTCTGCAGTTGTTTGGAGCAAAGGCAAAGCCTTTATGCTGCCTCAGAAGGGGGAAATCTTTCTGAGGGGAAAGCTTGGAAGCAGGCTCGGGTGTGCGGCGCGTACAGCAGCTCGGATCCGGTCCGACTCCCTCTTTCTCCAAATCCCTGTGTGAGGCCGGCGGCGCTGCCGCTGTTGGCTCCGTAGCGAGGGGCAAGCGGCACATCCCGGACGCTGCCCGCAGCCTTCCCCGCGCCCGGAGCNNGACCGGGGCAGCCGCCCCGCTGCGGAGCGAGGGGCTCCGCTCCCCGCCCCGCCCTGCCCTGCCCTGGCACACCGGCGCCTGGGGCTGCAGCCCGCCGTGCCTCGCTCGCCTGCCCGGGGCCAGCAGAAGGTAAGAACGGGAACCGGGGGGACGGAGCAGAGCTCCCGGCACGAGGCGGCGGCGGGATCCCCGCAGCGCCCGGGTACGGGTGTCTGCCCCCGGGATGGGTGTCTGTCTACCCCCGGGATGGGTGTCTGCCTTCGGGATGGGTGTCTGTCTGTCCCTGGGATGGGTGTCTGTCCCCGGGATGGGTGTTTCCCCTCGGGATCAGCTCTGGGAGGCGGGAGAGAAGCGGCGCTGCATCCCAGAAGCGCGTTTGCTGCCAGCTTCGCCTCCAGCACCCCCCAGCCCCTTCCCCAGCGCAGGCACTGCGGTCCTGATGGGAGTGCTGCTTGCTAATGTAATCACGTATTCCGCCCTTTTTGCTTAGTTGCTCTCAGAACCTATGTATATCCTCTCTGGGCCTTTCTCGGCCGAAAGTTAAGACGCAATTTGATGCGTGACCATGAGGATCTGACTGCTGGGGGTGAAAAAAAAACCGGGAAAAAAGCCCCGGTGTGGTGCAGTATGCAAGGTGTGCCAGTAAATGCTATCACATGGAGAGTTTATCCCAGAAAAAGAACAGAAAGGGTCCTGTCAAACACTACCTGGTGTGTCACCTCAGTTTTATCCCCATTTTTTGAAAGCAAGTTATATTTTGCCCACATAACTGTCCCACTGACAATGTCAAACTTGTCCAGTTTATTTCATCACTCGCTGACACACGAGCTCATTTCTGTTTTAAACCTTAGTTGTCCCTTCTTTTTCCCTCAGCTTTGTCTTATTGACAAGACCAAAGCATCTTTCATCACCCTGAACAGGGCACTAACAAATGAAATAAAAGTGTCAGAACAAGAGAAGGGTTTGCTAAAAAGAGGGAGTTGCAAGAAGGAATCAACAGAAAGTCAGGGACAAGAGAAATGGGTGAAAATACTTTTGGGAAGAAAGGGAAGCTATGTTATTTGGCTGAGCTACACCCTTCTGCCCAGATTTAGGGCAAAGAAGAGAAAGAAATTATATTTGTCAGTCCCCTCACCTTTCTACTTCTGTGTTTAGACATGACCTGCACTGAAAAAAGAAATGAGATTTTGAAGCATCTGACAGTCTTGGGAACTCACCAAATCTCTACTGTAATAATAAGTGGGAATGTAATTCCTGGGTGTAGGAATGGGTCAAAGGAAAATGCTCATCAGAGTTCTCAATTTCTGCATAGCCTTGACTGTGCAAATTGTGGTGGATCTCTTATGTTTTTAACCTGGTGGACTGAAGGTGTATTGATAAGGAATCCCTTCCTGAAATCCATTGCTTAGGCTACTAGTTGAAAACTGATTATACTGCTAAAATCAGTGGTGTACACTAGTATGAGCAGCTGGCACATCTCAGCTGCGTGTCTTGTAGTGTTTCACATCTCAGGTTTACACTATTAATTGTTGAATAATCGTAGACTAAACAGTATGGCATAATTCTGACCTGTTTAGCTGGGGGGAAAATGCCTTTCAGTTCTTGCAGTGAACCTGCTTCTTTTGCAAAAATAGCTTGCCCTGGAAAATTCTTTGGGATGTTGTGTGGGATAGAAGCAAGCAGAAAGGGTTCAGTCTCCTGCTGTGAGACAACACTCCTTTCTCAGTTTGGAAACCATACTGAAGGATGTCACTCACTGATAGTTACTGGGAACAGAGGTAGGGATGAAAATGTACCTCTGTTCCTCTAAAACATTTCTCTGAAGATGGAAGGAATTAAATGGAGCTAATCAAAAAAGAACAAGAATTTTTTTAAAGCCGTGTTCATCCAAACACATCAATAGCTGTTTCTTTAGGCAGACTTGAATTTGAGGAGGCTTAAGCTATGCGGAACACTTGATGGCAAGAAAGTGACATTTCTCCTCTACTCTTGCTTTCCTTAGAGAAAGTAATGAATGGGGATGTACTCAGGGTTGCCTTTCCCCTTGGTGGCAAACAGTGGTGTTTTGTTGGTAGGTTAGCTTGGCAATGGTAATTTCATAATATTTTCCCAGGACAAGGAAAGGAGTCCCCAGGTTCTTGGTTCTTGGTTAGCATGCCACCCGTGCTCTGGGCAGTTTGCATGGAGACATGTACTTTTTTACACTGGACTGAAGTTTGAGCCAGCAACTGATTGTAAACCATTCATGTATTGTGCCTACCAAAGTCTTATGGTAACACAGAATTTGGCTGAGCCTGTGTAAGGAAGGAAAAAAAAAAAGTGATTTTTATGCCAGCAGTGAAATTCTTACTGACATCAGCAGGGGAATGATTTGCTCTTCACTATGACTGCAGTCAGAAATGAATGCCTGATTGGCAGCCTCCAAGGAGCTCTGTTTTCTGAAACATCACACAGAAAGGAAATATCATGTATAACTGTGTTTCAATTGTTTCTTGAGTTGATTTCGGCATGAATAAGTTACTCAGTCATTTCAAAGAAATGCTATCCTTTCAGTTCTATTTCAGTGGTATTTTTTGTTTGCCTCATGGTACCAACAGTTATAAAACAAAGTTTCTTAAAGACCTCAGCAATTAGTTCACTGGTGTTAAGGAAGGGCATAAACCTGTAAGAATTTAGTAACTATGTAAAGGAAACACTTTTCATTAAGGAAAAGCTGGAAGATTATTATGTTAATAACAGTCCGGATGGTGCTGTTCCATGTAGAATTCTCATAGATATTACTGGAAGATTTGTGCTAAATAACCACTAGTTTTAGGTAGTGGATTGTAAAAAAATGATATGCTACCCAGCAGGATCTTAATCTTCTGCATTTGCTTAGGCAAACTTTGTCTTTGTAATGCTTTTGAAATCTGTTCCAATTTTCAGCAGGAGTCATGCCTAAATAATATTACTGGATCAGCCTTCAAAATGTAAGGGCAAGAGAATTTAAATATATTAAGACAGATCTTCTCTTAATTCCGCAGTGTAGCATGTGGGTTAGGAATAAGATGTGGCTTTAGCTCATTGCTTCTTGTCTTAGCCCATGTGGACCAATTTCTCCACTTGTTCTTGTACTGTTTTGTTTTCAGAGGCAGCTCTGTGGCTTTGACAAAGCTGCTGCAAGGATGGGGCCCCTGGAAGCAGTAGGTGAAGAAAACCAGACAGATGAAATGAAAATGGAGCTGTTCACTAAGCTGTACTTGACAAGATACACCACACCACTCAACGAATTGGCTCTGGACCCTAAACCAGAACTGAAGGACAGCACAACACTTGTTGAAGTACAAATAATTCTCATCTTTGCTTACTGCTCCATCATCCTGCTGGGAGTGATCGGAAACTCGCTCGTGATCCACGTGATCATCAAATTCAAAAGCATGCGCACAGTGACCAACTTCTTCATTGCCAACCTGGCAGTGGCTGACCTGCTGGTGAACACGCTGTGCCTGCCCTTCACGTTGGTTTACACGCTCTTGGGAGAATGGAAGCTGGGCCCGGTCTTGTGCCACCTGGTGCCTTACGCCCAGGCCCTTGCTGTCCACGTGTCCACTGTCACTTTGACTGTGATTGCCCTGGATCGTCACCGCTGCATCGTCTACCACTTGGAAAGCAAGATCTCTAAGCGGATCAGCTTCCTGATCATAGGAGTTGCCTGGGCAGTCAGTGCCCTGCTGGCAAGTCCTCTGGCCATCTTCCGTGAGTACTCCTTGATTGAGATCATTCCTGACTTCAAGATTGTAGTCTGCTCTGAGAAGTGGCCAGGGGAGGGGCAGCTCAACTATGGCACCATCTACAGCATCTCCATGCTCCTGATCCAGTATGTGCTGCCTCTGGCAGTCATCTCCTTTGCCTACATCCGTATTTGGACCAAGCTCAAGAACCACGTTAGCCCTGGGGCAGGGAACGACCACTACCACCACCGGCGCCGGAAAACCACCAAGATGCTGGTGTGCGTGGTTGTGGTGTTTGCTGTCAGCTGGCTGCCCTTTCACACTTTCCAGCTGGTCAGTGACATTGACAGTCAGGTGTTAGACCTGAAAGAGTACAAACTGATCTACACGGTGTTCCACGTCATTGCCATGTGCTCAACGTTTGCTAACCCCCTTCTCTATGGCTGGATGAATAACAACTACAGGACGGCCTTCCTCACGGCCTTCCAGTGTGAGCAGCGCCTGGACTCCATCCACCCCGAAGTATCAGCAGCTTTCAAAGCCAGGAAGAAACTAGAAGCCAAGAGGGTTCAGTTCCCTGGGGACTCTTTCACACAACCTACCAATGTCTAAGGTGTCTGACTTTAAAGAAGAAATGAATATGTTGTGAACAAAGGGATGAGCCCATTTTGGTACATGCATTTTCAATGCATAGTTTTATTCATAAATGGTGAAAGAACAGTAGCAGGAAAGTCAAGGCAGGTATTATGATTTGAGGGGAGTTGATTGACATCAAGAGGATGTAACTGTACAACTGCAAGGAAGTAAAAGGGAGAGGCTTTGTTTATGGCTGTCTCTAACAGAGTAAATACTCTTCACCCCTGCCATATCTTCTTGACAAGTCTAAATGACAAGGGCTGGGTTTGCTGATTTTGCTGGAGGGAGGAAAATGGCTGATGTATAGCACAGGAATATTGGTGGTGGGTGCGGGTAGTTTTTTATATTCGATGTGGAGATCAGGGAGTGCAGAAATCTGCCAGGAGAAAAAAGCCTGTCTGGCGGGGGAATCAGCTGTGCTGGTTAAACCTCAAACTTTTCAGGCCCCTTCTCTCTCACAGGCATCTTTTGCAAAGACAAGGGAAATAAGAAGAGAAATACGTTACTTCTTTTTAACTTGGGCTGGACTATTTCAAACCAGAGCATTTGAAATAGATTAGGTGGTGAAAACAGAAGAGAAAAGAAAAACCAAACCCACCAAAATACTGGATTCAGTGAGAGGAAAGTTTCTACGTAAAATGAGATGTGGGTTTTGGACAGTCAAATGGGGTAAGAAGTGATCCCTTAAAAACTAGCAGTTGTTATGCTGGTGAGAAAATCACGAGCCTGTGATTTGATCAGTCATTCCCTGCAGATTCCTGCCTTTCATGCTGCTCTGGGAACAGCTCACAAATGCAGTTCTTTAAAGTAGCATTTGAGGGCAGGGAATGCAGGCTCAGGTCTTCTGTAAGCACTTCATAAACTGCTAATATTTTCATTTTCAGGACCTGCTTAAATGTCTAATGTGTTATTAACTCCACAGGCTTTGAATTTTTGCTGCTTCTGCCTGGATAATAAAACAGCAGATAATTCTGATCCTCTGGAAAGGCTGCTAGATGGTAAAGTGCTTTTTCTTATTGTGCTTTTATGTCACATATTCATCTCGTCTCAGAGGTTTTTCCATCTTTAAACTTTGTAAAAATTATGAACATCTGAATGACTGTAACCTGATAACAGTATGCTATGTTTATGTGATAACTTATCAGTTATTCTGCATGCCGTAGTTAATAGTTAAATTCTTTTTTTGCTCAGGTATAAAATTTTAATCTGTTTACCGTGTTGTACACAGCAATGCTTGACTCTTCTATGTCTTTGTTCAGCCTCTTTGAACTCATTAAAGAGATGAAGAAAATTTCAATCCATGTTTATTCCAAGCTGCCCTGTTGCTTATTGAGAATAGAAACAAGTGTGATACTTTCACTTGAAGTCTGATTTCATGGCTACATTTCAGCAGCCTCAATTTTTCTTTCCATTTTTTGTTCTTAAATTCATTGTCTTCTCTCTTAAAAATTAAAACCCAAGGAAACTCCAGTGCTGAAATGTTTGCAATGTAATGAATAGTATCAAGTCTTTATCAAGTGGAGAAATTAATCTTTGTGTATTCAGTATTTGGCACCATCCTTTAAATATCCATGAAATCATTTGGACTTGGATTTTCATGAGCAGAAAAGGGAAGTCTAGAGAATTAACTAGTGTTTACTTGAGCAGGAAAAGGTATCCGTCATTCTTAAACAGTTTTACAAAAATAGATTAATTCCCTACCATGTTCAGGACATGATATTGTCCACAAGTTATTTTTGTCTGAATATTAATAATATCCAAAATGTAAGCTCAAAACTCTTATGGGTGAGGAAGGATTATAGAAGTATGCAATTATTATGGACATCAATCACATGTATCACTTGACTCTGAACCCTTCATCAAAAGTATTATTACTACAAATAGCCTCCTTTATTTAAAACACAAATGATTTAAAAGTTCTGTTTCAACTCCTTTAAGCTTGTTAGACTGTAGAACACAGACAGTTTTGAAGTAACCATGACAGTGTGTGCAAAATCTACAATTTCCAGACCAATTCTCTGTAATTTTAAGTCTGCTTTACATCATCCTGTATAAAAGCAATTAATTACAAATAATCTTTCCGTTTATTTCACAGTGTCTTTATTTTATGGCTTCCTGAACTTTCTCTGCAGCCATCATGCTGAATCAGAACTGGTACACTAATTTGTAGCATTGCTTTCCTCTCTGCCTTGTGGAGGTGATGCCTTGTTCAGTGCCTGCTTTAGGGTAACAAACCCCTGCACAGTGTCCCACTGCAAGGTGTGGATTTTACCATGGGCACTTGAAGAGGGGATGTGGAAGAGCCAGCACTGACTCGTGCCTCTTGCATGGCTTAGTCACTCCTGGGACTCAGCTCCCACATAGGCACAGCTACACTCTTTAGTTCCCATCATGGTTGTAGGAAAACACAGCATTTTATCATCAAAAGCAGTGATGTAGCAATATCCCTTGGAGTTGCCCCAAATCCCAGCTGTCAGAGGGATGTGGAAACTCAGGGTTCATGCCCATTTCCCTGTAAGGGAAAGTGAACCTGTAAGCAATATCTAACCATTGGACTGAGGAGTCTGCAGGGGACCCTCTGTTTTGCCTGAAATAGGAACCAGGATCCAGGTCTCCCCATTCACCTAGAAGTGCTTTAATTATATTTTTAAAGCATTATATTCTTTTCCTGTTGCTTAGGTAGAAGTTTTATACAAAGCCAAAGAATACCAGCAGCATTCACCCTTTGAATAATTTGCTAGCAGGCAGCAGGGCATCCAAAAAGAAATGTCATCACTGGTTCAGGGCAAGAATTTGAACTAATGTACCTCAGTTGTCATCGGTGTGATCTAGCCAGCACACTGCAGCCTCTCCTCAGGCAGCAAAGTATGTCTTTTTAGAGCTCTTCTATTGTTCAATTAAACATTGAATATCCTGGTTTTATGGGCAGGAGCTTATGACCTTTGCATGGCACTCGGGCTCAGGGACAAGGATATCAGAACAGATACAGACAATTTAGGTTGTGCCTCCTCCCTCATTCTCCATGAGTACATCTACTGTAAGGATACTGCAGGCAAGGTGAGCTCACTGTGCCTAGTGCCACGCTGAGCTCTGAGTGGGTCTTGCTTTGGACTCTTATTTGGGGTTATAGAAATGAGACCCATCCACCACATAGATGCCATCAGTTGTGATCTAGGATCCTAGCTGGTCACCAACTTGCTCTTGGCCTCCGTGGAAGAACACGCCTTGCAAATTTTACTGGCAGAAATGTATCTCCAGGCTTTGTCAGCAGCGCAGTCCTGAACAGTCCATAATTACACAGGTACAGCTGCAGCTCTGCCAGCTCTGGCTGGGCACCAGCAGCTCAAGCCTGGAGGCAGAGGAGCTGCACTCATGCACTTTCCTGAGGCTGTCATGTGTTTGCCTTGGAGGAGAAAACAGCACTGTGCTGCTTCTGGACAAGTGCTACAGTCACACTACCTGTTAGGGGTACAGCCAGGGGCTACAAGTGCAGAAGAAATCCTGAGCGAGCTTGCTAGGGTTTTATGGGAAGGCAGTGAAGATGGGGTTTTGGTATTTGGGGACGGTGCTGAACCCTCTCACTGGGCCTGTGAGTATATAGCCTTCACTGAGACTTGTGATCACCATGTAGAGCTGCTGTCTATGACTGAACAGAAAGTACATCATTGTTAATCTGAAAAAAAAAAAAGGTTTTAGGCTATAAGCAGTTAAAATATAAGAACTAAGCCCTGACGGCAAATGGGTTTAATATGAGTATCTATTTGTATATAAACTGTACGTCAGAGCTGTGCAAAAGTCGTTCTGTAGGATAAGTGTGTGTAAAATAGTTGTCTGTATAACCCTGCCTTCTATACAATGTGTAATGGACATATACCTTGTCAACATACTAATAACTTAAGTTAGATAACACTAAGAGTGATAACAGAATGGAAAATACTACCTACATTTTATCTGTCAGACAAAAAAAAAAAATCACTGAATTCACTGATTAGTATAATCCATTTCCTTGCTTCATAGTTTCTAAACTCTCTCCAGGATTTTCTTACTTTAATCCAGATCATGACCTTAAGGGATGAATTTTGTCTTTGGATGTCTGAGTTATTTACCTAATACTGTCATTATAAATGCCACTCCACAATAGGGGCACTACTTTGTGCCAAATTACAGGTTCTTTGCCCTGAAAAGCTATGAGATGTATGTAAATCCATGCAAGATTTGTTTTGCTAAAGACCTGTGTACTGCAGTACAAATGCTTATTTATGCAATCAGTAGTGATTTTCACATTTTCAACTGGCTGTCATTTTAAAAAGAAATTAGTACAAGTGTAGTGAAGAATTCTGAAGATGGTAAAGATGGAGAAGTAAGAAAGTCACAGGATGAGCTGCTGCTTCAAGAAGAAAGAAAGAGAGAGCAAGAGCAAGGCTAGTGAAGATGTCATTGATTTATAGACTTTCATTCCTCCTTTAGTCTGGGCAGCAGAGAAACGTGTAGAAATGAAACCAGGCCAAATGAAGACATATGTACGAGGGACAGCGTTGCCCAGGGAAACTGAGGAACTTTGAGAAGAAATTCCCGTGATTGTTTGAGCCTTAAAACTCACATCATGTTCTCAAGGATGTGTACATTACTTCACCTAAATACAATACAGCTGAACAGCTCTGTACTGATAAGGTATCAGAAGCAATGAATGTGTTATTAATTCTAGCCAGGATATGGGATGAATAATACATACAGGCTCCTCATAAGCTCATTTCAGGTGGGATATATGAAAAAATTGGTGCTTGCATTAAAATCCTTTCCCTCTCAGACTTCACTGAGCTCCTGTGGAAGGAAGTGACCTTCAAACTCTAAAACTTAAAGATGGTGGAATTACATATCTGATGGATGGAGGCTCAGTTTAGCTTGAAAACAGGATTATAATTTTTGTTTTGCTGATCTACATAGGAGAAAAAGGCTGTAGTTTGTCTCTTGGACCTGCAGTTGAATTTGCACAACTGGAAAACTCCAGTTTTGAAACTGACTTTTATTTGCACATTTCACAACCCTCATAATCTACTAGCTCTGCTATACATGATATATTCAACAGCAAAATCTATGCTTACACATTTATTGGGTCAAACCATTTCAATCCTTTCAAGTTTGCATAGAAAAAGAGAAGTTTAGGACAATTCTCCTATTTATTAGCATCCTTCAAAATCAGTTATTAGTAGCTAACTGGATTTTAAGGTTTATTGGCAGTACTGTGACTTATTAATTTATTTTAAGGTAGCAAAGCTGGTGAAACAGCTAGCCTTGCTCTCATTGCACTCTGGCCTGGGGCAAACCCATCTCAGCAGAGCAAGGCTACAGTTCCTCACCAAACCAAACCTGGGGACTGGAGCTGAGGCTGACACACCTTTTCCCAGTGGATTCTGAGGATTGCTCCCAGGAACCGAGCTGGGGAAATATTTTTCAGTTTTTCAGTGCTGTGAATCTTGGTTTGTGCCGCTGTGAGGGCAGTGCGTGTTGCGTTTGGCGGTGCTTCATCCTGGTTGCATTCTGAAGTAGACAACTCCACAGAGTGTAAGTGTGCAAGAGCCACAGGTCTGCTGCCTCTCCAGTTCAGTGCAGCCCAGCTTCCAGAGAAGCTCTCAAACAGAGCTGTCAGAAAGTGTTTCACGGGCACCCTTGGACTGAGCATGTGGAAGCTGCGTCCCGTCACAGGGACACTGAGGGCAGTGAGTGATGACAGGGTGGCTGTGGCAGTTCCCCTCAGGGAGCTCATCCTCAGCCCTAATTAAAACTTGCTCTTGTACCTCCCACTCTCTTGAGTACTGATGTGGCCTGAGGCACCAAAAGCTGATGGCCACTTCACATTAATATGTGAAGTGAGTGGTGGTAGACCGGCACTTCAGCAGTGCCTTTCTTCTCTGTGCCTCCATCAGCTGTACTACTCATACCAGAACTGAACTGGCAGGGAGATCCATGGGGAAAAATATTTTACAGATAAGAGGTGTTAATGTTCTTGTACTGACAAGAACACTGGCTGAGGGGTGATTTTGCAAAATGTGAATGCTTTCAGACAGAGCTGGATGCAGCCGTGGTGGGATGGGTGTGTGCAGCAGCAAACCTCTCCTCTGTCACTGCAGCATGAGGCAGATGCTTGCACAGAACCACACAGAACTTGTTCAGACCAGTATGATGGGCAGGAATCAGGAAAGCTCTTCCAGTTTACATTAATTCCTGCTTCTGTAGGTGATGGGTGAAAATTTAGTGTTAAGGATATGCTATGGTTTTCAGTGTTGAGATCTCTCATGAATCATATTAAGCCAGAGGAATGATTGCAATGACAAGTAGAACTAAAAATTATGAAAGGGTTAAGCTATAACAAAGCCAGTCTACTGTGCATAGCAAGTTTGCTTTCATTGAAGTTAAAATTCCATGGTTATCTCAGATAACTGGAATCAAAGGTAGAGGAAAGAGAAGAAGAGAACTCATTGTGTTCAGAATCCTTATTTTTTTGCTTGTTTTCTTCTAATGGGCCACCAAAAGGATTTATATCCAGCTCAGTTATAATTGATTACCAGGACATAAATTGAAATTCAAAATCATGCTCTCCATAATTGCTATTCAAAAGCCTAAGCTTGCAATATTCCCTGAAAGTATGCTTTCTGATTTATCTATCCCATTCATCCTCCTTTCCCTCTTAGTATTTGTGCTTGTGCTATGAATTCTGATTTTAAACCTCAGAAGAAGCTGCCTTTCTGGCTCTTAAGTTAGCTGGAAATCCCAATGGAGTGTTCTCTTATTCTTGATAAACTACTATGTAGTATCTCTCCTGATCTCTTCTTCTACTATGAGCAAGCAGCAACTTCCTCTTTGTGTTTATTAGCAACTAACCTTACTTTGTGTTTATTATTTAGCTGTTCCTGACAAACTCCTGCAACACTTCATAATCTCATATGCATCTGTTCCATATGTATGATACAGCTAATTTCTAGCTTCTCTTGCTTTCCTATGGTAGAATATAGCTGTTCCAGTTCATAAAAAAAAATCCAATTCATCATTTTTGTTGCTCAGTTTGCTACTTCTCTGAGACATAATACGGGTGATACCAGAATTTTTTTTCTCTCTCTCCCTCTGTGAGATTGTATATATATATGGAAAGCTTGGTACTACTCTGAAGGAAATTAAAGTATTTGGCTGTATAATGCTTAAATCTTGATTTCTGAATAAAGCCTCAAACGACTTCAAATGATTATACAAACCCCAGTAATTTAGCATTAATAAAGCAGCAGAAAGTCCTGCATAGGTGCTTGACAGGACAAGATGGCAGGACGAGGCAGCCATGTGACTTGAAAAATACTGAAATTTGGCTCAAGAAGGCATTTTGCTTACCTGTTTTGTTCTGATACACAGGAAGTTGCTTGTCCCTTCTGCTGGTAACAGGTGCTCATAGTGTGGGCTCTGCTGCTGAAAGGGTAGGATCCTGGTAAACAAAATACACAGGCCTTTGTGTGTGATGAACTATACAGCAGAACTATACAGCATCCTTGAATAGCTCCCCTTTCACATTTGGTTGCCCATCTCCCCACCCAGTGTGCTACAGAAGAGATTTTCCTCTTGGGATCTGCAAGTGACAATCCTTCATGGTCTGTTTACAGCCTTATCTCCCCAGAAATCCTAAACAAGTGACATTTAAGCAGTGGGAAAGAGCCAACAGTGCAAATAGGACTACAATTCTATCATAGGAAGCCTTCCTGTTTGAAACAAGTGAAATGCTGATTCATCAAAGAAGAACAGGTAAAATGGGGAAGGGCAAAGCACTGATGACTTTTTTTGTTCCCATGCTCGTGATTTCAGAATCATGCGGTTAGAAACCGCATTAATATTTTTCTACAGAAGTTACACCTAACCAGTATCACAGTTGCTGAGACCAAAAACAGATTAAAGAGGTGAACTATTAGGACTGCTTTTCCCATCACAAACAGACTGAAGTGCACTTCTAATCTTTGTACTGTTGTCATCCTTAGTGTTGGAGTCCCCTGCCAGCTGATGTGCTTACTGTTGAACTTTCTGTTACAAAAAGAGCTAAAAGATGGAGAAAAGCAAATTTCAGTGATAGATGCTTTTGAATTTATGCTTCCAACTCCATTGTATTCCTTTGAAAATCTCCCCATAAACCATTTTATGCCTTTAGTATCATGTACGTGCCCTCAGCTCACATTACCTGCATGGGAGGCTTGGCAGCACCTGACTGAAATTTCATTGGACCTGTCCTACCACTCCAACTGAAGGTGGCTAAGCAGCAGGCCTTCATTTTCCCTGGATAATTTGCAGCCCTAATCAAGCATCATTCTCTCAGACACAGGCTGGAACACCCGTCAGGATGGAAAGTTTGCAGACACTCTGCTGTCCTTGATAAAATCCTGGTTCATCCATGAGGATGTACCAAGTGTGGATGATCAGGCCCTCAAGAGCTCTGTCCATCTGCAGGTCTCCCTAAGACTAACATCCAGCAAAGCCAATGGAAAGCATGCACTTAGCATATCTTGCCACACCTCTTTCCTTAGGTTGGAGCCTACACCTTAGGATGTCAGTGTAGAGTGGCTTTTACCAGTGTTATTTGGAAAAAAAGGGTGCTACTTTCTGTATCTGCATGGGTGTTTTAGAGACTGTGTATTTGTCTATAGCCCCTGTTCAGAATCTCACCACAATAACCCTGCTGAAAAGGTGGGAAGACCCGTCATGTAACCAGGTTTTTTGGTCTGCCCCATTTCCTGGGGCACTTCACTGATCACTACTGGCTGTCAAGAGGTCAGGCCTTAACATTCAGCAATAATTTTGGTGGCTTGAATGTGTAACCAAGATCACTCTCATCCTTCCTTCCTACCTACCTCAGCATTTGAAACTGGAGATTTTTTATGTCTGAAAGTCATATACAGCCATATTTAGAGTCTTATCCTCCCAGAGGCTGCTAAGAACCTTTGCTTGATGCAGATTTCAATTTCTCACTAGGCACTTTTCAGATGGAAAGAGGTGAAAGCCAACCCTGAACACAAAAAAGCAGCCTAGTTGCTGTATCCAGCTTTAGAGAAGGACAAAATCTACACAGGGAGAATTGCCTATTACGGTTCAACAATTCATTGGATTTTCATTTTCTATTAACACACACAGCTTAATTGATTTTTAAAACAGCTCATTTCAAAAGTTTGGTCCTAGGCAGTGTTCCTAGTATATTTTTATATATAAAATGACTCCAGGACTGGCTAAAGGGAGATGTAGGCTATTAAGGCACAGATGTGTTCCCATTGTTTACAGTCTTGGAAACACTTAATGCAGACCCTGCTGGATCTGAACACTGTGGCACCTAGCAACTCAGGAGTACTTCAATCCTAATGTACGCTGGCAGGTATTTTATTCAGATGAACAGCGTGCCACTTGAGGTCATGATTGGTTTGAAAATCCATACTTAGGAGCTCTACTGAATTCTCTAAAATTATACCAGACCAATTTTTTTTTTTTCATGGAAAAAACTAAAGACAAGCCTAATGTCTTATCTTATTTTATCCTCAGTTATTTGCTGTGTTTAATACAAAATTATTAGTTGCCTAACACTGAGACTTGTCTATCCTTTTTCTTCTTTTTTTTTTCCCTGAATGATGATTTGAGTGGAACAATATTTTAAAAAGAAGAAGAAAAAGTCAGATATTGGCAAATATATCTGGAAATGATGGACTGAACCATTGAAAAGGAAGGAAAAGTGTTTTTCATGCAGAAATTTGTATTACACACTTTTTTTTTTTTTTTTCCATCACAAGCTGTAGCTAAGCACTTCCATTTGGTGTTTTCCAAAGCAAAGCAAAAACAGAACAGTAGGCATGTAATCTGGTGACCAGATTCTCAACTCCCATAAATTGGGTCGGTGTACCTGCCCTGCACACAGTAATACTTAGACCATTTATATCCCATTGTGGCATCAGCCTGAAGAACTCTCCCTTTCACACGCTCAATTTCAGATAGAGGCAATAGAAAGAAATAAAGAAATGCACTACCTTAAGGATATGACAAACTTTTTCATATGCCCTACTTCTATCTCTTTGGAGCTTTGTTTGGATGGATTGTTGGTAAATGCAAGGTGTGTCCTCCATCTGAAACCCCTCCTGAGGCAGGAGGGAGAACACAGGAGAAAGGGGCTCTGCAAGTCAGAGCAGCCAGGGCTGTGGTCACAGCAGTTGCCAGCAGCAATGGGCACAGGGCAAGAAAGGCTGGTGAGTAACTGGTGGTTGGAAGCTCTTGGGCAGGACATTGAAATGGAGATGGCTGAAAATGGGATAACAAGAAAATGGGGGACTTTATTGCAAGAGAGCTCGAAATTGCACAGTGTGGGGATAGAAAGGAGAAGTTGAGGTCTTAGAGCCAGGAGGTTAGATTTTGTAAAACAGCAGCTGTGGGAAATGGTGACAGAGTCAGGGATTAGAGCTGGGGTCAGGGATGGGTAATAAAAAGAGCCTTTTCCCAGGCCTGTTAACCCCATATCTGTTAGGTACCCTTTTCACTCAGCTAAGTGTTTGAGTTGACAATCTGTGATAATGGTATATCTGCTGATCTCCATACTTGGTAAGTATTGTTATGAAAATTGAAAAAATGTTCAAGGGCATTTAATCACCTGACAAGAAGGTTTACTAGTCTTTGCAAATTTTCTTTTAGTGAAAAGAAATATTTTATTCTGAGTTTGTCCTAGAAATCACAAGATTTAAAGAAATCCCAGAGAAAAACTATTTTCACTGGTTTTTAAACCTGATGCAGTTCCCTGTTTCTCCCCACTGCAAGCTGAAACCATTTCAAATTTAGCAACCCAGTGGACAGTCCAAATGAAGCCTGAAGCTCCTCATCAGCAGGCAGTTACCTTGGCTTGAGTTTCAGCAATCCAGCTGATGGCTGGCAGTTGCTCCTTCATCTGTTCTTGTTCCCATAGAAACAGAGAGAAAATAGGCAAACTTAGGTAAAGCCTTTTTTCCCTGCTTTTTTCTTTCTTCTTTTTCTGAAGGAAAGAACAGCAGCAAAGATGTTCATGAAGTGCTGCTTGTTTTCTGTGACTTGGGGCTCTTTATCATTGGAACTGGCAGAAAGTAAGTAGCCAGCTACAGAACCGTAAGGTCCTGTGGAAACGACAAGAGGCAGAGGCTCAAGTGAGATAGAGACACTGAGATGTTTTTTCAGACAAGCATACAGACTATAAGTCAACAGCAGTACAAGATCAGTAAGAGTTTACCAGATGAAAAAGTAAACAAAAAAGCATGAAGAAACCACTTGTAGGTGTGAATTCTTCTCTTTGTAATTTAATCGTATTCATTGATTGTAGTAAGGACCAGACTGTATTGTTTGGGTTTTTTTCATTATTCCATGTGCAGACATGATCAAAACATTTGCTGAAATTGAATTCTTCCTTTTGTTGTTAAGCATTTTCTGTAAAACTACAGCCTGGTTGATTTGTAAGAGCTTGTGCTCACACATCTTTTGAGCAATATGGTGCTTTCACTTAATTCTCCCAAAATTATTCTGGTTCTGTAATGGTGCAGAGGAGCAGCAGTTAGCCCAAAGTGTGTGTTTTACACCACACATTCCTGTAAAAATAAGACAAATAAAAAGAAGACTTGGCAGTTAAATGTGCCAAAAAGGAGAAGAAAGTATCTCTTCCAGGATGACATCCCTTCTGCCTCAAAACTGGTGGATTTCATCACTGCTGTGAGTGCTGTGCAGCCCTTCAGAAGGACCTTGGCAGTGTGGAGAGATGGGAAGAGAAGAACCATCTGAAATTCAACCAGGACACATGCAGGGTCCTTCACCTGGGCAAGAAATACCCCCTGCACCAGTACAGGCTGGGGGCCAACCTGCTGGAAAACAGCTCTGCAGGCAAAGGACCAGCAATGTGTCCTTGTGGGCAAGAGGCCAATGGTATCCTGGGGTGCACTAGGAGAAGCACTGCCAGCATGGCAAAGGAGGTGATCCTGCCCCTCTGCTGAGCCTTGGTGAGGCACACCTGCAGTGGTGCCCAGTTCAAGAGAGACAGTGAAGCCCTGGAGCAGGTCCATTAGAGGGGGACAAAGATGATGAAGGGATTGGAGCATCTCCCTTGTGAGGAAGGGCTGAGGGAGCTGGGCCTGTTCAGTGTTGAGAAGAGAAGACAGAGAGGGGACCTCATCAATGCCTGTCAGTATCTGCAGGGAGGGTGTCAGAGGATGGAGCCAGGCTCTGCCCAGTGGTGCCAAGCAAGAGGACAAGAGGCAGTGGGCAGAACCTGATGCACAGCAAGTTCTACCTGAACATGAGGAAGAACTTGGTTATTGTGCAGGTGACCATGCACTGGAACAGCTTGTCCAGAGAGATAGTGGAGTCTCCCTCACTGGAGATACTCAAGCACCCTCTGGACACAATCCTGTGCCTTTTGATTTGGGATGGCCCTGCTTGAGCAGGGAGGTGGTGACCCACTGTGGTCCCTTCCAACCTTACCCATTCTGTGACCCTGTGAGTCACAGACAGAGAGACATATCCATACAAATGACAGTGTGATTCAGACTAGTCACAGAATCATCACAGACATCTGTCATGCCCAGAGGTTAATATTTTTTAGTTCTTTTAATGAGACATTTCATGATCAGCTGGACATCCATTTAAAGCCATTCTCCAGACAGATTTGGGAACAAGCTGGAAAGGTAATGATTGCAAAAGTTACCATAATGGAAAGCATCATTCTGGGGACTAGTTTCCATACTGTGACACGATTTCACAACATTTTTGTTGAGTTTTCATGATAATTTAGAATCTTATATATGCAGACACGAATTTCTATTGTCTTCAAGCCTTGGGAGCCCTGAGGTACTTCTGCTGCAGCAGGAAGTCAACTGAGCTGGTGATTGTCAAGGTAATAAAATGGCTATGGAAAACCAAACCCTCTTGTCTGTTCTTATGAGAAATACCTATTTCCAATAATTTTTGACATTTTAATGTAGCTATGAGGAATTTCTTGATGGTTTTCATTAGTAAGGAATATTTTGAGATTTTACATTAAGTGTATTTGCTAACAGGAGCACTTAATTTTCTTTCATAATTTCCTTCCTTGCTTTGGAAAGCAGCAATTTTACATGTTATAAGAAGTCAAATAATAATTTCCTGCCTTCTGCCTGCATTCTGCCTCTCCTTACAATCTGGCAGACAAAAATCTGCAATTTCAGTTTGAAACAGCTAAAAGAATTTTTAAAAAATGAAATTTACTGATTGATTGTTTGTTTGATTTGTAGGAGATAGATGAACCTAGATTCTCTGCTTTACTATGATTTTCTTCTTGGTGCCCTATACACCAACTCATTCCATTTCCCTCATAGCTGATTCAGAAATGTGAACTCTGAATGTGAACTCCATGTAACTGGGACACAAGCAAGGTAATAAGACAAGATCTCTCTTCATCAATTGTCTTTCCTACATCAGAGGTTTTACCTTTTGTATATAGAAGGTCAAACTGCAAATTACTTACTGAATGTAGGAGTTTATTTTTTAGAGCATCAGAATGAATAGACAAGATTGAATCAAAGGTCTGTCTAACCCCAGAAGGCCAGAAGAAGTGAATAATTGATGAGGAGAGAATAGTGACAGAGCAAGCATATCATGACAACTCCTCCCAATGCATCCTGTTTTCTGGAGAGCTACACACACTGCACATTGGTAATCTGTATTAAATAAATCCTTGAAAGCTACAAAATTGTTATAGTTCAATGCCAACTTGTCCAAGCAAACCTATCCTGCTTTTTATTTTTATTCAAGCACTTAATACTCCATGGCCAAGGATTCCAAGGTTTAAATATATGTTGCATGAAGGACTAGTGTTTCTTGGGTTTCTTTGCATCTGAATAATTGTCATTATTTTTGCTGTCTCCTTCAAAAATTGGAGCTCATGAGCTTCACCATAAGAGTCTGGAATACTTTGCCTTGTGCTCACTGATGAAAAGATCTACCAACCATTTGCTTACCTAAAGTTGCAGTGTAAGAGAAATAGGGACTTATACTTCAGCAAATCCTATTTAAACCAGAGGCTGAACTGTCTCCATTACTAAATGATGATTTGGGCAAAGATAAAACAACTACTAGAAAATCAATATTTAGTTATTATCCAAGGATACAGGCTGTTTTTATCTCCTTTCACATGAAATTACATAGTAATAAATTCAGCATTTTGCTGATTGGCTTTTCATCAGCAAGTCATTTCTTATACAGGCAAGCAGTAGCCCAGCTATCAGCAAGAGGCAGGCATCAGGCATCTCATTATTTGAGACACAAGAATCTAACAGGGAAACACTGCTGCTTCCAAATCTTTCCTCTGCTGTCTGTATTTAACAGTGTTGCTGAGAATGTGCTTGTGGTGCTTTTGAAGGGTGTTGGGCTGATGTCAAGAGATGGCTGAAAACAGAACTTGTCTTCTGCAACCCCAGGATCAGGAAGAGCAGTGACAGTAGGCACATGTCAGTCAGACTGATGCTACATGCTACTGATTATACTCCATTTTTCATAATCCAGGTTTCTCTGTGTCTTTCAGTAGGACTTTTGTTTACAGAAGTGAAGGCACAGGATGTGTGCTCATCCACTCAAACCTCAAGGAGTTATGGCAGGTTTGAAGCAGGCAGTTGAAGCAGGACAAGGTTTATTCACTTGGATGTCTGGTCTTACAGATTATGGATGTTTGGTCATTCTGAATTATGACCTTTTTTGAGTGTTGTATGAAAGGAGAGAAGATCAGCACTCCCTTGGAAAGGATGGAAGAGGCCCGTGTGGTCTATACAAAATGCATACAGTTCAGGCACTGCCACCTACTTTCTGGCATCTAACTATGTTTAACCCAGAGGAACAGCATGAAGTTGTGTCGGGGGAGGTTTAGGTTGGATATTAGGGAAAGGTTCTTTACCCAGAGGGTGGTTGGGCACTGGAACAGCTCCCCAGGGAAGCAGTCACAGCTCCAAGCCTGACAGAGCTCAAGCAGCATTTGGACAATGCTCCCAGGCACATGGTGTGACTCTTGGGGTGTGACTCTTGGGGTCAGGAGTTGGACTCAATGATCCTTGTGGTTCCCTTCCCACTCAGAATATTCTGTGATTCTGTGACAAGGCAAAATGTTAGAATTTAAAGCTACTGCCTGTCCAAATTCACTGGTGATTGTTCAAAAATGTTTCTGATAATTGAATTTCATAAAAGTGACTATTCCAGCACTTGAGGTACAGGCACAAATGCACAAATGCTCCCTCAGTGCTGGGCTCTCTCCCACAGCATGGGCTCTTTCAATATTTCAGCTCTTTTGGGGGGTTTATTCCCTTTCCATGTGCACCCAACAGGATGCTAGCTAGCTCATTAATATTCTGCTATGCTGTGGCTGGATCCTGAAGCTCTCATTCAGGCAACAACTCTGCTGCATTGCATGAGACCAGCAGCGTAAGCAACAGCTGCCTAGCTCAAACTACATTATGAAACTCGTAGGCATGAAATAATTAACATAATTTCTAAAATCTAAGGAAAATTTAGCCATGGCTAATTTCCCCAGGCACTCTAGAAATACCTTTTTTTTGTTTAAGAGGTATATAGGTCAGTCAAGTGTTATCAGTAACTAGCATTTAATGAGAAAACTAATGCTTCCTCTGCTTCAGTCATCAGTTTTTCTAAAGCTGACTCTCTATTCTCAGAAATCTGGGTTGCTGGGTTTTTTTTTTTTAATACATATATATATATAAACATAAAAACATGCAGCAAAATATGCAGTACAGATGAGCAATCTCTGTCCTTATATTTCATCAGGAGCTCTGTCACTCCTCCTGCATGTAGCACTCGTTCTCCCATTTACTAATTCTTTAAGGACGGACCTGACACTTTACAGTTTATCATGATTCAAGAGCAGGGCACAGCCAAACTGTTTCAAAAGCACACTGAAGCACACTTTCTACCCCAGGCCCTCCAACCTTTCTTTGACAGTGTGTATTGAACCAGACTAGGAAAATTATCTGAAATATTCCAGTGCCACACATCTTCTGAGCAAGAAAGGGGCAGGAGAAGACAGCAGTGTGGGAGGAGAGAGCTGCCCTTTCCTAAGCACTCAATAAAGTGCACTGACATACATCTTAATCACTAGGGGGATGGTCTGGCTTGGTGTTATGGGCATAGATCATATTGAATTTCTGACTTCTCTACCCAGTGTCTGGAGGATCTGTTACCTGTGATAAAGATATTGTTATCTTGGAAGTCACACAGGGCTCCTTACCTGCCTGCAGTCCTGCACATTAGGAGTAAAAAAACCACCATGATGTGCATCAGAGATGCTCTCCTTCTGTTAAAAATGCTTAGCAATTTTTTTCTGTAGAAAAATGAAAACAGTCACCATCTTCTGCAGCGCCACAAAAGGGAAAATCAATTCAAATTATAGAGAAGGCAGTGTGGCTCCCCATGGGCTTTCCATCCTCAGAAACAGTAAGAAACTTGAAGTAATCAGTCAGCAACAGCAATCAAAGACAATGAAGCAAACACTTCTTGAAAGGACTTATTAACCAGTACTGTCACATCATATGATCATGGTCTTGCCTAGCATGCTTTATTATCCACTTATTCAATATTTACAAATGTTTAATCCAATGTGATGGGAGGCTTTCCTTCATTTTTTTTAGGGTTTTGTAGAGTAAATAATTAAATATCTGTATATGGAAAAGGGAAAAAAAATCAAGACACTGTGCAAGTTAATGATGAAAAAAAAAAATCAAGTTTGGAATGAATCCCAAGTGATTTTCATTTATTCACTGAGTTGAAACAATTCCCTTGTAAGACATTACAGATTCAGTACACAATGCTGCTCAAGAATGACACTATATTTATAGTGAGCTAGGAAATATTGTGAGACAGAAATTAGACACATTCTCTTCAAAGCTTGACAAAGGCTAAATATAATAGGGTGTCCTGACAAAAGAGAAAAACAAGCATATGCAACTGCTGCAAAAGAGATTTTTCTATTAAGATTTCTTTTATATATATATATTCTGTTCCTATTTATTACCTGCCACATTCTGGTACCCTTTCTCCAAAGTAGTAAGCAATATGTTATATGCTTCTGACAGGAAAGACACTCATTTAAATGGTGTGTCTTCAGAAACAAGGTTGTATTCATTTACACTTATTTTTAATTAGAATTTTTGGCAAGATTTAATTTTCATTTTTTTATAATCTAACGTATAAGACTGCACAGCTTCAAAATTCTGTTTGAGGAGCTGCTAAAATTGCCCAAAGTGGTGTTGAAAAAATCCACTATTAACAGAGATAACACTATTCTTTGGTCTCAGATAATAAAATCAAAATACAATGGAAAAAACATTTGATTAAAAAATTGAAGCTATCAGTGGCTATAAATGAAACTGGATTAAAGGCATATAATATCTAGGAAGAACTGATTAAAATGGAAGATTGTATATCCTGAAAGGTGAATTCCTTGCACAGAGCTGAGACTGCAGCTGCAGGAAGACTAAAGGACAGGGACACAGCCTGTGACAGGCATATGTGTCCACAGAAACATCAGAGGAGGTAACAATGCAAACAGCCAGGCTGGTGCCAGGGATGTGGCTGAGCAGAAAGTGCCACTGATGAGAGAAAACTTCTGAGGAAGTAAAAAAAAGTTTCTTCTACAAAGACTTCTGAAACCTTTCCAAGTTCTCAAAAGCAAATGGCAAAACTTTCTAAAACATCTAAAATGACTTTTTAAAATGAAAAATTAGTAACCATCTTTCTGTGGCATTTTGGTTTTTCATTGTTCCAGTAATATGTAATGGTACTCTCCTAATGTTATGTAAATACCAGAAATATGGAATTCTCCCAGAATATGGAATAACTGGAACAGCCTTCTGGGTTTGCTTTGAAAACCTGTGGGAAGACTTTCCACTTTTCTCCAATAATCAGATGAGAGTAAAGCAAAAGGATGACAAGAGCTGGCTACAGTAGAAATGCATTTATTAGACAGAAGCGGATCTAGGATAAAGTCACGTTAAGAGTACATGCTTTATAGGGGAAAGACCAAAAGTAAAGGAACTGTGGAAGGGGATTCATTGCTTATCAAGCTGGGAGGAAGATAAAATGTGAAAACAATTGAGTTTCTGAAAGATTATAGTATTATCAAAATTAAGAATGTGGATTAAAAAAATTAGCATAATTGACAATAATTTTACAATGTGTAAATTTAGAGTGTAAAGAACTTCAGGAGGCTATAAAGGGTAAACCAGTGTTGTCAAAAGGAACACTGATCTCTTCCTGCCTATTTTTACTTTTCAAATACGTTACATCATGACATTTTCAGTGAAACACTGAGATTTTGATTAAAGCAATTTTTATAGGCTGAGGTAGTTTTCTATTAAAAGAAGAAAATCAAATTTTCACTGAAAACAATCTTGGTCTTTCATTATCTGCAATGAAAATTGTAGAGCCTCTTCAGAAAAAGAGACATATTCTGATGCAGATACCTTTGGATATCCTAGAAAGAGGCCTGACAAGTGTATTCATGATGAAATAGCAAAGACAGGAATTGAGAGAAATGAAAGCAGCTTTGGAAAGGACATCTGTGGAAACAAAGACAAATGAGTGTTTTTAAAAAAATATTTATGCTAGCTAGATTCAAATCCCATTGTCAGGCTGGTGAGTCATGGAAAGCAAGAAAACAATAGGATTAAACAGAGAACTGCCTTGAGAGATGGGTAAAGCTCACACCCTCCACCACCCTCCCCAAAGTGATGTCCCTCAGGCTCCTGGGTGACCAGCTGAGGAGGAGCCATTCCCTAGTGAGGGGCATGCTGAGTTGTCCTCAGCAGAACAAAAAAATAGAAAGGTAAAGCAGAACAGGCAGTTACTGCAGGGGATTGCATGCATGTGAACTTCCGATCTGCCTGCATCTGTTTGCCACAATGAGCGAGCAGATTGCTCTGGCTCCATGTACCCAACCATACGAGCTCAAAGGACAGCACTGAGAGGAAGATCTGCTGTTAAATTGCCTGGGCAGACTAAACACAGAAAGAACATTTTAAATTAGCTGGGTTCAAATGTCGGCTCACATCAGAAATTAGAATTAATCTGATCTATCACTGTCTCGCACATCTGTCAGCATGAGAAAATCACTAACTGGCAAGGAAACAGAACTGGCTGTCTGCCCTAGTCCAGAACACCAGAGATTTCAGAAAGGTTTTTACTTCTTTTATGAAGGGAAACTAGGGGTAGAAAAGGAAAATAAAAGAGGAAACTCCATAACGATAAGAAAGGGAACTTAAATAACATGCCTTCTTGTTAGGGAGAGAGAATATAAACATTATTAATAAGAGTAGTTATTATTTACATCAAATAATTACATTCTTGTAACTACTGCCTGTGGATTAATCCCTGTGAATACAAACATGGAATTACTCATTATTACTCCATATAGTCATTGCTACATTCATGCTTCTCTGTTTTGGTCCCAATCTTTATTTTCCTCAAGAACATTTCCCAGTGAAGGCAAGGGCCAGGGCAAGGAGAGCCCATGGTGCTCAGCTCCAGCGTGGACCACAGGGCTCGTGCTTTATTCCTACCCTGTGTCAGACTGAGGGCACACATCTCAAGAGTAGCCAGAAGTATGGCACCATGGGAATACTCCTATTTCTTCCTTATGTTGCTGTCTGGGATGTGAGCTGTCCTATTAAGTGAGGCCATGCCAAAGACTGCCATGTCAGCCCCAGGTATCTTGTCTGTTTCCCAAATCCAGCTGTGAGCCCAACAAAGAGCCTTCAAAAGCTGTTTTCCTTTTTCTAACAAGAAAGAATCACTCAGTAAACGAGGCTGATGGGTGCTGGGTTGTCAGCAGGCTGCCTGGGGAGTGACACACTGCCAGCAGTCGGTCAGGCAGACGGTCAGTCTGGACACATGCAACAGATTATTTCTTTCCTTTATTTGTCTGAAGCCGACTTGTTGCTCAGCTCTTAATTGCTCAGCGAACAAAAGGTATGCAAGCCTCTGTTTCCCTTTCAACACGGGTAGATCAGATATAGCCTGTGGTGTCTAAGCAGATGAGGAGGAAAAAAATGTGTTTGCTGCCCTGGATCCCCTTGGGTTTTTGGCCAGGGTACAGAGAATGATGCTGGTAGGGAGTAAACTTATACCAAGTCCATGTGAAATGGCATAGAGGTCTAACCTCAGACATAATACAGATTATTTGACTTGATGACCTTAAAGGCCTTTTCCAATCTAAATGATTTATATACCAGCCTTGGAGTAGCACCAATTCCCTACCATCATCTTTATGAACTGTTTTTCTAACACCCCACTCCTCCTCAAGAAGCAAAGGGAAGAAGTCACTGCTGCTGAGGTGCCTCCAACCAGGGATGTCAGACTGAGAGAAGTGGGTCCATCCAACATGCAAGGTATGCATACAACCAGGATAGACCAATCCAGCCCTAGTTTTTGTAAAAAACCAATATATTCAATTTATTCTTCTTCCCTTCCCTTCTGCAGTATGCACTTACAGAAAGTAATCAATGAAAGAACAGTGGCTCCAATTACAACCAGTTTCCCGACTTGCTCCAGGGTAATACTCAGACTGAAACAAATTGCAAAGCTGTAGCTTCTCCTCAGTCTTTAAAGAATCCATCTTTTCTGACGTTTAGACTAAATTTAAACTGCAATTTAGGACAATTTGGTGATGGTAGCTGATTGTCTGTCTTCAAGTGATTTTTAGCCACTCTGTTGCATTATTACTATTTTGCATCTCATGGCATGGAATTAATTCTACATTATCCATAGTATTCAGGGAGAGAAGAATGAGATGTATATAGGAGAAAGCAAAGCAAAAGGACATCTCTACATCAGGCTTGTGTACCAAGAAGAGAAAAGGGAGGTCAGCAGCTCTGTGATGTATTTAGGCTCCAACAGGGGCTGATGTGAGCAGGCATACATATAAAACCTCATGCAGTATGATGCAAAGTACCAGTTTCTGGAAGGACAAAGGTGATTCACCAGACACCTTTACTAGTTTACTGTGTTTTCCTTTCTACTTCCATGGGCAATTACAGGATGCTCATCCTTCCTCTTTCCCTGGTGCCTCAGCCATGATGCAGCACGATGAGGAGCCCACGCTCATTGTGACTCCAGCCGTGACCCCATGCCTGGGTGCTTGTTCCCAGTTCCATGCTCTGGGGCTGCCAGACAAGAGGAACCCACTTGGGATGAGGTATCCCCCACACCTGAGCTGGTATCTTTATTCAACCTTGTCATTTCCCCAGTTTTGTTCCTGGCAGCATGGCATATAATATTTTTGCTGTCCAAGAAGATGTGTTCAGCATATGCCCTGGATCTTTACTAGTGACTTCTAGAAACAGGAAATCTTATAAAATATTCAAGTATTATCATGGGACCAGCCTGAGCTATAGCAATATAAAGATGCAATGTTGACTAAATTTATTTTTTAGTTTACATTAAAATCCAAACTAGCAGCTTTTTATTTTTGCTAACTTTCAACTAACATACAAATAATTAAATTTTAATTGTGCCCTGTTCATGAAAAATGAAAGTGCATAGTTTATGTACCAGTACTTTCAAAGCTAATTTTGACTTTCTCCAGAGGTGAACATTTGTAGTTGAAGAGTTTAAATTTACAGAACTGATCTACAGCAATAACAAATCCAAGTACTTTAAAGGATGAGAAAATACAGGGAAGAATTTGTCATCGGTGAACCTGGATGATTAAGCTAGTGAGAATCTTGATTGCCATGTTCCCTAATGAGAAAATGATTCTTTTGTGGAACAAGTCATTCATTATAGATTATTTCTTCGCTGTGGTATTTTTTGCCTGCACTGCAGTCAGCTGTGGTCAGAATACTGTTGTGCCACAGCCCCAAATAGCTTTGTGCAAAGAAACATACTGACTGCTAGTTCTGATGTGACACTACTTTTTAACAGTGAGAAAAAAATCTCAGATAGGTTAACAACGCATTTTATGCTTAATTCAGACACTATTGCTTCCCATGCCATGGTCTCCAGTTGCTACTTTTTCTAATTAGCAACCTACAGTACAATTATCTCAAATACCATGTACTAAATCAAAAGAAAATTATACAAATTAAAAGTACATTAGCTGAGAGGGTGGTTTGTTAGCCATAAACATTCAAATTGATCATACTTTAGCTCTAATTGATTGTTAACTTACATGTTTTAATTCCCTTTATTATTGTGCTTTAACAGGTTGATTTTGTCACCTCTGGGTATTTGTTTTCTCTCCAAAGATGATTAATAATTTATGCCAATCAAGATACATAAGCCTTGAAAGATTCACAGTTTTATATAAGCATGTGAGATTTAGAGGTGCATTTAATGGTAATTCAAATTAGCAGCACATTATTCCCTCACAGCTTGTTACTCTCTGCCTTTCCCAGCTATTCATATTTCCAGAAGAATCTCTTCTAGCTCAATCCCTTGGTCATACAATCACCCAGAGTTACTAGGATTTCATCTCTGACTGCAAATGAGAAAACAAGGTGATTTTTTTCTTGAACTCTAGTGGGTTTTTTTAATTTGTCTTGATCATACCAATTGTTATTTTTATATTAAAAAAAGTAATTAATTCAAGGCAAAGAATTTGTGAAGGACAAACTTGAAATGTAGACAACAGCTCATCCCCAGAGATGATTCACTGTAAGCTGAATAGGAACTAAGAACCTGACTGCTGTGAAAGTTAATGTATTCATGCAGCCTGAATGGCCACAGACCTAGGTGAAGGCTTTCCATAGATTACAGAAAAATGAAGAAATTGCCCATCCTTAATTACTGAAGTCCTCAGAAGCAGCAGTGCCCAGGAGAATATGAATCAGTCTCGAATTTGAAAAAATAAGCAAACAAACCCAAAAAACCCCACCAACCAAACCCAACCCCCCCAAATACCCAAACTTTTCTTTGAATAAGGTTAGTCCATCAGCAGACCTCTGGAAGAAGACATATGTGCAGTTTGACCAGGAAACACCATTAAGAGAGCATAAGAAACCCATGGCTGAACACACTTAGGGGACTGGTTTGGGTATTCACACAGAAGCACAGTAAAACCAGGACATTGTTAAAAAAATATAACTGGTGACAAATGCTTGGTGCTGCTTGTGCAGGAGCACTCAAGGGATTCACAGAAAAAAATTTTATCAGAGATCTCTGGAACATTCAGCCAAAATAAAGACAGGAGAATAAAATAACAGTATTGTTTAAAAATTTATTTTCTGCTTAAAACCCCAAACTCTATCCATAAGAAGAAAAAAACAATGAATAAAAAATGGTATTGAATTTAGAAGTTAAGGATTAAACTGTGCTACAAATACTCTCCAGAAAATAGGTTTACAAGGCTTATCTCAATGCAAAGAAGCTGTTTCATTTACATAAGTGTGTATGGATTCTCAGCCATTGCCTCTGGACGGTTTTTCAGGTGTGGAAAAGCAGTAACCAATGTTATACTTGGTTTATTTTGTTTCCTTGAGTATGTGGATTTGCTGACCACTCCATTCTGTCTGTGAGGTTTTTTCCTAAGGCTTAGGAGAAAAAATTTAAACATCAGAGCCCTGAGGAAAATGAAAAACTTCACTGTCTCCTGGTGATAAATATGGAAAGAGTAGAAATGAGCAGATGGCACACTGTACACCGTCATCCTTGCAGAGTATGTACATATATAAAAAATCTCTGTAACAAAATTAAACCTGCCACACGTAACTCAAATATCCTCTCCCCTAAAGATTATCTCATTTGTTGAGCCTGCAGAAACTCAGAAGCTCTCTGTGACAAACAGACTGGGATTTTTTTTTAGAAAGTCCATTATATTTTTAAATCATTAGGTGGATCATAATTTTCTTTCAGATTTAGGCCATAGTTATTTTATGCTACTAATGCACTGCAAAGATAAACCAAGTTAGCTTCAACAGTTTACCTGTTAACTGTATCTAATATAATTCATAATCACTTTAATTCACATATTTAAATTGATAGAATTTTATGGTTTTAATTAATTTTCCAGTCATTGTGAAGTCTGTTATGAGTTATGATTTTTTCACATTCACCTTGGCTTGGTTTATCAAGGAATAAACAAAAAGAGAATGGAACAGTGAAACAATCTGCCTTAAAATTAAGCAAAAAGTCTCCACTGTAGCTACAGTTTCAATACAACAAACTGAGATTGTCTAAACAAGCAGTTAGGCAGCTAAAATAAATTTTAGAATTATCTGATGGATGTTCCCAACAGAATGATCACAGCACTACTCTAGGAACCAAGGAACACAGAACATGGTGGGATGTGTAAGGGCTAAAAAATCCAGACTTTCACTTTACATTTGCATCAGGTGGCTTGGAATCTGCTATTAGATCTATGACTCGAAATGCTAGTAAGTAATAGGAATATTCATGACAAAAATTATTATTGGATAAGCACAACCCCATATCCTCATATCAAAAGCAGATTTTCAAAATTCCCTCATGATATTTATGATGACCAAAATATTCTTAAACACACACCCTCACCTTTTCTTTCCAGCTATTAGGTTACCATGAAAATGACCTTTTGAAAGCTGGGATGACAAAGCTGTGCTAAACTAGATTTTAATAGTAGAGTTTACTTTATGTCTTGTTTGGCTAAGTAGGTTTTTTTTGGATCTAAAGTTAAAACCAAAAGCAGTTGTGAAATATTTCATAACTGATACTTTTCTGCTGCCTGTTTTCAAATACAATCTTTGTGGCAAGATGCATAATCTAACTGGTTTAGAGGCTAAATTATTCTAATATTCAGCAGAATAATAACGATTTTGTCTACAGAAAAGCAATATCCAATATATTTTTCATAGTAAAATGAGTACAGAAACGACAACTGGAAGAGTAAGATCCATCTCTTTAGATGCAGTACAAGTCCTCAAAAGTAAAATGTGTAAATTTTCTATTATCTGAATTCTTCTGTGGTCACAGATGTTCTCTCCACTTTAATTTTACTTATTGATGAGAGACAATCACGTATTTAGCCCAGCCACTTTATTGCCTTCTTTTTATCATGAAAAATATGCTCATCTAAAGTGATTCTTTTTGAGTCTTGCCAAAAGCTGTACCATGAAATTAGAAACAATATAGAAACCTTACTTGACCTGTCCTTCTTGAGTTATTTTATATGCAAAAGGCAAAGCATAAGTAGCTTTATGCTTACTGTAAGTGTGTCCTAAAGCAATGGCTGTAGGGTTGAGTGGAGGGGCAGGATCAGCTCCCTTGATCTGCTGGCAATGCTGCTCCTAATACATATCCTCTCTTCTTCAGAAGGGTTGCAAGGCAACCAGGTGATGGGTATCCTCATTTAGGGAAGCTCTAAGTAAGGGTTCAAATCCATGTAGACTTTGTTGTGCTTATAATGGGAGCTATTTATTCCAGCAGTGCTTTTATTTTGCAGCTTCCTGTGATACCTTTTAGTTCCCATTTCGACTTCATAATATGGAAATACAGCCAAATTAAAACCTCACCATTAATTTTCCTCACTGAAGGCAACACAGTCTAGATAAATAGATTAGTACACATTAAAAGTTCACAGTGGTGCTGAAGGAGCAGAACAGACCATTTCCGCAGTGCTCTTAGCAGTAATAATAGTAAATTCTTATTTAGAGACCTAAATAAAGAGTCCAGGAACAGCTCGATCCTGAAGTGCAGAAAAAATGTGATTTTTGAAAAATATTAATAGAGATATACTAATGTATGAAGGAATGACAAAAAGATCAGGTTCTGTGTTCCTGATTGCTTCAAAATGGGGGGGTTTTGCCACATTCTGTGATTCAGAAAAGGAAGCTGCTGCAGCAGTGTTTGATATGCAGTCTGTTGATGGTTTCAGCAATGCTAAGGCATCCTTTGAATTTTGAAAGGTTGGGAAATGCTGGGCTTGAGAGCTATGTTTTATCAGGTAGAACTGCGAACTCTAAGTCTGCTGAAAAATGCATCTTCTCAGAGTCAAACGAAACCTGCCATGGCTGAGAAAGAAATGGTCTCCTGCTCTTGGAGCTCACAGCTCTGGCTCCCTGTGGAAATGGGCAGCCAGATTATTTGTAAGTCAGGTGCTAATGCAAGAGGAACTATCCCCATAGGATCCTTAAACTGACATAGTAAGTAAGAAAAATGGTACTAGAAGCAGACTTCTGTGTGGGCCACTCACTGAAGAAATAAATCTATTTTTCTTACATGCCCCATACCATATAATAAGAACATCTCTTACTAATTTAAAGCACATTTGAGGAATAAATAGGACTCATCACAAATTTTATCATATATCTAAGGAAATAACTATATTCCCTTCACTCCTTAAGCTGTGTCTCAGTAATTATTGAAAGTTTCTATTCTTGAAAAGGGGAAAAATACAGAATAATTCTAAACCCTCAAGTGGTTAACATAAATTGCTGAAATTGATTACTCTTAAATATAAAACTTAAAAATCAATGATCTAAGAACATAGTGAAGGCTTGACTTTTCCTGTACAGAATATAAAAATGCCTCCAAGCCTATTAATATATTTTATGGCATTAATGAATAAATATTCTGAAATGACCATTTTTCTTATGGCTTGTTAATGTTAACAATGTGTTAGCATCTGGATTAAAGCCAGTGTGTTTACAAAAATGTCCACCTCACTAAAATGATCTGAAAGCACAATTTAGTTTAAAGTCTTTCAGAATTTGGATCATATATGTGTGTACATATGCCAAGGTCTTGGGGAAAAAATAATGGGTGAGAAGAAAGTTTTACAGACTTTTCTAGTGCTTGAAAACATCTATAATTGTACAAAACATGAAAGAATAGTCTTCAGCTACAAATGGTCTCTGAACAAAAAAAATCAGTAAAGAAATTTATGTCAATTTACTTTGGTCTCCAAGCAGAGAGAAGAAAAATAAGGCCTCACTAGCTTTTCAAGTACTGTTACTCAGAAGATCAAATCTAGAGTCAAGTCTTTTTATACTTGAAAGAAACAGTTACAAGTGAAAATTTGTTTTCAACAGAAAAGCTATTCATTTTAAAACAAACACAAAATCCATGGTTGAATTAAAGTAGCTCAAAAGATTCAGTCAAACAATATCAATTTCCATTGGGCCTTCTCACTAGAGTTTGGTTGTTGTGTGGTGGAGATCAGAGGCAGAAGGTGAGAAGCTCTGTTTAGCTAACATTGAAGTTTCCTGAACAGAGGAAACCCACAAATGGTTGACAGATGGGACCATAACATCCAGGACAATGATTTCCCACAACAGCTACTATTATGAAGATTATCTCAATAGTATCAGACTATTCTAAAGAGTACCTCTAGTCTCTTCAGCAACTGATGAAAATAATTTCATAGATTTTCCTTTCCAGGGAGAGACAAGAACAATATCAAGTTCAACCTTGATTCAACAAAGACAAGATTTTGGTTGGATTGGTTTGGTTTTTTTTCAAATGGCAAGTACCTTTGAACAGTAATAAAATCTTATCCTGATGAATATATTTAGTCTCAGGTAATATGCTGGATGCCCAGCCATTTTTCTACTTCCATGCTCTGATCCAACCAGTCTGTCTTTAAAACAATTTCTTTTCACACTGTTTCTCAAAAGCTTTGCAAAATTAGTGTCACTAAATAAGCACATTACAATAATTGCTTTAATAATTGCCATGTACAAAAGGCATCCTTAAATTTTCTTGCCCTACCTTCATACTGCTTTCTCCTGCAGAAACAGGATACCCTACAAGCCAAAAATTGGTTCCTCAGTCCTACTACTGTAGACTTTTGGGCTTGCTTGAGTATGCATGGGTGTAAATGCACACTTCAATCAAGAGAAAAATGGGGCTCAGTACCCACCATAATTTTGCTGGTAGGTTCTGCCTGAAGAGAAGAGTAGGTTTATCCTGGAACCAATCAAGTATCAAAGCAGGATGATACGGTTGTTTATCCAATCACTTGATGCAAGAAACAGCCCAGCAAATCTCCTTCAAGGCAGGGAGATTCCTCCACTGCTGGAGAAAACAAAGTAGCATGTTATTTCCTTACTTTAAAAAAAAGTGCAAGAAAAATGGGATTTCAAGCAGCTGTGTTCACAGCTCTGCACACTTGTCAAACCAGCCTGCAGATTCTGGGAGGCAAGAACACCAAACAGAGTGCAAACTCAAATGCAAATAAATAATGTACTTGTAGGACACTTGTGGTGGTCCCAGCTACATTTACACCCAGCATTTGTGCACAAAACTTTGGTTTTGGCATGCTATTTACTTATCCATGCATGTCTCCTCCTCTCTCACTGCCTATTTCAATAACATGGAGGTCACAAGTGAAAAAATAGAGCAGGTTCTTAAGTAGCCACTAAGTGATTGTCATACAGAATAGTTGTGTCTCACACTCCAGAGTGGGAAGCCTCATGTCAGTAGGTACAGAAGCAAGGCTTCATTCAAGCACTCTGTGAAACCATTAGCCAATGATGCTTGTTCACGGATTTTTCTTCTCACTCACTATCAGTATTTTTCACAAAGTGACCTTAGATGCACTACAGTCACTTAGAGTTTCCTCACTGAAAAATCAATGATCTCCGACAAGTCAGGAAATATTTCATTTTTCTACAAAATAAATAAGGAAGGCACTGCTTCTCAGGAAAGGCATTCCTTTGAATACCAGGCTCTACAACATATTTCAATGCTCATTGTAAATAAATTACATGCCTGAAGTCAAACATATCAAAAAGCATTCCAAGTTGGGATAAATTTATCTGCCTCAAAATTTTTCCAAAATAAAAAGCAATTCTCTCAGAAGCACCTTGTTGTCATCTGCTCCAGAGTACTATTGTAGTAATTAGTGAAATCAACTTGTTTAGAAACTCTTTTTGGTCTCTTCTAACCTCCAGGGAAAAGGGAGGCACTTTGGGATAATTATGCTCAGAAGATCTACTACATCTTCTCCTTGCAAAGTGTCATACTAGCCAGAAACAGGACAGAGCCACTAAACCATTTTCTCAGAAAAGTTATGAAGGTTTTTCCATTCCAACATCTAATTAGCTTTGGAAAAACTCAGTGCAGTGAAGTATGCAGCAATTTAGTACAAGGTAAAAATAACATACTGTCTGTGATGGAAAAATAAAGTTCACAAATTTACTCTCTCAACACATAATGCTACCATCAAAAGAGACTGGTATTTAGTGTTTTCATGACAAACAGATATTGAGATTGCCCCTGTATCTACACACAGCACTGCTCAGGAAATGATATTAGAGGAGACTGCAGAGCATAGGAAAAAAACTCTTATGTCCATGAGAAAAAAAGGAAGGCGAGTGAAGGAAGAAAACATTACTCATAATTACTGAAAACAGAAAAATTTTAAGAGGACAAAGTAAGTGAAAGATGTGAGCAAAGCAAGGTGGCAGATGTGTGCATGGGGAAGGTGGAAGGCTGCTACCAAGGCAGCCTTTTCTTGTGAGCCTGCAGATGTGATTTCAGCTTTGAGACTCACTTTTCTGGGCAGAAAATTAATTACATTCCTCATGCATTTGTCTTGTTTTGGCAGAGGTTAGTTGAGGGACCACTGCAACCCAGCTGGGTATCTATATAACAAGCCATTTCAGAAGGAAGCTCGTGTCACTGACATTGGAGAATCCCACTGGAAATGTTGGGGTGGTGATAAGCAGTAGCAAACAGCAGCAGCAGGCTGTCATGGCAGCATCTTCCCTGGGTCTGTCAGCAGCAACAGCTCTGTATGGGACACAGCCAGCCAAGGGCAGCAGTCCAGAACTGCCTGCAAGAAAACAGAGCTGGCCCTCGGGGTGTGTGGGAGCAGCACTAAATGGCATGTCCATTCAAGCTCACCTTGCTGGATGCCACAGCCGCCAGAAAAATGAATGCTTGGGATTAGTGCCCATTGCATAAAGAAACAGTGTCTGCACTTACAGAAGCTGTAGTGATAAATACTGATTTCTTTCATTTTGGCCATGAACTGTTTCCTCTCCATCTGTTCCCCAAGATATACGCCATTTTTTTGGAGAACTGCTGGTCCAGTGTAGGTACAAGATGACATCACTGATGGCCAAGTGACAGTGCTGCTCAGTCAGTTGTTTGCAATTAACAGTATGGGAACAGATGACCTCAATAACCCCACCAGTGACGATTTGAACAAGATCAAAGTGTTAGGTAGTATGCTCATCTGCTTTCCTTTTTTTCCTCAGACTTCTGATACCAGAAACAGAAAGGACATCAAGTAGCGTGCAAGTGCACCCACTCCACATTCTTTACAACAGTTTATAGGGACCTCATCAAAATGTGCCTGTAAAAGACACCATTAAGGTGACTGGAGCTGAATATTCTGGGGTTGTTGTGTTTGATTCATGCATGAGATAGCGTAAGCTCAGGAGAGTTCACGACATTGTGGATCAGTGTCAATCAATGTCAATCAGTTACTGATCAAAGCAGATTTAGCTTGTCCATATATGTTTTGTCTCTGCTCAAACTGTATCATTTGCATGGACTGAAAGTTATGGATATGCAACTTTTACATTATAACTGTTTTGCATTATACACATACCATTAAAGCCTTATCTTGAATTAGCAGGTCTCAGCCCTTAAGGGAAACACATTGCTTGAACTCTGCCTTTATACTGCAGTTAAATAAATTTGCCTTTGATGAACAGAAATAACTCTGAAGTCTTCTTTGTAATTCATATGTGATTTTAATGCCTTCTGAAGTTATTCTCTCAAGGTTTTTTGTCTCTTGCTGAAGGGACAATTCCCACTTCACACCAAAGAGTGTCTTCAAAGAGAAAAACTAACTGTGCTTGAATTACGGGACCCATAACATGCATCTGACAATTCCTGAAGAATCTAAGACTTGATTTGTTTCATATGGATATATTTATTGTATTCATTCCATAGAACTCTAAACAATTAATAGCACTGCAGTCCAATGCTCTACATCACTGACACTTGTCAGTGTTGCAGAACTGTGACTACACACCATTGAAACAGGAAGCTGAGCAAGAGATTAATCTGTAAATTAATCCAGGTAACCAAATACAAGTGTCTCCTCAAAGGCTAAAGACCTGCTCTTACGCTTTCACCTCTGTCTCAAAGTCCAACAATAAACAGGTTCCCTACTAGTCAATTTAGAGCGATTAATAACTGGGTGACTTTATAATTCACTGCAATAAGACCAAGAAAAAGATCAATAAATCTTGTCTTTTATCCACCTGCTTGTTCTGCAGTCTGTTCTGCACCTATAAATGATTAGCGTCCGTGTGAACTAGTTCCCTAAAGGTTGCTACTGGCAAGTCTCATCCATTCCTGGATCCTCCTGAAAACATTTCATTAGTTCTTCAAGATTTCAAACTTAAGTCCTGACATCCAATCTAAGAGTGAATCACATCAGTTTACATTAAGAGACCTTCAATGACCTTAGTCATTAATTCAAATCTTCTGCAGTTTTACCAACTATCCAGTGTATGTTCAGTTTTTTGGGTTTTTTTCATAAAAGACCACTAAAGACCACCAGATGACACCAGCCTTTTTTTCCTTTAAAAAGATAATTTGCATATTATTTAAAATGTAAGTTTTCCTGGAAAAGTCACTGAGGATTAGAATGTTGCAGCATTTTGAGATCCTGGGACCCAAGGCAGATAAATTTATGTCACCAATGCAAGGTGTACTATACCTTGCAAACAAGTGTCTGTAACACTTCTGGCATTACATTAAAATAATGTAATTATTAAAAAGATCACGTGGCTTAAAACACTAAAAATGGAAGAAGTGTATTTGATGGAAAAAGAGCTAGCAGAAATGAGGTGGTGAGGAAGGTTGAGAATGTCATCAACATAATCCAGTGATCTCTTAGTCAGAGCTAGGATTCGGTTTAATATGATAAAAATGGGCTGAATTCAGTCAATAGATGTCCTGTCTTTAGATACAGCATTCATTATTGCAGCTGAGGCTGATGTGTGTCCAAGGAATAAAACATCAGCTTACAGAAGAAAAGCATTTGAGCATCAGTGTGAACTACAGCTTTGAGACAGCTCTTCTTTAAAGACACAGCTTGATGTTATAGATATTTCCAGAATAAGAAAAAAAAAAACCAAAACCAAAAAAACAAATAAAAATTCTGTAGTGGTGAGCCCCTCCATCTTTGAGGAAAAAATGGTATTTATGTGTAGTGGGGCATTAAGAACAAGTATTGCACGTATAATAAAAATGCAGATCACACTCTTGAATCTTTAAGCTTGGCCACATTTGACAGCAGCAACATGAAAAAGAGCATATTTGCAATGCTGCTATGACCTTTCAGCTCTCTTGGTCATCTTGATCACATATCAACTTCCAGTCACTTGAAGCAGTGTGGGAAGAACTGACATCAGCTGAGGACCTTTGGGGAAGTTATATTAACTGTAATTATTACTACAGTATACAAAATGAAATTCTCTCCTCTTATCATCAGATGCCAGACTGGGTTACTAGTTTAATCATAGAGCCTGTCAAAAGAACTGCATAGCAGTTCTCAGGGAGTGAGAAAAAAAAGCTTTATGGGCTGCTTCTTACCTTCCTTCCCCTGATTTGTCATATGCTTATACAGGCAGCCCAGGTGGTTTAGCTGCCGATGACAAAGATTGCCTGAAGCATCAGAGAGGAGCACAAGTTAGGACTATCTCATTTTTACAAGGATTTTCTTCAGTGTCTAGGCTCTAAACAGCAGCTTTTCTAGTAATGAAGGTTGTCTGCCCATGTGATAACATTTGTGGTTTTTATCTGTAAACAAATTAGAACAATTGCAGGAATAGCAATTCCTTTTATACCTGCAAATGCTGGCATGAGGATGACTTTCATAAGTCAACTTCTTAGTAAAGTGTAGAGCACTTTTTCATTCTAACTTTCAGTATCAGTTAGGTAGTCACAACTATTTTATGCTTGTAATTTCTTTTTTCATTTTTGAACGAGGACAACTGTTATACATAAGCATAGACTAAGTTTTACCAACATTTTCTAATGATAATGAGATAAAAATGTGTCCAAAACTTGCCAGATTGTGAAGCTGCCTGTGAATTTGATGAAGTGTTAAGTGAAGATGCCACTACAGATCTGTTGATCAAGAACAAAACCTTTTAGTGAATCTCAAATCAACAAATACTTTTGTTAAGATCTGACAAGGGAAACAAGCATCTTTGTTGTACTATATCTAGAGAAATGTTGTCTCTCTCCATAAGATCTCCATGGGAGACTACAGAAGTTTCAGTATCCACTCACTACTGTAAGCATGTTTACTTATACCAGTTCAGGGCAGATAAAGAGAAGATGGGCAACACCACACAGGAGAGCAAGAAAAAAACTTCAGCAGAATATCTAGGATCCAAGAGTAGTGACTGACATTTATTCTTGATGAAAAAGACACAATTTTTTAGCAGTAATGATCAACACTGGGCACTTACTCAGAATTAATGGCTATCACAGGGTTTTGTTAATGTTATTTCAGATGCTGTGTTCAGAGCTTTTATAGTGGAGGATTAGTGGGTCAAAAAAATTTTGCTCGCTTGTTTGAATAGTCCCCTAGACTTGCTCTCCACTTCAGCTGGTCTGTGCTACCATGTCACAGCTGAGATAGGTGACCTGTGTGTTTCCATTTCTGCCCTTGCCTGCTGCTCAGATAATTGCATTTCTACACACACAGTTCTGACCAGATACATAGACTGCATGACTTCATCTGAACAACCCTTTCAGCCCTACTGAATTTTCCCTTCTACATAGGTGTCCATAGCTACATTTTTCCTTTTGTTTGGTTCCTATTCATAAATAGTATCAGCTGCTTCTAATAAGGAAATTGCTACCTTTTTAAATATAGAATTTTGTTTGGAAAAAAATCAGAGCTCATTCTCTGAGCTCATGGCTGAAACTGAATCAGGAATTTTCAAGAATACACTTGTGAAGAAATTACACAAAGAATGTGCTATTTACCTGTAGTAAGTTTTGGGAGATATTAATGTAATATAAATACTTCCAACTGTTCATTGTTATATTTTGTTCACTGTTCTTGTATTCCCTTTTTTGCTCTTGAACATTTATAAGAGCAGTTTGAAAGAAAAGTAATCTGGTGAATCTGGAGCTGAATTAAATTTACAAATGAGAAAAATGGATTACTATATGAAATGCAGAATATCCCCTGGAGACACAGGGTTAGCATGAATGTAAAACTGTTGTTTTAAGTTTCACATTAAAAATGCTAGCAGCAAACTTTGCAGCCCCTTGCTTGAAGCAGTCCAGAAGGATTCTTTCACTCCCTGAGGCAGGGTCAGAAGGTAAGGAGGAATACTTCCAAAACTCCAGAACTATACACAATGGGGGTTATGATATTACTGCAGCTGGTTCTGCTGCATTAAATGAAAAGTCAATTGACATTCACTCCCTAGTCAGAAAATAGTTCAGAACAGGCTGACCAAGTAACAACAAAGAACATGAAACAGAAACACAGTATTTCATTGCACAGGAAGACATTTGAAATTCCACACACTGTTCTCATCTTTAACTTAGAAGGTCATGGCAAAGAACAGGTTATTTAAAAAACAGGTTATTAAAAATAAGTGTAGGGTTTTATATTGAATTAAAAACCCTGAAAAAGGACACTCAGATTTTGATTTTCACAGTACTATGCTCATGTCCATGGAAATGCTACAAACAGGTAGGATTTCCAAACATGGCCAACCAATTCATATTCATAAGTTATACATTTCTGAGGCTTCTATCTCCTGTATTCAAATGAATTTAGATGAAGACCAGTATTAGGAACATTTCAGCAATAATCCTAATTTATTAGAGGATTCTTATTGTCAGGTATGTACAGCAGGATTCTCTGCCCTGGATTGTGGGCCAGCAAGTTGGACAATGCTCTATTTACAAGGCTATCAAAGATGGACTGACAGGGGCATCATGCTAGTTCTGGTGCTGAATTATGTCAAAACCGGTCTGACACATTAACCCCAAATTAACATCCTGATAGAGGGGCAAGGTTTGGCAGAAAAGCTGCTAAACTGATCTGGAGACATATGACTGGCAGGCAATGACTACACTATAAAAGCTCAGTTCCCTTTCACATGGTGTTGGGTTGTTCTAACACATCCCCTCTTGGAGTGTGTATGAAGATTCCTCTTTAGGATGGGGATGCCCCTTGAAATTCCTCTTCAAGGATGAGCAAAAGAGATGTCTTTTGCCGGCCCCAGACATTGGCATGGGTGAGTTACATCAATCCCTACCTCAATAATTGTTTCCCTCTCGCTAGCTCTATTACAATTACTTTAATATAATTGCTTTGATAATGTGCATTATCCTGTCATACTTTACTAGTAATTTTAGCTTCTGTACTGTCTAGTAAATCATTCTGATTAAGAACTTTTTGTCTAATCATTTACCATAATAAATCATTCGTATTTATATAAATATACCTGCTGTAGCATCATTAATCCTGAAGTTGTACAAAGGTTCAATCAAAATTTATAATTTCTTAGACTTGAACGGTTGATAGTTTGAGGTTAAGATTGGATCCAGCCCCTCCCAGGCTCCTCTCTGAGAAGGAATTTAGAAAGCAAGGGGGTCCTTTCTGTACCTTGTGACTCAGAGGGAAGGCTTCTCTAATAAGTTTGTCTGCAGCTCCCACTTTCTCCCATGGCACAATGTTCCCTAGCACTAGGTTAGCTGACACGCTGAGGGCAGTGGAGTGTCTCCCTGCTCTGAGAAAATGTAGATTAAGTGCTATTCAGTAAAAGTTTAGACACGTCTGAAGCATCCGTAGAGGAATGTAAATTTTCAGTTTCATGTTCTATTTTAAAAATCAGAATCTTTTCATTTTCATCTCACCTTCCTTGACCTACGTATCTTCTCATCACCCAAAAGTCTGCAATTTTTTTAGCTACATTTCTCCTGGAAAAATAAAGAATAGAGTTAGCTAGATTTTATAAGCCATGCCGAGACATGCAGGAAAACTCTTCCAGACAATAAGAAGCATTTCTTAAAACGAAAAACCAGCTGGAGGTAACAAGCTGGAACAACTTCTTCTCACTAGATAAAATGTCAAGCCATAGAAGAGACCAGAATGTCTGTATAAAAAAAAAATTGGTCTTCTTGTGTAAGTATGCAGCTCCAGTTAAATCCAATTTAAAGATACTTGCAGTCCGGCTGACTCTAAGCACTGAGTTGATTATATCGTCAGTACTTATCGTGCAGAAGAAAATGTTAATTTTTCAGTTACAAAGGAATATATCTTCAGATGTAAAAAACAGATCCCTGATGTGCAGAGTGCCTGTGTGCTCAGGGAATAAATGCACACATTGGCACATTCCCATCTCCCTGCTCCCTATTGTCACTAGAGCCTTGCACCAACCATTCCACATGTGACCATGGCACACAGGATGCATCCCTGAGGGTGCCAACAGCCTCACCAATTCCACACCAGTGCATGCTGGAGGAATTGCTTTATATCCACAAGATTATTTCAGACTTCTTCCCTTTCAAATCTTTAGGCACAAATGAGCTATCACATACCATGTCTGTATTTTAAACAGCTGAAATGGAGGAATATGATACTTTTTTCACTGCAATTTATTGTCAAGGGCCTGAAATGTTAAGTTTCCTCTGTAATTTAAGAATGGAACATACGTGCAAGGAAGCAGCACGAAAACTCTGGCTCTGGCTGAAACTGGGCTGCAATGATTTAGATTGTAGGTATCTTGCTATGTAGCAAGACCATTATTTTCATATTCTCTTGAAAGTTATTTGTAGCACATTTCTTCCACAGAACACGTGCAATCTGTAAGCACTCCAGCAGTCTGTTGGTACTATTAAGTATCTGTGGGTAACTGAAACAATGCATTTCATTTTTACTTTCTAGAATCACTTCAGTTATTGATCTCACCTTCCTTGACTTTAACATTTTTGGGATTATTTCTTTGACTTGCCTTGATAGCTGCCAAAGTAAAATTCATTACAATCTACAGCCTGTCAGTAGTCTTGGGCAGAACAAGATATCAGAGACAGCTGTTAGCACTAAGTAGAAGTTCACATTCTTCAAAAAGATGTGTATGGGTGTACACAAGCTACTAAAACGTAGCAAAGTTATTCTCAAACAGCCCCAGTCGGGTTAGCTCACAGTCAGTACCTTGTCATTCTAGTTACAAATTTGTGCCTGAGACCATCGTGCCACTGACTTTGCCTGAAAGTACAAAGCAGATTGTACTGACTGAGCTCTAGCAGCAGCATTGGACCTACTTTCATGCAAGGTGTGTGTCTATCTAGACAGAAGTAGAGCACACAGCAGTTCAGCTATGCACATGTACTGAGCAGAAAACACTGCCTCAGCATTGCTACAGTGTCTGATTTTAGTCTCAATACAAGACATTTTTTGAAAAGCTTAAAAGCATCTCACTGAAGATCAAGAACCACCCTCTGTTATCCTCTGTCATTCCCACACAAATAGTTTTCTGCTCTCTTGCCTATTAAAACAAAAAAGAAAAGAGCTAAGTAGAGATTACATGCTTCTGAAATATTTGACCTGATGATAGAAATAAATCCATACCCGTTTGAGCATTATAAACAGGGTGCCAAACATGTTTGACCCAGCCTGTGCTGTTAATAGAGTTGACGCAGGTTTTGTATTATTTAAAGCATGATATAAGACTATAAGAGATAAAACTGTAAGAGCTTTATCTGTTATTGTTACAAATGAAATCCAAGATGACTGAGAGGAAAAATGATCAGAGAAAGTGTTCTTTTTTCAGCTTATTTACTCAGCTCATTCAACAATACTTTCTGTGCAGTCAGATTCTTCATGCTGGAAAAGATGAGCTTGTGCAGATGCACAAATCCCTATGATAAAGTTCCAGCCAACACAGCTTAGGATCTGTGTATAATTCCTGCTCTCTTTTTATTTGCCTCCAGCCCCATTTAAGGACATGATACTAAGTAGCCTGCATTCACATTACCTTGGTCATGCTCTGGTCCTGAACGCTGAACTGGTGGAATTCATGCAAATTTGCTACATGGGTGAGGTTAAAACATGACAGCTGTTACTCACTAGATGTCCATTAAGCAATTTCACTCCACTTTACAGTCATGCCTGAATAGGGTTCCTCAAGCCAAAAGTTTGCCTGTAAGAGCCTTTGGACAACCAGAAAACCCTCAAGAAAAAAGCCCAACTTCATCTTGTCACACAAATTACTCCAGAAGCACTTACCACAGAAGCCACACGTCTCTGGGCAGAACACACTGCTCTCATTTGGGGAATTTTACCAATTCTGGGAATTCTCCTGATGTGACCAGTCAGACCAATGGCTTTTCACAGGCTGCCCCACTCCCCTCTGGGTGGCCAGAAACCCCTCTGTCCTCTGCCACTGCCTTAATTTCTAGCTCCACTCTCTGCATGCAGGTGCCAAAATGCAACTTGCTCTGACTTCACACCTAGAGCTCTCTTGCTCCACTCACACCTGCCACCTTGCTAGCCCACTTTGATTTGCTATGCTTAGCAAATCATGGGTTTAAAAAGTAGCTTTCTGGTAACAAGGAACTGTTGGTGCACCTATCCAGCCTAAATTCAGTTCACAAAAAAATTTGGTGTAAACTTGTTCCCATTTCATATTAATTTCCCTTGAAATCTGTATTATGCCACTTTGTTCTTTGGCAATATACCAGGAAAGATGCCCAGTACCTGTGGGAGTAAAGGCAGCCAAGTAGCTGTTGTTTGAAACCACAAGCTTTTTCTCAGTAACACAGCAACCCACACTTGCTCATCTAATAAAAATCTCATTAACTGTCAGCTCTGACTGTTGAATTATCAACAGGTCTGAACAGATTTATCTGCAATAAAGGGTTTGAATATTTTCCATTTAAATCAAAATACTAAGACTTAGAACCATAGGAAGAAAAAAATACAGGATTCAAATAATTACCTTTAAAATGAAGGAGCAAGGAGAACCAGATCTTGCATTTTTAACTAAAATCTAAAAAAACTAGAGGTATTTCTACAACATGACCTCATGGAGGAAAAAACCCATGAGAATTGCCATTTTGAATCTCCCAGCCTTCAGTCTGTTTTTTAAGGAAAATCAAATCAAATTATTATATGTGAATTCAGTAATGTCACTATTCTTTCATGAAAATGTGTTCCAATACTCAAAAGGGCTAAATCAGTCATACATCCATTTTAAGAAACATATTTTACTACTCTGTTACTGCTGTATTAATTCACCTTTTCCACGTATTTGTATCTATACTTGCATCATTAAACATTATATTCTCCCAAGAGAGAGAAAGCACAGTTCGCTTTCTTGAGTCATTAATCCCAGGCTTTGACTAGCTACTCTCTTCAAAAAGACATATATTAGTTTCAAGTAATTAATTACTGCAATACCTAATAGCAGGTGACCCTGGTTTCTCTTCTCAAATATAAATCATGACTGTAGAAGGAATAATGAAAATCACAGAAGTCACTACCTGCAAGCAGGAAACTTCTTTAAGTAAAATACGTTACCCAAAATGAAGCATGGAAAAACAATGTGATTGTGATAGAACACTGACTCAGTTGCTTCATAATCACTAAGACATTTCCCAGAGAACATTTAAGAAAAACATTGTTAATAAACCTCCCCAAAAACACAACTTGAAATATTCATTACCCAGCTAGAAAGAAATGTTTCACTTTCAGAACTTCTAATTGTTCTTGTTAAACTTGGTAGAAGAGGACAGGAGAAAGCTGTGTAACTTTCCCCTTTGAAAGCTTCAGATGCTGCAATAGTGTTTGTGATTATATATTCTACTAATACTAGAAATATTGAGAGGAGGCATAGGGTAACTCATTAATACAACCAGATATCTAGGTGTTTTTATAGATGCACCTCTACTGGGAAGCAAAAAAATTCTTCTGTTAATTTTCAAAACAGTCAATAAGCCTATCAACTTTAATGCAATCCATGAAGATACTTAAATTCAGTGCAGCTACTTACACACTCTTAGTGGCTCTGGAAGATGGCACGGTGATCCCACAGTTATTTAAACAACTGCTCACCTGTCACATTGCCAATAGTTCAATTGCTCATGCATTTTCATTTTGTAATAATGTTTCCTAAAAGCAGTCTGTGGCCAAATTTTCCAGCTTTGGTACCATTAAAAATGTTTGACTCACCAGTAGATACTGAAAGTACCTATTTTCAGTAAAGTTATGTGCAAGAGCTCAAGATTTGGCACTGGGATTTTCTAGGAAGGTACTCAGGTTTTAAACCTGTCCCGTTCAGCTGAAGTCCAGCACGGTGTTGCACTTGGTTACATCAGCTGGAAATCTAACCAGCTTTAGTCAATACTTACACTTCCAGTTAGAATTTTTATGCCGTAGCAATTGGGCCTTCATTAAAGGACAAGATTTGGTGTTTGCTAGTCTTAAAAAGGAAAGAAATCTGATGAGCCAGTGCTGGCTTTGCAATAAGAGTTCAGCTATCACTCACTGCTGATAATTTCATCAAGAAAGCAAAGTCCTCAGAAATAGTTTTCCCATTCTACCCAATCTACCATTTTAGTATATTGCTGGAAATATTTTCATCAGCATTCTCTGTGGAAGCATCATTTCTATCTGAAGTTGCTCATGACAAAACTAAGGTTTGCTTCCCGTTCTTTTATGGGGGGAATTCAGTACAAACACATGGCAAAGGATGACAAATGGCAGTGGGGAGCCAACACCCAGCAGTTGGAGAGCAGGATCAGACAGACCACTGACTCTTAGCACCCACATAAACACAGGAAGAATACAAAGAGAGTCATCAACAAATCAAAAGGCTAAAATAGCTGCACATACTTTACTGTGTGTGCCCCCTAAATTGATGATTACTCTCAGGCTACCCGAGAACAAGTACACTGTAGATTGCTGGAAAAGACATTCCTCACAACTTTGTTCTATCCGCTCACATGTGGAAATCTCAGGCTAGGATGATTGCTTTGTTTCCTTACTTAGCACTTTGCCTTAGCCTTTAAGGCTACTGCTTTATTTTATTATTTTTTTTTAATGCAAATTCACATAAAACAGTTGTCTGTGTTCATAGGTAAAAAATAGTACACTTAAGAAATGTATACATCCAAACTACTTAATCAGATAAATCTGAGCAGTGATATGTTCCTTTCTATTCCTCACATCATATTAAGGGAAAGAGCAATTTAAGCAGCTTGTGATACTGATATAGTTTAGATTTAGAGATAATATTCCTAATATTCTACTGAACAAGTCAGTTCATTAACACCCTTTGACATGAGTCAGTTATTGAGTGATTATATGCTATAGCCTTGAATGTATGACATTATATTACTGGTGCCACTCCTCACTCAGTAGGAATCTTCCTACCATTTTGGGCTGCCTGATTCAGGCCTTTCTTACACCTCTTAGAAAATTTTTCCAGTTCCCCCAAAATGAAAGGCTTAGTATTAGATACAGACAATCATAACTGCAGAGAAAACGTTGGTAAGTCACCAACTGTCTGACCCTCTCTCTCCAAAACAGCTGATCTCTATGTTTTGAAAAACTACTTATTACTTAAAAAGTGAGCTCTTACTTCACTGCATCAGTCATTGGGCAAAGGGTAGGATGCAGGAATGTGGCACCTCTGGATGAGAAGGTATTTAGAAACTTACAGAGATTTCTTCAGTTTTTCATAATGACCCAGTTTTTCTACAAAAGTAGAGCATAGAGATTTAGTATTAGGGAGGACTGAGCAACACAATCACCTTAAGTAAACAGTTTGATCTTGATACAATACATGTATATTTTGAAAGGAGAAGAAGTTTGCTTAAATATTCAAAGTGATTAATGTATAACTGCTGGAATTTAAGCTTTCAAGCAGGCATTGTCAGAAAAAAAGGTGTCACAATTATATCCCTTTCCAGCACTAACTCCCTCTTTGTACTTGGTTCTTAAAATGTTTCCCCTATATTTAGGTCCATTGTTTTCAAATTGCTTCCGGTTTGTTTCCATTTTCCTAGGGAAGAAATTAGTGGACTTAGCATACAACTTGTCCACATAATTAGATAACATTTCTACATATTTTACTATAGAAAAAGCCTCACAGAAATTGTAATGGCAGAAATGGAGACCACAATATTAGTTAAGCTATCTTCTGGCCCTTGAGGGAGAATTGTCATCCCTAAAATTAGTCATAGGATCACAGAATATTCTGAGTTGGAAGGGACCCATTAGCATCATCAAAGCTCAGCTCCTGGCCCTGCACAGGAGAGCCTCAAGAATTACACTATGTGCCTGTTCCTTGACCCTGTTTTCAAACAAACCTCCCAGACTGAAATGCCCTTCAGATCATGTTGCCCATCCAACATCAGTGTCAGAGCACTTTTCTTACTTTTTCTAATGACTTGTTTAAGTCTGCTCGCTATCATTTAAGTCCATTACTCCTTGCCCTAACTGCAGCATGTGGCAGAGAATTTAATTTTGTTTATTACACTGTTTGATGTAACTAAGGACTTTGATCTCCTCAGTATTCTCATCATCAAATTTGAAGTTACCGTTCCCTCAGCACTCTGGATCCTGACATTTGATGTACATCCCTCCTGGTCTGCAGAATTCTGTGCTAAAAAGGGTTGGATACTCCTATTTCAAGGCTCTGTTTTTGATGATGCATCCACTCTGGTGTGTGTCACTCCAACAGCATGACACATTGAGTCATTTAGTTTGCAATCCTCTATAACGCTTAAATCCTTTCCTGCAACTCTGCTGTCCAGGCAGTCTTGCCCCTCTAAAGTTGGCATTCATTTCAAATGAACTGCTAGATAATTCCTCAAGAGTCTGATAACCAGATCATGTCTTCCAATGTGTTTACAGCCTTTTGAATAAATACCTTCTGCGTAAGTACAACATTATTCCTTCATTGAAATCTCTGATGAAACTAATGAACAGTGCTAGACTCAAGAAAGGTCTTTGAATCATGTTTGATAAATTTTTTTACCTTTGGATTTGATATTGAAGCACTAATTTTCTATTCTAGAGTAGTTTTTTTGTTAACAATTCTGCATTTCCTGATAGTATCACCTACTACATATTTTTCTAGTCCTTAGATACAGTGAAGGAGCATAAAAATACATAAAAGTCAAATTATTTGACTTCTCTTCTCTTCTCTTCTCTCTTCCCTTATTCACTCTGCCAGAGAAGAAAATTAAATCAGTTTGACATGACTTGTTCCTGGTACATCCATGCTGGTTGTTACTCATCTCCTTATCATTTTCCAGGCGCCTACAAATTGCTTTTTTTTTGAGTTTATTCTGGTTTGGGTTGTGGTTTTTTGTTGTTGTTGTTGTTGTTTGGTTTGTTGGTTTGTTTTTTTTTCCCCAGGCTCTAAGCAGTGACATCCATATAATTCTTTGGCTGTTATATTTGGCTGTCTTGGCACAAGTACCACCACCTCAGCAGCGCTGGCCACCACTGCACTGGACTCCCTGGGTCAGCACAGACCCACTCTGGAAGTGATGATGGTCACAGGGCAGGTTGGTGTGTGAGGGAATGGTGCCTCCAAAATGGGGCTGAGGGAAGAGGCTTTTGGGAGTGGTGAGGGAAAGGAACCAGGGACTAGACACAGTGAGGCACAGCCCAGCTCAGGCAAAACTCCCCTACAAAACAGTAGGTGGGGGATGGATCCAACAGACGCTGATGGATGTTGGTCCTGGTCTTGAGGGCAGAACTTCTCACATTCCATCCCTCTTCGTGAGAGCCAGCAGAAAGATTCTCAGTCTTATAGAATTCAGCATTGCAACAATTAAGGAGTGATTAAGGAGTAGATCCAAAGAAAATAATCAATTCTCTGTTTCGCCTTTCTCTGAGGCAGGTAAGCTTCTGTGGTAAGAAAGTAATTAGTATGCAGGTAACCACAAACATCCTCTTAGACAGATTTTACTATTGCCTTCCTAGAAGCCACATTTACCATATTCATATTTATTAATGTTGTCAACAACTGATTTACCTTCATTTTGCTTGCAGAAGAAAAACATAAGAATTTAGCTTAGAGAGATGCTGCAGCAGAAGATTCTATCACAGATGCACAGACCAACTTTACAGATAACAAATGTCACCTTTTACTGACTCTTCCAACTTTATTATTTCTTTAGCAAGCCTTTTGAAATGCCAAATCCAAATCACGTAACACCCTGCAGTCTTTCCAAGTCTGCAAAGATGGAATCAACTTCACTTTATTTTATTTACTTTTATTTACTACAAAAATGTTGTTGTTATGCTCCTGCTTGAAGTAACTGGTCTCAAACCAACTAAATATCTTACTTCATGCAGTCTTACTTATAGACTGCAGAGATCTTGTTGTGCTATTTGCATTTATATTAGTGTGTTGTGTAATACAGGAATGAGGCAGAAATGCATGTCAACTCTGCCTTACTTTTCTAACTGTGGTTGAGTGTAAAACAACAAATCTGGACTGTTCCAAACATCTGACAGCTCTGCTAAATCTCTGTTTGATGAAGCAACAGTCACTGTATGTCTCTAGCAATGAATGTAAAATTGGAATTTTAAATGTTATTCCAGACATCAAAAGACAACATTATGTCATCTGCTCCATCAAAGCTTTAAAAGCTCTGCTGGAGAAATTAAGGGATACATCCTATTTAATTTAATACCTCCTATGATCACACAGCTGTGTGATATGATACCACCAAAATAACTTCTCAAGCAATGAAAACACTCCACCACGTTAGAACTCAGCAGTAACAAATGTTAATGATTCAACTCGCTACATATGTTGGATATTACAGCAACCTAGAGCGCAGCTCCGCATAACGTCAGAAAAAGAGGACACGTGACAAGAATGCAATTTGTAGTTTCTAAACAGTTTTGATTAACTGTTTTTAAAAGGTGAAAAGGCTACATCTGACAGTAGACTTGTCTTCTATTTAATCCTAAAATTTCCCTCTAGATCTTTTTTTTTTTCAGATCATGCTTTTCACTGCAATAAACCTGATTGCTATTACAAATCTAGCAGATAATTTGGAGGGTACACTTCATTTAGCTGGCATAATCTGTCCCCTTTCATCTTTCCCTGTCACATCAGGTACTAGCCACTATTGCAAGGGGAATACAGGTCCTTAGACTCAATGCACTTTGAAAGATCCTTTGTTTAGGATTATCCCTCAAAACAGATCTGAGCAATCAGATAATACAACTGCATTCTTGTCACGGAACATATGCTTACCAACAGCTAGTGATGCCTCCCCTGCATCATCCTTCTGCATTTAGGAAGTGTGGTGCTAGATTTGGATTTAAATAAAACAAAGGTGTCAGGCAAGTATAAAGAGTTAGTGTAAACAAAAAATGGATGGATGGCTAAGTGCCCACTGAACCATCTGAAGGAGAATATTTTCCCTACATTAAGGTAATTACGTGTTTATAAGCTATTAGGCATAAGAAAGCTCTATTTTCTGTCTACTTATGTCAAATAGCATAATATTTCCTAAAGCCATTTTTATCACTCTTTCTGGAATTAAGAGTTAAAATCACAGGTGGCTAAATTATGAAAATTCAGGTCATGTGGTGAACAAGAAGAAGGCAAGGAAAAAGAAGAGTTTAAGAGGTCAGATACCTAAGTCAGAGTTTTTAAAATATATTAATGGGAAAGGGCAGACCAGAAAAACATCACCCTTTTACTTGATGAGGATGGTCATCTCACAAACAGGGACACAGAGCAGAGATATCAATTTCTTTCTCTGCCTCAGTCATCAACACTGATGACAAGGTCAGCAGGACCATGACTGCAAGAATGATAAACACCCAGTCAGCCCTGAACTTGTGGGATTTGCTACTCCAGCTGGATCTCTGAGTTTATGGGGCCTGATTGGATTCATCCCAGGGTACTCAAAGACCTGTCTGAGTCATTGCCGGACCTCTCACAATGATTTTTGAACAGTTTTGGGAATTTGGAAAGGTCTCTGTTGACTGGAAGCTGGCAAATGTCACAAGTTTCAAGAAGAACAAGAAAGTTGAGCCTGGTAACTGCAGGCCTGTTCAGTCTCACTTCAATGTCTTGTAAAATTAGGGAGAAGAATATTCTGGGAGGTATTGAAAAACACCTGGAAGACAACACAGTCATTGGTCAAAGTCAGCACACAGTGTGATTCTTGAAGCTATCCTGTGAAAGGCCAAAAGGTGGATGTGATGATCCTTGCGGGTCCCTTCTGACTCAGGCTATTCCATAATTCTCTGATTCATCAGATACATTTCTAATCAGAATGGGAGTGTTGCCTCAGTACCTAATGTTCTGCAGATGTCTGTATATATCTGGATAAATGAGGATAGACAATTCTTGGAACTGATATGAAATATACACAGATTCAGACATGCTGATATTTTTATATCCTCCTGTATACCTAGGGAATGTGTTGCTCTGCTGCTGAAATAAGAGGATTCACTTAAGTATACATAACTGTTTTCTATTGAATGAAAGAAGATCTATCTATAATCTGGATACGCAGTTATAATGGGTTGTCTTAATATAGTTTATGCATGTTATGCATAATGGATTATGCATAATATAGATAATATATAATTATTTATTACATATTATGCATAATATAGAATATGCATATTCTGCTTTGTTATTGAAGGCTGAATGTAGAACATTTATTTAATGTTTTACAGCCAATTAAGCAAGAAATCACTTGACAGTAGTTTGAAATGATGCATTCCTAATTTCTTGGGAATAAATGTTATCTTTCCAGATTTCTATTTTAAAACTTCAAAGAATTTGAATTTTTATTAATGGATAGTTCAATCTTTTTATATCTGTGACTGTGAAATATGACAAACGTGGCATATGACTAATTGTTCACATTGCTACAGAAAACACACAGGAGTAATTACTTAAAACCACTTCTCCTGTTCACTTCAATCTATATCCCAGAAGCACCAAATTTTATGTGAACACAGGATTTTAGTAACTCATGTCCAACTATGGAAGTACAGAAGAGTGTCTGGGTGGGAAAAGTTCAGTCTCAGTGCACAGTCAGGGTTTCAGCCCTTTACCAAAAACACAATAAAACCTTCCAGCCATCTCAATAAACACCCCAATAAGCATCTGGAAACATCTCTAAAAGATACAAGACTGAGGAAAACAAAACTGACCGTGCATATAACACTGAATGTTGCCAGTATGAAAAAATATAGCCAGAAAGAATATGGGCACCTGGGAGTTAGTCACTATAACATCTCATATTCAGGCTCACAATTAATGCAGTGGGGTTTGCCAGCTGCATTCGAAGCCTAGGTTAATGCATGATATCCAATGGCAAGCTGGTGTCTCACCACCCAGGGATTTTATACAGACATCATGCTGAGCAAATTATCATCTGGATACATGCAAATCCAGAGGTTATAGGAAATAAAGACTTTGCAACCACTCTAGCATATCCTAATGTTCAACAACAGTGCTGGAAGGTTGTGTCTGCTTGTTTAACAGTAAGTAAACACAGCTGAAATATGGGATGCGGACAGGGAAAACCTGGCCAGTATTCAGCCTACTCCCACCCTACCCCCAACACCTAGCACTCTGAGGGCACATTGCTGCCTGTGGTTCCACAGAACCACCAACTTCAACATCACCTCCTGGAGCTGCATCTGCCAGTTTTGAGCTCAGCATCCCACACATGGAGATTATTTTTTCTCTAGAGGCACTTCACTTTAACAGAGTAATCTATATTGATGAATGTGGTGTTTTGTTTTTTTTTTAATTCCCTCACTTATACCTGTGAGGTCTTTCTGGAGCTGTCTGCCTCTAGTGCAGAATTTAACTACCCAAAGGAGCCAAAAGACTCATTAACTAGAAAGAAAGTTTTAGGCAGCATAACAGAAAAATGTTGATGCTTAGTAGTTAGGGCACGTAGTAGGGTAAGACCTGGTTTCTGTCTGGAATTTGTTTAAAGTCTTTTGGTATCTGGCTGAAAGCAGCCTGTTTCAATTTCAACAGAATTTGTAATAAAAATGTAGTCCCATTATCAGTGCACCGAGCCATTTACTTACTCCCACACACAAAGCATGGCAAATCAGTTTACAGAGATCATTTAATCACTCATGAGTGCACCTTGGGCAACATATCCTAATTCTCATAAATTATCTACAGTTTCTAATGTTTATTCAGAAGAGAAACATTTCAGAAGGTCAGAAAGGATCATTCATCAGAGGCTTAGAAATTGCTCCTCTGTCAGTTTTACATACAGTAAAGGAATACATAGTAATTTTCAGACTTGCATCAGGTTTTATTATTTTTCTGATAATGGGCTTTTTTTTCCCACAGAAAGAATAAATTCTCATTTAAAGGATTTGTGATCTAGTATTTTCTTTCATATTTAACCTAGTACCAGACATCTTTTTATGGTACCAAATATCCTTTTCCTGTCATCCTAAGACTATGAATATTTTTTACCTATCCTAACACTCAGAATTTGATTGCTTTTGTATGGCTACATTTTATTGCAATGTGCATAATGTGCCTCCCCCTAAACATGAGAAAGAAAAATAAGCCACATTAAATTTTGGATGCTCATGAAGTATCACGCAATTACCCTGAATATAAAGAAAATCTAATTTTTAGCATTTTACTACAGAAAATTTAGAATGGTTCTGTTTACAAGGATGGAGATGTTTCCATATGAAGGAGAAAAGTGAGGCAGAGCTCTTTGCCTTGCCTCCCCATCCAGGTGTGCCACGCAGGAAGGAAAGCCGTGTTCTCACACGGTGTGTTGGGGAGCAGCCCCACAGCTTGGGGCCCACTGACACAGGGCACCCAGTCACCCCAGTAAAGGTAGATGAGGAGCCACAGGGAAACCCTTGAGATCCTGCCCTTCTACAGCCTCCTCCTTCTGCTTTCACTTCCCTGCTACAGCTCTGCAAAGCCCCAGGGAAAGCTCCCTGCCAGACAGAGAAGGAAGAGGGGAGAGGAAGGAGCTGTGGCTGCCCCAGCATTGCCTGCAGGAGAAAATTAGACTCTGCTACAGCTTGCACCTTACAAAGGGCAAGGCCTGCCCAAAGGCTTCCTTTGTATAACTGGTAGGCATCAATTTTAATGTCATGACTCACTTACTGTGTCTCCCTCTATAACTAAAAGATGCAATAATAATGATTCCAGTCCATTCAGCAGCTAAATTCAGAGCTGTGGTGTTCTAAAAGACTGTCACAAAGACTCTTTGGCCTGGAACATGTTTCAAATCTTCCCATCTCCCAGGAAAGATTTATGACCTGCTTAACACACTCTAATGCAAATGTAAGTATTTCTAAAGTCAAAATTATAGATACTTTCCTACATATAGGTTGAAAATGACTGTGGTTAAAATCTTCCTTGCTTAGTTAAAAGAAATATTCTGAAGCCCAAGATAAACATGAATGTGAGCATTAACTATTCAGATTCTTGGCATTTCAGTGGCTGATGACTGAAGAAAAAAAAATAAAATCTGGTGAAATATGAACTCCAGACAATAAAAAAGCATTTGGAAAAGAGACAGTGAAAATGAATAAAAATTGAAACGGGAGTACCAAAACCAGGACAGAAACCATTGTGGCTCTTCCCAACCATAGCACTACCAAGTGTGAGGGCAGCCTGAATACCTGCATATCTCCATAATTCAGTGCCACATGAAAAGCCTATGAAAGCTCGGAGAAGCTGCCTGCTCTATGGATTGCTTGTCAGAGCTGATCAGCACTGGTGAGTGCATATCTGCAGGTGCCAGGGATATCAAATGATCTGAACCTAAGAGCAATGGGCTCTAATCTGCAGATAAATTTAAAGAGCCCAATTCCCTGCTGACTTAAAAGGGGATTCAAGAATCTCTCCAGCTTCAGATATTCACTAGGAAGAAATATCAAGGCAGAGGAGTTAGGAAATATTCCTTGAAGGAAGCACAAGCTCACTGTAACCCTCTATTAGTCAGAAGATCCTGGATAGCCTTAAACATCCTGCAGAAATAGACAGCTTTGTGGTACAATGGCATTTGCATTTGAACAAAACATACTCAAGCAGCTAGACCCCAGCATCTCAGTTTCTGATTTATCCTTCTCTTCAAATCACCCTAATAATATAGATACTATTTTCAAGGGTAAAAAAAATCAAAGTTGCCTTGTAGAAAGAGCTTCCCCATTTTTCATATTCTTACACCTTTCTCTAGACTCACATTCTTTGTAATTTCTACTACTGCAGTCTGAACAGCTTTCCACAAAATTAATGACTGTACTCCAAGCCTTTAATCTTGTCCTTTTTTTTTTTTAGCGATTAGAAACAAATAGAGCGTGAGCTACAAAGGAAGTACTTTTCTTCTTCAGCTGACAGAAGGCAAGTTACTCTCAAACTCCCAAATATGAACCTGCTGGTTTATAAATAACTTCCAGACAGTCAGTCAGTTACATCTAAGCTTCCCTAAAAGAGAATTAGGGGGAAGAGACATGTTTGGACAAAATTCCTGTTCTGGATCATTTAATCATTAAATTGAGCCAGGAATACAATTATTTGGCTACACTGTATAGAAATCCTTGGGTGATATTTTTTCTATCGGAAAACCAGACACAATTACCCCTCCTGCATATTTTTAATCACAGAACTACTTGTATTGGAAGGGACCTTAGAGAAGATGATCTAGTTCCACCCCCTACACCCTTACCTGGGATGCCAACTACTAGATCAGGTTGCTCAGGGCCCCATACAACCTGATCTTGAACATTACCAGGGATGGGGCATCCCTTGGCATTGCCTCCAGTTCACCTAGATTGAAAACACTTTTAGTATTTTACTCACACACTCCTGGTGCCTTTAATATCAAACAAGCAGTGTTAACAGGTAGGAAGGTGTAAGGAACATACTTTGGTGCCCTTGGAGGGTGACATCACGTATCCACCTGTGCTGCACTGAGAATTGAGGCTTGCATTAATTTAGCTTCCTGCTGCTTTAACACAGAAAATGCGAGCACCACGAAGTTGTTGTGCAGCGATATTCAAAGAGGTAGATGTTATTTCATGCTAAGCATCAGGACCAGTGACCTTACCAGCCTGTAGCTGTGCTCAGCAGGAGGATGATGGGCAGGGAAGATGATAACAAAGTCAAGAACAACATGAATATAGCTGACTGAAGGTGCTGGCAGAGACCTGCAGAAAATTTACTTGAATTGCTCTAAATGAAAAGCATGACTTAAAATCGGCACCGTTAACATCAGAAAGGAATGTGCTAAGGTGCACTAAGCCTTAGTAATTTCCACCTGAACAGCAGCCTGCTCAGTTTTTTTGCCACTGAGTAATCCAATAATATATAGGGCAGGAGGGAGAGGGGCATCTCAAAAAGCGCAGATTCTCAGTTTGGATCCCAATGCCTACACAGCATAACTTTTAATCTTGCTCCTACACCAAAGTGTGTTTACATGCAGGAGCCACACAGCAGAAGATGCCCATACAATTATGACAGATGTGATTACACATTTAAAGATCACTGTGCAGCTTCCAAGTTGCTCTGAAGAGCTGATGGAAAAAGGAGAGCAGAGATGCTCATTTCCACAGGGCTCTGCTCAGGCCTCTTCACAGATGTAGCCACAACTAACCCCTCAGTTTGAAGGTCCATTTTAGAACTTAGGTCCAGGGCACATCTCCAGCAAAGATCTTGAGGCTTCCCATTTTCCCTATTTTGTAAGGTACCCAGTGGAGTAAAAAAGACCAAAAAAACCAAAAACACTTCAAAAGAGGACACGGTCTCTTAGGCTATGTTTTACAAAATACTTTACACAGATGCACATAACTTCCCTGACTGTGAAAATTTCGAACCTTTCTGACATTAAATATTTCTATTAAACAACACTCCAGTTGAGTGAGAATCTATTTTGAAGTGGCAGAGTCAATTTCTAGGGTGCCATGTTGTAATTTAACAGTGCCAAGTACTAGCTTGAATTTTAAAGCATGCTTTTAGCAGTTTAAACTGCCTTTTCCACAAGACTATTTCACCACAGATGCTCTGAGTTTGCTGTTACACAGTTGAAGAGCCATGCTTTTGAGAACATTTAAACATCACAATCAAATCATGACTGCCTGATATCATCACAGTTGCTGTACCATGTCTAGCAAAAACAGATTATGGAATGACATATGATTAACAAAATAATCTTACAATAATACTATTTCTAGAGAGCAGACATAAACATACAGAGCCACTATCTACAGCTCCTCCAGCAAGCATAAGCAAGCCAAAAATTCCCCAGGACTTTTTGTTCTTGAGTGGATAACTCCTTTTCTTAGCTGTGTTTAGCCCCTTTTCTGTCACCGTTTAATTACAGTGATGTTTTTATCTCAAATTTTTCTTCATGCTTTTGTTTAGGTGCCAGAATTCAGCTTTTCTCTTACTTGCTCTGTATTTTCATTTAATTAAATCTTCCTTTGTTGCTACATATTTGTTTTTAACTTTTGTGTTTTCATGGCAAGTTCTCCCTCTGGCAAGGCTTACTGCAAGAGTTACTGGATCATATTTCTTTCCCAGCACTTGCCAGGTGTTTACCATGGATTGTCTGTTCCTTTCTCACCTGTGTGCTTCCTTTTTTGAAATATAGGAATTACATTGAAAATGCACTGAAGAGTTAATAAATAATAACAACAGTAATAATAATGATTATACTTATTCAGGGGGAATCTGAGTCTCATTGCCTTTCTGCAAAAATGTATAAACAATCACTTCCCATCACGGAAACCTATGTAGAAATACAAAGCTCTTGCTAACTACAATGGCCAAATACCCAGCCCTAATGCTGGCAAAAGAGTCCAGAAGAAAAGAATCCAGATAGGATGGGATAGAAACGACTTGTGACTGCCACTCCATTCTTCACTAATGCTACCTATATCCCACTCCTGAGCAGACTCTCCTGTTAGCCTCCATTTCTCATTCCCTGTGTGCAGCACAGGCATCACCCACACTTCCTTGAGTGTTGTCCATTCAGATTTCCTACTCTCCCAGTGCCTTCCACATCAGGCAACATCCCAGAGGCAAGTCAGGAGTGATCGGGATCTGCATTACAAAACTCCAAGCATGAGGAGTGGAACTCAGGGTTAGAGTGCACCTGAAAATACTGCTGAAAAGCTCCTGTTGTTCCTCAGTCCCCACAGCTGGGATAATGGTCAGGAAACTGCCACAGGTTCCCCCTCTTCTGAATTTACTTTCTAGGGACACTCTCCTTCCCAAGTTCCTGCTCCTCTTCACATATGTGAATCCTCCAGCTACAGCTGAGGGCCCCTGTCCCCATAAAGCACATCTGAGTGATCTCCTCAGTCTGTGCCGCTGTCAGGCCGTGACAGTCCCATGGGAGAGGCAGCTTGGCCCGAGGGATTTCTGGGGTGATGCTGAGCATCAGTGTCAGCTGCTTCACCAGGCCCTCTCAGCAGCTCAGAGCTCTGCTCTCAGCAGCACACTGCGGGCAGCTCCAGACCTCCCAAGTGCTGCTCTGTGAATCACACATGGGCCTGGCTGACAACCCCTCCCTCCTGCCTAGAGAAACCTTTTCAACCAGCTTGCTAGAATTTTAGCAAGGATACAGGGCACATTATTACAGGAGATGAGTTATAGTACACCACAAGCCTGTTAGGAGCAGGAGTCAGTGTTTTGGACACACATCTAGAATATTTTCAGTGCAGTAATAAAAGATCTGTCTCTAGTTTCCCTACTGTTTTCACCAGTTTTCTTTCTTGTACGACTACAGCAACACCTATTTTTTCAACGAATCAATATAAAGCATGAATGAAGAAAAAAAAGCAGCTCCTGATGCCCTACACAAACTCAGTGACAAATATATGTGTGCATTTGTCCTCGAGAGAGATTAGGTTTCCAAGGTCTACCCATACCAAAGCTCCTTTGGTAAAGCATTTATGGCAACTTCTCTGTGTGTTACTGCTGTCAAGAAGGAGAGCTGAATTTAAGTGAGCAGGGTGTCCCTGCGGGATCATGCTGATAAAAGGAGACCCTTAGGGCAAAGAGCGATTCTGTGCTCCCTGGGCGCAGATGAGGCTGAGTGGGATCCCTCCTGGCTGCTCTCCAGGGGCATGGCAATGCACCATCTGTGTCCTGTCGCTGCTACTGCCATTTAATGCAGCCTCCTTCATTAGCTGGCAAAGTGAATCTCGGCTGAAAATCAGCTTCCCAAGGGCAATGAAGGGAGGAGAGCAGCATTTATCCTAGGCTGTAAGGCAACAAAAACAACACATTTCCAAAGCTTTCTCACTTAGAAAAGTAAACTAAGCTATTTTGAGATTTTCAGTCAAAAAAGGCATTCTGTACCCATAATTGAGTGTGGGATTTGGGTGTCCTGAGCAGCTTTGCTCCTGGCTGTGTGAGCAGCAGCCGGCAGCAGCGCTCAGCCCTGTTGGAGCAGCCGCCTGGGAGAGCTGCCGGCCCTATCTGCCCTGTCAGCCCCGGTCCCTGCTCACGCAAGGCTTTGTGTAATGGACCGCGTGCCATACAACTGAAATATTTATCATAATCATATTTACAGGAGGCTTGGCGCCCAGGAGGGACTGAAGGCCTGAATACCATACCAGAAGTGAAATAATGTGTAGTGTAGTTTTTTGAGGCTCTTTCTATTTTTTTTTTTTAAATTGCATTCAGAAAATTTGGAGCCAGACAAAAAACCTGGTTTGTTGGGGTCAGTGGCCACAAGAAATACTCGAACATGTCTGAAGGTAGTCATAAAAAAAGTAAGTGAGCAGAACTAATGCTTATCAGCAGAAAGCCTCTCTGCTGGCAGCCAGCTCCACCAAGCCCTGTGCCACCTTCCCCTGCTGCAATATTGTTTGCTTTATCCCCATCCATCCCAGAGGTGCAGCCACACCAGCAGCTGCAGCAGGGCAGAGTTATAAATGTGTAATGAATGCTTTTAAGGCTCCCCAGCAGGTGTGCAGCTTTTAAGTCCATGCTGTGATCTTATGTGGCTGGTGGGCTATGGGAGAGACAAAAGGGCTATGGAGAGTGGGAGTGGGAAGATGTGAAGACCAGAGCCAGGCAGGAACACAGCTGGTGGCACAGCTGTGGCAGGGCATCCAGCAGCCTGGACTCCAAAAGAAGGCAGATGAAAGTTCGTACTCCATCTGGAACTTAAAGGCTATAGAAAAGGTGAAAAGGTAATGCTTTTTGCTAAAGCTTTTGCCCATGTGCAGCATTGGTGCAGGTCAGGTACTGATCACGAGAGGCACCCATTTGTCCATCCTACAAATGAGGTAAGGGATTGTGCTTGTTGGCTTCACAAATCACTGTCTGTAAAAGGTGGTGTGTTCCCATGTGATTAGGTGGAGGGAACTTCAGGCTATGACTTTGTGGCTATAGCTTGTTGCCTCTTCCCCTAAAACACCTTAATATATACTTTACTCAAACACAGTGTGTATTCATGGAGGCTCAACAGTCTCCTCTACTCATGTCCAGGTACTTTCTATTTCTCAGCTTTTCCCTCAAGTCTCAGTGTGTTTCTGCCTAGCCAGTCACACTGGCAGCAATCCATTGGAATGGACAGTTTTGGGGTTTCTGTACTTGCTCTGTTTGAGCTTTGTCTCCACACTTCCATGAAAACTCCCATGAGCTGGTGGTGTGAGCCATAGTAGAGCATGACACTGTGTCACCTTCATCTAGCCTGGTGGATCTGCAACACACTAAGTGCTTATGTTCAGGCACTGAATTTTCTCCTTGACATGGGTGATAGAGGCTACTGGCAACGCTACCAGAATCTGGGGCTTAGAGCATTTTTCAAGGCACACTGGGATGTTTGCTGAGCTTTGTTCAATGCCTATATGTAGCTCTTCAATGTACTGCACTATATTTATCTGAAACATAAGCTGTCATTCTCCTCAACAACCAAAGAGTATGTGTGATGGACAGAATGGGGGGTGACAGTCTAATGTTGCAGAAGCTGAAGCCTTTATGAAGACCTTTGCACAGCTATAACTTTATAAGAAAAGCAGCATCGTCTGCAGGGGATGATACAAGTCTGGGAGTTAAGAAAGTGTGTTTTCTGACCCCTGATTTGGTTGTGACTTGGGATTAAGAAGCCACATTTGTCTAACTTGGGAGATCAAGTCTGACCTCCTCCCAGAGGACACTGGGAGCATCTCTTTAATGATTACCCTACCACACTTACCCTACCACCATTAGAGCTGTGTGCTCTAATTTATTCCAAGTGTGGCTGAACCCAAGTGAAATCTCTGGGAAGTTCAGATGCTTAGCACCTGAAAATCTTTGTTGTACAGAGCTAGAGTTCAGTATTCAGGTAGCAAAATAGATCTGTCCTTCAGCTACTAAGATTTTAACTAAGGTGAAAACAGCAACCCTTGCTTTTTCCCTTAAATATTCTTCTTTGTATTCCAGTGCAATCTAGACTTCATACAAAAGCCACAAATAAGTGTGTGCTTATGCTTAGCTGCCAATTTTCCTTAAGATGAGTAAGACTCACTTATTGCCCACTGAGTATTTTATTGTGGCAACAGCTTATTAATTTTTTAAAGGAATTATATATTTAAACTGATGAAAACAGAGCCTTGCCAGCCATGACTATAATACATCCTGCTCATAGTAAATCCTGCTTTGGCATTTGTGGGCAGAAGCTTGTTCAGGGAATTTTTCCAAACAGTCAGGTCAGAACAGGGACATTCAGCGTCTATGAAAAACTGAGATCTGTACACCACCACTGGCCAGTCTTGTCCTTGCTCTGTTTTACCCATCAGCGCTGAGACAGTGCAAGAGCTTGGGATGTCATTGCAGCCCTGTGGCACGGCCACACAAACCTGATGGGTTTTGGTACAAACCTGATGGCAAAGATGTGCAGAAAATGGCAGCTGGGAATGAGGTCTGGTGGCATCCAGTGTAGAGGTTCTGAAACTGGACTGGAGGCTAGCAGACTTCACTTCCTTCCCTCTTGGCAGTACTTTTGAGTGGTACAGCCTTGCTAGTTCAGTTTTATTAAGCAACTTATGTTTTGCATCCATTCCCATTTAATTATTCTACTTCTCCATGTACCTCTGACTGGGAGCAAGAATTTTATTATATACAAAAATCTCTCCCCACACTTTCTCTTTTGAGTGCTCTAACTGGTGCACAGGATTTAAAAAGAAAATCTGTGTGAGAAACTCTGAAAGTGAATCCCAAAGAGAGGAGCGTAAAGGACATTTGTGTTGCATATCAGTAGAAAGACTTCATGAAACATATAATGTGCACTTGCTGTGCTGAGTCTTCAGCCATTAATCCTGTTTCCTCCTGTAATTGTCCTGATTTATTTGCACATAACCTGTCTTTCTAGTGATACTTCATGATCCAAACTCTTGAAAATTGAGGGTCATTATCAAGAGCCCTTACTTTGGATAAGTTACAAATGCATAGCCACTTGCTAAGAATATTCCTCCAATACAGCATTCTCACATTTCATTGATTCACATGAGGAATAGAAACTTTAAACAGAATGTCAGTTTTGTTGCAGCGAAATTTAACAGCTCGATGCACTACCATCTGTTTAAGGGAAAATAAGAATCAAGCTGATGTTAGGGTTTAATGCCATAGTAATTCTTTAAATTGTACAGCAATATTGATGGCAGATTCATCCTTTGAGCAGACTGATCTCTTTTGGAGGTGCTGTATAACAGGAAGAATAGACAGAATTATTTGGTCTCTTAAGCAGGAAAGACAGGAAATTTGGTACATGAGAAGAAAGGAAGCTAAAGAGAGGATGCTTGACCACATAGTCAGCAGAAGAGTCAAGGGGGAAATCAGCACATTGGTTTTCCTGCTGAAGGCAGGACAGCAAGCAAGGACAGTAGCTCGTGGACTGTGAAACCAAACTGCCAGGAGCTGTTGATTCAATTGTACCACAGCTGCTGTTCAGCAAGTGATGCTGCCTTTCTCATTCTCCTTGTGCTTTAGACTAAATCTCTTTGCATGTTTTCTGGGATGGGGAGCCTTCTATGACAAGTCATCTCATCACATTCATATCCACTAGAGTTTCTACAAATGATCAATTTAATAATGACAGTAATGTTCACTTTTATCTTCTCCTTGCTAGTCATTTTGCTTGCTGATCTTTTGCAACACAAATCTTTTTGGCTCCCATTTCAACCAAGAACATAGTCCAGCAGTTAGGCTCAGTGCTAAATCATCTCTGCATATCCTCATTATACTTTAGTATTAGGAGTGCTAAGAAGCATAGAGGAATTCAGGGTAGCTAAGAAAGTTTTTTTTCCCAAAGTGTCATTTATTTGCAATGATTCTCTATATGCTTCTTCAAGAAAGTGAAGAAGATAGCAGACAACTAAAATATTTTCCCTTTCTCTTTTTTTTTTCCATTTTTTTTTCTTTCATTTTTTGGTTAGAAATCAGCATATGGTGATGGGTGCTCAATGTATTACAGCATGTTAAAAGGTGCAAAGATAAATAAAAGTTAACCAGGGTATTGTTAATAGGATGCTCCACCTGGGCATTACAAAAGTTAAATGCGGAAAGTTACTGATGTTATCCTCCTGTCATTTGTTGTCATCAAGGGCCAGACAAGCCATTATACAAAATGGACATGAATATATATTAAATTTGTATTTCTATTCATGAAAAATTATTAACATATAATGGGTGTTCTTGCTGCTTTCTTAAAAAATTATAAGAAAAAACTTTTAATTGTTCTAGCCTGAAGCTATCCAGAAATAAAAGCATCACAGAGAAAGAGAATTCACAAAGGAAATAGTAGTAAAAGAGAAAAACACTTTGCAGTACTAAAGACTTTTAGTAGAACTTCACTCTGAGTGTGGGTGCTAAAATTATGTGCTACGTTGAAAACAGCTCAACTGCCTGAATGCAATCTGCTATTGAGAACATTCTCCATGCCCCAGGTTGAAATAATCAGGTAAGAATTCTGCAATTACCTTATTACCCATTAGGGGAGAATCAAACTAAGAAACGCTATTAAAATCTCAGAAATTGTTCTTTAAAAGCCAACAGGTTAGTAGAAATCTGAAGGTGGAAGTGCTGATGCCCTACAAGGTGCTTGGGACTTGACCTCAGCTAGTTGGATGGTTACAGGGATGAACTATTCTGGATTGTGAAAGCTGATGACCTCTTGGCCTCCCTGAAAAACTTTTAATCATGTAAGAAGCAGTAAAGGCAATAGAACCACAACCTTGGCTTGAGGAGGTAAGATGATGACTTATTTAGGGATCTGTTTGGCAGAATCATACAGGAGGCTGCCCTGGGAAGCAAAGGGACCCAGGAGTGCTGGTTGACTGTCACTGACATCCCCTTCAAAGAACAATAAAAGTCTGACGCGTGGAGTCAAGCAAGTGGGGCAGGCAGCCAGCATACAGGAGCAGGCTCTCCTGCTGGAGTTCAGAGAGTAGGCAAGCACAGATGGTGGAGAGCACTTGCACTGTGGAGCAGAACAGAGACATTACCCTACATTCACTAAAACATGGAAGCATTTACTAAAGCCAAAGCTCAGCAAGAGTTAAAGCTCATATGGGACTCAAAGGGCAACAAAAGGGGCTTCTGGAAGTACACAGGAAGAAGGAAAAATGTGATCCTGCTCCTCAGGGGCCAGGAGACTTAGTGACACAGGATGTGGAAAAAGCTGAGGTGCTTAATATCCCTTTTTGCCTTTTTTTTTACTGATGAGGTCTAGCCTTAGACACTGAAGCACTGAAGAGAAATACAGAACAGGGGAGCACTTCAGTTACTTGGACACAACTAAATCCATGGATTTAGCAGGCTGTTTCCCAGGAAATAGGAGAAGGGGGTGGTGGGAACCTTTAAGGTCAGCAAAGGCAAAGTCCTGCATCTGAGGGCAAAGTACCTCATGCAAACAGTACAACCTGAGCCCCAGTGGACAGAAAGCCAGTTTATCCCTGTTAGTTTGAGTCAAGTAATTCAGTTAAACACATAATTAACCAAGTGAAACACAGCAGTCCATGATATACAGACCAGGTAAGATGATCTCATATTTTGTGAATATATATTAAAAAAAAGATAAAATGGAAAACAGCATGCAATTTTTCTTACCCAGAATGAAACACTTGAGACAGAAAACCATTTATCATCAGCCTGTGCCTTTAGTGCACCAATGGAGAAATTTAATGCCTAAACTAAATGCTTTGGAAAAAAATTAGAGATACTAACCATCTTCTAGGTTACTGTTTAGAAACTATGTTCCTTAAATGAATGTTTGCATTCGTGTGTCAGGAAGTGTCAGGGAGCTGGAGGAGACAGCGGGAGTGCTGTAGGAGCTTGCTTTCAGTTGGACACAATTCCCTACCTACTTGTTGTGATGAAAGAATAGCTTGTACTTAGACACACTGTCTAGTTCATTTCCATGTATTAAAGCTTTAATAAAGATTTGTATCCTAAAATCCAATGAAAACATTGAGGCCATTGTACTAAAATATACTTTATTAAATACAAAACATTTTTATTTTGTCATCAATAAACATACAGATAGGATCTATACAGATATATGTATATTCTTACACATTAATGTACATGTTTATATTTCTCAGTTCTAATACTTCTATGACATTTGTGTTATCCTGTAACACATCCAAATTTTTACAATATAACATTAAATAAAGTACCTCAAATTTTATTATAAAAGTTAAACATATCAGCCGTTTTCTCTTGTCTACAGACTTCAGCATCTTTTCTGAATTGAGAAGTTGTGAATTTGTGAGCTATTCCTCATTCTTCTGAAAGATGTCACCAACATTTTCTCCCTTCTGTCTTTTGTCAAAACATTCTATCCAGTTACAGAAAGGTTTTAAGTCAGAAAGGATGTAGCATTCAGTTCAGGAACAGGCACCTGACAAACTCTTTTCAATCTCTGCCACTGATTCTACCACACTTTTCATTTCCATCCCTCAAGTACAGCCTGCCAGCATAGGGACCTTCCTTGCTTCTTGTAGTTGGACACTGCAAAAATAAAGATCTAGGTGATCCCTTTCCCACAGGCTGCCTTGTCTCAGACTCTCCAGGTCTGTTCTACAATAAACTCTGGTGCTTGCTACAAATTTCATCTTCCCATGATAGTACAGTTGGAGTTTCTTAACAGACTAAACCCAAAATCAAGGCTCCAAGTGCTAAAACCCCAGAGCATCAATGATGCACATCACCATCCCAATCTGAAGGCCTGAAGCAGTTCAGTATTCTCTCACAAAGTCCAGACGTGCCACTTTTGAATTGGCAATTCTGCTGCATTCTGCCGGGGCTGCAGTTCCTCATCTCTCCTGCTGCTGCCTGTAATTTTACTCTACCTCTTACATGGGCTACTGAAGCTGCTCTGGCTGGGCATCTTTTCAGCTTCTTGAAAATTTCTGTTGGCAGTAAATTGTTTCTCTTTTCTCCACTACTTTGAAAAAAATGCCTGATCTGCCATGAGGGAACAGCCAGAGCCATACCCGGAGCTTATGAAAACCCTATATTCACATTATCTGCAAATAGGTATTCACATATTTCCTCTGTATATTGTATATTAATGTATGAAAATGACATTCTGCTTCCATACTCCTTAGCCTTTTGTCATCTACCACCACAAGAGAGCCAACATCTCCTTGCCCAGCATCCTTACCCCTCAGCCTCCTCATATAATTTCTTCAAGAATGAAGTCCTCAAGTGTGTGGTCTAATAACTTAAAAATAATCATTCTGCTACATATTGGGTGAAAAAAAAAAAAAAGCCAGAGTCCAGCTTTATGTATCCTGGATACGACTTTTCACCAAAAAGGTATGACATAACAAAACTAATTTAAATGTGGAATTAGAAAAATTATTACATTTTCTAAAGCAATGCAAATGAATAACAGGTTTATTTAAACTGCAGTGATCAAATAAACTACAAAGAAACAATGAAACATCTATAATGGATTCATTAAAAATCATCTGGTAACAAAAGATTTACTGGCCACTGACAGAACTTTGTGGACTATCTGTTCTTCTGGAAAGCAATAAACTGCTCAGTAATTATTAGAATATGTGACTTTGCCAGGTGGCCTCCAGGGAGGACTCATTTCATTCCTATGGACAGCCTGCAACTTCTTATGGTTCTTCTCAAGCTGTTCTCTCCTCATTTTGTTTTCCTGAGAATAAAAAGATTTGTGAAAAAAAGCCCAAACCAAAACCACCCCCCTGCCCCCCAACAACAATTCTACTAACAGAAAAGTTATAATTATTGTTATGCCTTTCTTGTGTAAAATGAAAAGAAAATATGGAATGGAAATCTGCCTTTTGGAGCTTGGCACATCCCTTTTAGAGGTTCAGTCACAAACATTGCACAGTGCAACACAAGAGGCTGCACACTGGCTGTCATTTACGATTACAGTGACTGTCTCAATGATGGGCTGGGTTTGTGCACTGTCTAAACAAAAAGCCCCAAAAAAGCCTAGTAGATTAGATATTGTATTGGTCTTGTATGTAATAACTCTCATATTAATTACTTCTTGTCTTTAAGAGGATACCTAAATCACAAAAATTGCAAAATATGTTGTTCTCATATTGAGAACATTGATGCATTATTGTAACTTTCTGTACTTATTAAATCACACTTGCCATGTACTAGAACAAACTGGTAATTAAACAATTTAATTTTAAACAAAGATCTATCTAACTTACATTATAAGCACTGCAAGGTTCTAATTCTATTTTCTACTGTTTCAAACAGCAATGGGGCAATTAGGATGAGGGATAAGCAAGATACCTGCAACACTCTTTTTGTGTCTCACTAACTAATGAGTTTCAAGAGAACTGTCATTCAAAAATTATGGTTCAATTATTAAGAATTATTTTTTAATTTCTAATCAGTTCTATTCTACATAAAATAAGCATTCTTCTTTGCAAAGATGATTGCTGTTTCACCCTTGAAAGGTCGAGTATCTTAAGGTGCATCTGCATTACCAGTTTAGTACACCAGTGAGCTCTCTGTAGGTGCAAGTTTTCCTTGCAGGTTTGTGGTGCACATGGGTGCACACTTCTTACTGACTTAAAAGTAGTTTTTCTCTTGGTGGAACCAAAGCTGACCATACAGACCAGAGAACAATCTACAGTTCCCTCTGTGATGGGTGGATAAGAGGTCCTTGAGCAGCTGGCTTTCTCACACATTAACAGTACATTCATTCCTAAGACCAACAACTGGCAAACACATCCCTGGCAGTAAAGATGCAATGTGGATATGGCCACTTAAAACCACCATCAGCTGTGCCAGATCCAACCTTGGTTCTTTCATCATTTGCAGCCCACCAGCCAGTATTCTGAAGCACCCACAGCAGTTTTGTATTTTCACATGTATGAACTGCACTGCAGTGAAAGCACTGCTCCATGAGGACAGCTGTCAGATAGCCGGTACTGTCAAATAACCCATGATCCTATTCCTCTGGTGGACACTGTATATCCACAAATTCCCAAGATGTTGGCAGTCTTTGTCTGTTACTCATATGTGAGCAGGGAAAGTGAGGTAACTGTGGCTGAGGGAATGGACTGGAAAATGGATGTGGAAGCATTACTGTAAAAAAGGGAGCTTGGGTGAAGTTTTCTCCTGGTTTACATATATATCACAGTCAAACTACTAGTGTGCCCAAAACTTGTAAAAAGCAAAGCAACACACTGAAATATCAACCCTGTCAATATGATTCCAATCTGTGCCCTTCAGCCGTTTGACAATATAAATCTGAAGATCCAGTTCAGTTAGGAACGTCTGGTCTGGCTAAACAAACACACAATAATTCCATGGTGTTACTAGTAAGGCTGAGTAAAAGCAAGGCAAGGTTTGCAAGACAAAAGTTCATCACAAATATTTTCTCTCTGTACAAACTGTATCTTTCTGGATCACACGGAGTAATTGAGACAAACTAGGCCTGCAGCACTGTGACATTCTGGCCCTTCTCACCCTTCACTTTTGCCTTTCTCCTTTCACAGAGATTTCATCAGATGAACACAACTAGTGGCTTTGGGTCTTTAGAAAAAATTCAAGATATTCTAAAATTCTTGAAGGGAACTGTTTCGTACCCTAAGAGAAAAGTAGTCTGCATTATCAGTGATATTTTTCAAAAAAGACATCAAGATATGTCAAGCAGTACAGAGGAGCTTGGGAAGAATATGCTCCAATGGAATACATATATGATACATGCTCCTGTATCCATAATCACAGAATCATATTGTACAAGGATATCTATACCATCAGAACAGGTAAGCGAAAACTCATTAAGACTTATTGCAGCAGTATTGCAAGCATTTGAGAAATTGCATGCTACAAAGAAATGTGCGTATTTTATCTTTATCAAGCACTCTCTATTGAATATATGCTGCACAACAGACTCAAGTATGAAAAATCACAACCAAAAATAAAGCATATACCCACCCGGGAAAGAAGCTAAAGTTGATTTGGATTTGTTAACTGAGCTTCAGTTTTGAACGTTTGGGTTTGAAGATCCAATTTTCATTAATGAATCCCAGTGGGACTGAGTTAATTTAACTGTTTTTTAAAAGATGAAATTCGAGGTGAAGATCTACTGGCCTCCTCTCTATCTTCAACACACACAAAGCTTTTATGTTCTTGTGATAACTACAGTGCAAATTCTCACAAGACGTAACTGACATAAATATTCCATAGAAAAATAAACAAGATGTTATTTGGACTAGTTGAAGAAGAGTAACAGAAACAGTGAAAGATTAAATCAATAACTGTAGCTTGACTTACACTAGATCAACTCAACTGTATGGCTCGATTTCTGTAGAAGTTTCCTACTCAATAGCCTAGTAAAATGAATACTTTTTCACTTATCAAATTCTGGGAAGAGCACATTCTTTAGCAGTATGACTGCCACACAGAAATTGAATTTTAGATATTACAGAAGACTGACAACATTTAAGAGGAGTAACAATAGCAGCCTTATTTCTAACCTATTGAAATGACAGGCCATGAAAATTGCAATATAGAAAGTATTCAGAGAGATCTTATTAAACTACATGAAATTAATAACCCACTTCAGCTATTTCTAACCCAGAAAAGCAACAAATCCATGGGACTTATCCTTTCTTGATGTTTTTAAACAGCTTTAGAATGCCAAAAATAGATATTGAAGATGCTCAAATTCAAGGTGAAACGTCAAATTTCTTCTAAGGCTTTCAACATTGCTATGCTGGTCTTCGAGAACTATTTGAGAGCAGCCTTACTTCTCAGCAGATCATGGTAGGTTGATGTTTATCACAGAAAATTGTCAACATAACTTATCTAGAGATGATACTCACTTGTATCCACAGTAAACAGGTATCAAGATTAGTATCTCAGAAATAATGGAAACTAAAATGATCTGTCATCATAAACTTTCTATGTGATTCTTGTCCACATTCCACTGCTCAGAATAGGTGCATGTCAATGACAAGTGTCAGACACCCGTATTATGCAGTAAGTAAAAAATGATCATTTATCAAGCTAGATTGGCTTGAAGAGTTCTTGGTGACTAGCAAGAAGCGAATGATAGAAAAGAAACAAAATAATCAGAAGCTTGAATTTCTGGGCAGTACTAAAGCATCTCACCTCAAGATTATCCTTTTTATGTCAGTATTTTACAAGTGTTAATAGCCTTTTCCAGGGCATTTACTTCCAGGCTTAAAAAGTAATCTTCTCTATGCATTTATGCTATCAAACATTCACACAATGACCTCTAAAAGCAGAAGTAACAGAATTTCCATTAACATAAAAGCAGAAGGTTTCTTCTTTTTTTAGAAGAACAACAATGAGATTTTTATGTCTGTTTTATCCATGCATTATGGTCAACACCTGTTTTGGGAAAGCTGAGGATGAATTTACACATCATTTCTGTTGAATGTTAATGAAAACATATTAGAATACTTTCTACTATATCACTCCTATTTTATTTCCCTTAAAAAAAAACCCTGTTAGTTGAAAGAATACTCTTAAAAGGCTTCCAAATTCTGCCCTCAGACCTGATGCCTATCTACCCGCAGGCAGATGTCATCTGAGTTCCCTTGGTAATACAATGACAACTTTACAGTGTTTCTCTCCTGCAGTTCACTAATGGTATGTATTTTTTCTGCAACTGGACAAAGTGAGACAATATTCTGGCCAAAAATGATGACACAGACATTTCTCAATAAGCTTTCTCAAATAAATGTGTGTAAGTTGCAAAGAGACAGCACAAATTCTGAAAGTAAAAATGTGAAGACTGGGCACAAAGACACGTCAGTCAACACTTGCACACAGACACTGAAAATGGGATCATTTTAGAGGTACCTCTACCAACCAGTTCAGTACTTATCCTATACTACACGTGCTTATTTCTCATATAGGCACATGTATATCCAGTTAGATCTGATGATTCCTCCAACTACTAAAATTTTTTATTAATAATCCCACTGAAGTGATGACCTCAGGAGTTTACACACAGTTTGTATGGAGGAGCCTGTATGTATGCTAGACAGCATCCTTCACTCCCAAAAAAAGGGATGATTTTTTTTACCTTCATACAGAGTCCAGGACAACAGGGAAGTCAAATGTACAATGAGAAGTAACATTCTTGCTTTGGTACAACTAAGCTGATTAGGATAGTCTCAGTAAGGAGAGCATACCAGGGCAGTGCCTTAGTTACTGCTCAAAGCATAGAACTCCCTACCACAGCAATCAGGAATATTGACCAAGCAAGAAATAACCTAAGATCAGACATTAATCATTTGCTAAACTGAGCTGAAAATCTCTTGATAACGGAGATCAGAAAAAAGACTTCTTATCAGTGATTACAGAAATGAGAGGTATTTCAAGAGGGGACCAAGTCAAAGATCTAAATCTAAGACTAAAAAAGTTTGGAAACAGAGAGAAGGGAAAATGTGCAGGCTCTTGCTGTTTTGTGCAACTGTGTATTTCTGATTTAGCCAAGTAAAGGATGATTGTCCTCTCTAAACCTGTTCCACACCTGCACAGCTGCCTGATTCAGTTCTCATCTATCTGCCTCTCCCTCCTGCAAAAAAAACCCAAAAAACCCCCACAACAGAAAACCCACAAACAAAAAAACAACCCAAACCTCAACTTAAGCTATTGACAGTAAAGAAGAATTCCTGTAAGGGCCTTAATCCAGCTGGGTTGCAAGACCCTATTCTTAAAAATGGCAACAGAGTCCATATGTACGAGACATGCCAAAAATCACATGGAAGAGAGACAAAAGAAACACTTTCTAACTAAAAAATCTTGACAGTCAGTATGAAGAAAGACTGTGTCACAGGATGGGGAATTAAAACAAGTTTTTCTTTAAATTTTGAGTCACATACCTTTAAGAAAACAACATGCTAAGAATATGAGCGATCTCTCTTCTAGTTTGTCTTTCTGCAGCAAGGAAAATAAACCTGCTTTATTTTTGGGATTAGAGTACTGGATTAATTTACTGCTTTACAACTGGGACACTGCTGTGAGAAAAATATAATTGGGAGCATCAGAGTTCCACCCTTTCTTGCAAATGGAAATCATCTTGAACCTCATTACAAGTGCTTTTATCAGTTGTGAGGTATCCAAGTCTCCATTTTCAATGCTTCCTTGAATATACACGCACTGACTGTTGCAGCTGGCAATGCTGTTTAGCTTTGCAGGTTTTGTGCTCTGGCTAATTGGCCCTTCAGAGATGGTTGTTCCTGATACGGAATGATAAAAAATGAAGACTAATGAAAACTGAAAACTCTATGACATGTAGAATAGGGGGAATATATTTCCCATGTGTGCCAGATATCAAGTGCAGCATACTTAAGCAACATTTTGCTCACAAATTCTGGGGGACAAGGAATGTAATGTTGCCACCATCTGGCCTCTCTCATAACAGCACAACACCCCACGAGTATTACTATACTCAAGTGCTCACAGTCAAATGTTTCGGTTTTGTCAAAATGGGAAAAAAACCCAAACCCAACCAAACATACCAGCCATCTTTCATATTCCTCAATAGCCTTTTCACTTTTTTCTTCCTTCTTTGCCTGTTGCATCTCTCGCTTTCTTTTCTCTAGGAATTTTTCTGCTTTCTTCTTCTTTATATATTCTTCCTTCTTTTCATTCCTGCATAGTGAGAAAGAAGAGCAAGAGGTCATCATGTACAGACTAAAAGCTGCATCTGTGACCAATTAAGTAAATTAGTCAAAATATGTATTTTACACTTTTAATAAATGATTGAGAATATGTATTTAAAATCTTCTATGTCCATTTTTATATGCCACCAAGGTATAAATGAATCTACTACTCTGTCTATTATGGCATCACCTTTTCTGTAATTTTTTTCCCCTTATTTAGTATTATAAAAGAAACCAATCAGAATTTCTGTAGGTAACTGTAAGTTGTGCACTGTCAGTGAAAATTCTTGGCTTGTAAAACTAATATAGAATATCTCCAGCAGATACATTTAATTTCCTTCTTCCTACATCTGCATTCCTACATTGTATTTCACAAAACTTCAAAGATTTATCTTCCTTCCTATGGCTTAGTAATGAAGCACGAAAATAACCACAATACTACTCAATGAATTTTCTCATTTGCTGTATCTCTACCTGGGCTTAGTTAATATCTTCCTGGGGAGGAAACCAACTAAATTAATAAACTGAAGGGAGCTGCACAGCTTGTTTTCACTGTTAGACTTTGTCTCCATTGGGAATGACAAGTCTGATCCCAAGCATTCCACTGTCTTCCAATTACAAGCACATCAAGATCTATTACATTTATAAGCAGGGATTTTGAAAACTATGATACAGTAAACACAGTGGAGAAGTACCATTTTTCAACTGCTGATACACTGACTCTCCTCTTCTCTGCAACTAGGTCCTCTTCTATGGTCTTCCTCATTCTTTCAGACTGTTTTTCCTTCCTGCTTTGCTCTCTTAAATATTCCACTTTTCTCTCTTTCCATTTTTTGAATGCCTAAAGACAATCACGGATCCATGAGAAATCTTTCCTCTCACCTTTCTGTCAATACTCCACTAATCTATTCTGCATTGTTATTTTTTGTAATTTCTACACATTCCAATTTTAGAATATTTGCTGGCATAATTGCTCAGAAGAGGGCATCACTATACCTAAAAAGAATCTTATTTTTCCAGTAGGTAATTAATAGTTAATTGCTAATGTATTTGTATGAAGTTTATTTTATACTCAGTTAATAGACTCCATATCTAGAAGCCTGTCTGTCTGCAAGGGTAAATATTACATATTTCTGACAGAAAAAAACTTAATTCAAGCTTCCTTCATAAACTAAGCATGTCTAGATTTAAGATTCTAGTTAATTTCCATCTCTTTCTGGATTAATCAAAATTATTTTTTACCATTTCCTGAACCACATTTAAATACACATTTCTGCACATATTTCACATCACCGCTTGTGCTGCTTCTGCTTTTTCCCTATTCTGTTCTGCTGGTTTCTTTTCCTCAAGTTCCTCAAGCTTTTTTTTTTCTCTTAACTTCTTTGCTTCTTTCTCTTTCTTTTTTTTCCAGGCTTCATAACATGCAATTGCTTCTTCTCTTTTAAGTGCTTCTTTCTAGATTGGAAATAAAAGTCTATATTTAAATCAATTTCAGTATAAAATTCTAAGTGAAACAGTATGCTTTAAATTTACTGCTAAATGCAACAATAAAGAAACAGAAATTGATTTGCTGACAACATTGCAAGTATTACAATTAAATTTTAAGCATATATAGTTGGTTTTTTCTACACCCATTTTTAATTTAATTGAATGAGACAAACTACTCATGCCAAGTATGTGTAGAAGGATATAAAATACATGCTAAATACTTAGAAGTGAAACATATTAAATGCTTAAAAGCCAAATCCAAGATTGTACATTACACTATTCAAGATAAGAGTCCTTTGTAGGTAAGCATCTCTTGAGGCAGGGAGTGAACGCCTCATGGTCTCATGCACAAAACAAAACTTAGCACCTTAAGAACTGAGCATCCCAAGGTCTTTGTAACCTAACAAGCAGGACATGTCATTTATTGTCTCACATCACCTCGTGCTATTTGGAGAAAACCAGACACCTTACAACAGCAGAGGGATGCACTTAGGCAGGAAGCACACTTCAAAGAATCATAGTTTGTCAACTTCTTTTTAACTAGCAATGTGAACAAACCTTTTCAGTATTGTTCCTTAGAATTTCAGCTTTCTCCTTTTCACTTCTCTTTAATTCCAGTACAAGGAGCTTTTTCTTTTCCAACCAGTTCTGTAAGAACCATTAAAATATTTTTAAGTCCTTTTAACATATCAGTAAAGAGCAGAACCAATAAAATGACCACGAAAATTACTCTTAGCTCTTCCATGTGCTAGTTAAATAAGCATCCCATGTGGAAAATGAACCTGTTTTTAAAACACAAACATTGTGATCAAAAAAATCTAAGGTTCTAGAATCACAGCTACAAAGTCTAAAAAAAGCTTAAAGATCTTTTAATGAGCATCTGCCTAGAAACATCAGCAAGTATATAAGCATTAATCAAAATTAAATAGAAGAATGGAATAAGAATTCTTATCACTTGGTATATCGGAATATTATTTATATTTGTCATCTCTCTTGAAAATACCTGTAATTAAAGAGAATAAAATCCTACTGAGAAAAGTGAGACTTCAGGCAGCCATAAAAGGTTACGAGCCATCTGCACAATCAGGCTTAAATTTTCAAAATTAACTGTATATTTGGGATGCAGCTCAAAGATAAAAATGGAGACTATTCTACCTTCAAACATAAAAATGGATTTGAGTGTCTAAAATTTGTTTTAGAACCATAACAAGTATTAAAAACTCATACCAATATGAGTGGTGCCTGTTAATTAGAGTCGTTCTCCAACAGATTAGCAAAAATATGTTGAAACCCAGAAAATAATTGAAAATAGTTGAAACCCAAATAATTTGCAGAATTGTGAAATTCTACAAAGAATTTACATAATTATTCTTCTGCAAAGAGTACAGGATTTGTTATCACTTTTCCTGAACACCATTTGAATACAACATATGAGGAAAAAAACCCAACAACTGTAAATACACACTTACTTATGTTAAAGATGAAGTAGAGATAATGGAAAATATGTGCCTGAAAATAGTCTGACACAATAAATTATGAATCACATAAAAAAATTATGCCCGTTTCATCGAGCTTTTTGTTCATTATATGAGGAAAAGGCATAGCCAACATAATAAAAGGATTACTATACCTGTAAGCCAATGAAAGGAATATAGTAAAAATATTGATTTCAAGAAAATATGAGGTGTTGACCCCTGTATCAGGACCTTTGCACACACACACAATTTTGTTTGTTGGTTTGTTCATTTTTAAAATCTACCTGAAAAACAGCTGCCCTTAAATTATCTACTTGGCTGAATTCTGGACTTTTCTTCTGCATGCTTTTGTCCTCCAACATCTTTAATGATCCCAGATACTGAGATGAAACAGGTGAAGTTGATGGAACAGCTTTCCCCTTTCTCTTTAAATGCATAAAAGTCGTAGACCTAGGAAAATACCAGGACACAAATACATTAATGACCTTTCCATTTATTGCAGCTCATACCAAGTACTGCTCCTTTTATATCCGTGCATACCAAAAGTTACTCTGATTCTTTTTTTATACGCACTTGACTGGGGACAGGGAAAGGAGAAAGAACTTAACTCTTTTAAGATTCCAAATTACTTACACTTTCATCTTAAAAACAGCTTTTTTTGCAGACTGTAAAGACACCAGTAACACATTCATCAGAGACACTGGCAGAAGATTTGGGAGTCTGGTCTGACATAAACCTGAGCAAGGGTCATAACAACATGCCACATGCTCTAACTGTTTTCCACAGATGGTCAGAGGTTGACAGCAGCAAAGACAATGCTGACAGAATATGAGAGGGGAGCAGCATTGTCAGGGTGCTTACAGGCATCTTAAATGGATCAGAACAATACTTGGCATTCTTCTCTCACCTGTCAGACAAAGAAGCCTCTGGGTTTTGTAGAACTCTCTCCTTTGTTTCACTTAGTTTCTAAGAAACATAGAGGAAAAGTAAAGTTATAGGTCTCTTAAGCAACAGATCAGCATGAAACAGGTTTTTACAAGCTAACAAGGACACTGAGAATTGGACTCAGCCCTTATGAGTCCCTTCCAAGTCAAGACATTCCATGGTCTAATGATGTTATAAAAACAGGCAAGAAAAACACTCTAATGAAGAGTGGGTATAGTACAGGGAAAAAAAGTAAGGAAAGAAAAAAACAAAAAACAAAACAAAAAAGCCCCCAAGCCAACCAACCAACCAACCAATCAGCCAAACTTTCAGAATGCATGTATCATTTTGGAATGTCAGCTAGAATGTTAATTTGTATTATGTAAAAATACAGTCAGTAGTCTAGAAATAATAAAAAGTAAAAAGAGCACAGCTGGTTTACTCTATAAAAATTCTTTTAAGTCTTTTGAATATTTAGCCTTAATAATTACATGTATCTACATATTTTCTTTTTAGGATAAAGCACAGAATGCTTTGCATCTTATCCATTATTCAGGTCATACATAGATTCCATCCTCTGCCAACACACACTGCTCACTGCTATTCAGCTACCCTCACAACAGAGATCTGACATTTACTTTCTTAAGGCTGGAAAACACATTCCAATACCTTTATCTGACTTAAATAATTTGTGGAAAATGTATTCCTTACATCTTTCATAAATCTGTACAGAATTTGTAAGAGCCTCGGCTCTAGAAACCAGGTATCAATTGTCAGCTTTCCAGACAGTGTTCTATACACTCAAGATACCAACAGCAACTTTACAAAACTCTCCATTGTGCTTCTAGGACATTGCTCCAAACAATGGTAAACTGTATATGAGCAGTACCTTGACAGAGTTCTTGGATGTGTTCTTTGCCTCCCCATGCTGAGATTGATCACTCACTGGCACCTCCTGCATTGTATCAGTTATTATTTTCCCTTCTGTTGTTTTCATCATTCCATCTGAACTGTCAACAGAAGGGGATTTCCTACCACTCTCCTCCAGTTTCAAGTCCCTGATGCCAACAGTCTTCTGATCTTGATCTAAAGGGAGAAAAAAGATTGAGAGGACACATTAACAAGAACTTCATTGTTTCTGAGTATTGTTTTTTCTGCACAAAATGTATTTCTATAAAAACCATCTGTCTATGAAAGCTGTTACTAAATTTTATATAGTATAATGTATTTTCTGTATGCCTCCTTCTAAGAACTATATACTAATAAGAACAATATTCACTTGTGTTTTCATGTAAGACTGGAGTAGCAATTGAATCTTGAACCAATGCTAGAAAATGTGAGAACAAGAACAAAAGCAACATTTTCCATCTGCCTTATCTGGCTCTAATGCAGAGACCAAAAGCAAGACTCACTGCAGTCACACCAAGAGCTCTTCTGCAAACATCTAGCAAACTTCTAATGAAGTGTGCCAGTTAACACTCTGGGAAACAAACACTGCTTTCATTGTGTGGTGTTCTTCAGGGCGGTGGGACACAAGAGTGAATAACTGAAAAATTCTGCAGTGGGGATATAAAGAAAACATCACCTCAATCTGAATTTATGCCTAAGTGGTGAAATTGTTATTTATGAAACATATTATTAATAAGACTTAAAAAAAATTTTAATCAGATTTCAACTGCCAGTAATGCAGCAATCTAAATTTGTAAAACAATTCAGACACAAGCCAAAAATGCCCCCGTAAAACCAAATTAGAAGTCTTCCACAAATTTCCAATAGAATTCTTCAGAAAAACAGAAATTTTGGATGATAAATTAACTCCAAATTACTTGAAGAAGGGAACATTAATCTCCGTAATCTAAGAAATTTACCCTAAATTTACAGGGATGAAGGTAAGTTCAAGGTGACAAGAACTCTGAATTTATTGAATTTTAACCAATATTGCAGTGTGTCACTGCACTACTTTGATTCACATAAAGAAAAGGAGTAGTTCCACTTCTCCTGCCAGTCCAAAACTACACAGGCACACCAGCCAGGAAAGAGAGGTGTCTGCACATTCAAATACCTAGCACTTTGGTGCCATCATGTGTGCAAGAAAAACGAAGGTTATACCTTTAATCATGCTCTACCAACTGCAAAGTTGTAATCTTCCATCATAGGTAGACCACTCATAAACTTATCCCAACATCAAACAGGAAAAATTCCTCTCATATTAGGAATCAGATAAAAAATATTAAGTCTTTTGGCATATATAGTCAATTAGCAGAATTCCAAATTCTGCATTGTATATTAAAAATAAATTAGCTATTGCTGTAATGAAACATTCAAGTTTGGGGGGCTTATATGTTTGACTATTCATCCAAAGTGTGTCAGTATCTTCAAAGTAAAAGATCATTGGAAGTTTTAACTTTGAAATAATGAGACATCTAGCATTCATAAATGTTTTGAGTATGGCTCGTTTTCTGAGGTTCTGTTACATTACACTCATTACATTACCTGGTCATAGAAAAGGAATTTCATGACCTTTCCATTAAAGGGTTCATGGATGCTGTGGACACTACATCAATCCAGCTTTCTGTGCCATGTACACAGTGAGGAGGCATCTTGGCAGCCCCCTCACGCCTTCCATGCACGTGCACTGATGGAGAGCTGGACTTTAGGCACCTAAACAGCTGTTTCTCCACCTTCTGAAAGGAAAAGGCAAACAGGAACCTCCTGCTCTTGGCTCACACTGGTTCAGTTTAACCCCTGGCATACAGGGGTTGGGTATTTTTAGAAGCTTTGGCTGCAAGCCAAAGCAGATAATGGCTAACACAGGAAATAGCCCAAATTGAAACACTAAAATACTGTAACATGGCTAAGCAGCAACAACATTAAAATACTTTCTTTTCACCTGATGCTGAAGCATTTCCTCTTTTGTGCATCTGAGGCCTTAGTTTTGGTTGGTTTTCCTCTTGATTTCTTTTTTTATGTAGTTCATTAATAGTCAACTCATCACTTTCACTATTATCACACAATCCTTCTTCATTATTTTTTCTGACATTATCCTCATTTTGACCTTCCACACATCCTTCTTTGCCATCTTTTCTGTCATTCTGTATGCTTTCACCTTCTAAAACCATTATTTGCTGAAGCTTCTTTACATGAAAGGATAAATCCAAGTCATCAGCAGCTTCATTTTCTGAATCTTCAGCTTTTTGTGAAGCATCATCATTCAAGACAGGACTCCCAGCAATAGATCTCTCACTGCTTGTAGAACCTGAATTACTTTCAGCATGTTCTTTCCCAATACCTGCAAAGAGCACATTACCAACTTGTACTTTATACAAGTGGAAAAAAAATGCAACACAGAACCTGTATCTTCTATAACTTAACACTATTTTTCATGTAACACCCACCTGACTTTAGTTTCTGAGCATTTCTCTTTCTGTGCCTCTGATCTCTGCAAAGCTACTGATCTACAGCCTTATTCTATTTCCTTTCATGTCATCTATTTTCATGGATCCAATCCAAAAAATAATATCCACCTTCTCATTGATTTTTTTCTGCCATGCAGTTTAAAACCCTTCTAGAAAACAATGTCTCAATGCCACAAGAAGTGGAAACAAGTCATCAGTAACAATGCTGGGTATGTTTGGTATTAGAACTCATCCTCCCTTCCCTTCTCTTTACTTCTGCCCCATTTAAAGTCTACTACAACATACCCAAAGGTAGTATCTTCTACAATGCTAAGGTTCACATGTTTAACAAAAGTATTTATCTTCCTCTAGCCTGGTATTGCCAATTGACCTAATTTCAGAGTTCAAATGCTTGAGGAAGGTGACAAAAGAATGCTGTGATAGTAGAATAACGCATTTACTGCTGGAGAGCTTCTTTACCTAAATTTTGTCAGCAAAGGGAAATCAAAGCATCTCACAAACTGTTACAAGATACTTCAAGTGTGAATGAAAAACAGGCAGAGGAAGTCCTTTTAAAAATACAAGGTTGTATTTAACATTCCAAATTTTCTTAAAATTTAGTGCTATGCCAGCAGGAAGAAGAGTCATTTGGCCAATCATGTCATTTGGCCAAACATAAACACTAGCAAAAATCAAATGCATCCTGCTCCAAGAAAAACACCAGATCAAACCTGTTCTTGGTTTATGGACACGGCCAGGCAAGCAGGCTCTGCAGCGTGTCCTGCAGCCCTTATTCACTGATGGTCCAGACTGGGAAATCAGTAAGAAAAAAAACACTGCCTTTCTCTCTGCCCATGTCCACTTTCATTAACAGTACTGTGCACTACTGTCTCATCCAGGTGTTAAGTAAACAAGATGGCTAAGGAGGAGAACTGGCCACCACAATGGTAGGAACTAGTGCAGAATGTGTGTGGTCTAGCAGGTTGGCATCTCCCCTGATTTCATTGAGAATCCTGCTGCTAACTTGGCAGAGGAGGACTCTGTTTTAAAAGTTGTTAAAATATGAAATCATGGAACACTAAATCATATCGACACATAAATATTGTCTAGGATCTACTAATGAGTTAAGAAAGGAAGAACACAAGGAAAAATATTTAATTTTGTTTTACCGTTTAACACACCATCTTCATCACTTTCAAAGTCATCTGAATATTGATCACTTTCCTTGTTTGTTGCATAATCAGAAATTGCTTCCCGTAGCTCATCCTGAAATGGCTTCAAAAATAACTTTTACATAAACGAGTGGATTCACTTGTTCAAGTTCAGCACTAAGTCTCCCCTCCCACACATACATAAGTAAAACTGACCAACAGAGATGAGCCCATTTAATTGACAATATTGTGAAGCATAGTGCTTCCATTCTATCTCCATTCCTCTAACATATCTGCATCAAAAAAGTCCCCAAATCTCCATGTATTTATTTATATTTCTTCTTCAGAAGATATGTATTTTGCAAATCACTTTTCCATTTTTGTGCACTTATGATGTATCATCATATGACACTTCTGCTCTTTTGTATGTTTTGATTGGCAAGAGCACAAGAGGAGGCTCTGTGAGAGCAGGTGAACACGGCTGAGCTCCTCACTGCCGCAGGACAGCAGCCTGAAGCAGGTGGCAGGTTCAAAACAATGGAAGAACTTTACATGTTTTGGACTCTCTGTTGCAAGACATCAAGGACACAATACGTTTACATGATTCTGAAGAGCACTGGCCTTAATTATAGATTGTAAACACGTAAAGAAATGCACTAGTATTTCGAGATTCCAGACCCTAACCCACAAACCCGTGGAGCAGTGGCTCGTCACGGGCCTTGGCCTGCTCCTTCAGCCCGGCTGTCGCGGACAGGGCAGCCGGGCTGCTCCTCCCAGACTATGCCCGAGGAACAGCAGCTCCTGGTGTCCTCACCGAGGGCAGCCTGCTTGCCGCTTTCATTTCGAAAGCAACGCGGATTTTTGTGGGTGTGCTGTTTATACCAGCGATATTAACGTATTCCCAATGGCAGAAACCTGCTCGCAGACCCCGTTCCCCTGCCTTGGCTTTACCCGGCCACTGCCCCCGCCCTTGCCCCTCTCCTGCCCATCCCCGCCCTGTCCCGGTCCCCGCCGCTCACCTGCAGCCCGCCGCTGGCGGTGCCTCCCCCCGCCATGGCGGAGGTGTCTCGCCGCCGCCTCGCAGCGCCCGCGGCCATCGCCAAGCCCTCCGGAGAGGCCTGGCACAGAGCCTCGGGAAAAATCCCCGGCGGAGAACCCCGGGAAGGAACGCTGCGAAAGAGCCCCGGGCCGGGCCCGGCCGCGCCGCCCGCCCAGTCCTGCCCGTCGCCCGGCAACGGCCGCGCCGGCGATCGCCTTCGTTAGTGGGGAACGGCCTCGGGTCGCCGCTGCGCCACTTCCTCAGCCGGGCCGAAGCCGCGCTGACAGGACTTATTATCGATGCCTCTGCCTTGCCAGGATTGATTATCGATGTTATTATCCTGCAAATTATCGAGTTGTTATCCTGCAAATAACCCTATTCCCACAAGGAGCTCATCCGTACACCCATGACACTCGTACCAGGGCTGACACACGTTTGTCAAACCCCACTCTTGCTGTCAGGTAATTGTCCAAAACCTTCCTACTTGGGATGTGAGCGCTTTCCCTAAGAAATATATTCATTTTAGTGCTTTCTGGAATACAGATCTCATAGCACCTGTGTGTTAGTTCAAGTCAGATTTTAGGCATGGTGAAATTATAGCGGCATAGAAGTAAATCGCTTGGTGCTTGCACCTCCTAATACTCCAATTTTTATTTCCCCAAAGAGTGGTTGTGCCATCCAGCCCCAGTGACCAGACACTTTGCCAAGCAGCACGCTTTCCTGCAGAGCTGGTGTCCTAGAGGTCATCTGTGCCCTGTATGGGCCACAGTGAAGGCACCTGAATCCCAGGGTGCTCTGGGAATACCAATCTTGTGCATCAAAGGAAAGCTGTCCACTTCAGGACCATTTACAGGTATAGACATTTCTATTCTTCCTCCAGTTTAAATGCTTTTGAGCTCTCCTTTCTAAAATAAGACTAGTGCTCCAGTTGTCTTAGTGATAACAAAGAACTTCTGACATGTTCTCTAAACTGGTGTCGTATTTGTATATATTAGCTTCCCCAAAATGCATTGCATTTTTGTAAGCTGTGCAGAAGAAAATCTCTCTGACAGAGACAGGGAAAGAATATGTAGGACAGAGCCCAGAGCCTTAGGACTTGTTTTCCTCTTGTTTATTTATGTAGAGTTATATTTTAAAAGCAGTGCAGTTATGCAAAGGCCACAACACACTTGGGGAAAAAGAGGCCCTGAGTTCTAACAAGTAACCTTGGATTTAAACTAACAATTATTTGCCAGTGATTAATTGATATTTAGGTATCATCTGTAAGCAGCTCCTTGCTTTGTTTACCTGTGTTTATTTATGGCCAAATAATGTTTGATCTGCTGATTAATCATGGCATTTATTGAGAGTTATGCTTAATGCACAAATTCTTTCCTATATTTTCTTCACATGTGAAAGCCTTAAATTTGAATCTGTGCTATTCCATCTCTCTGTGAAGGTGAAACTTGACATACTTGTTAAGAATTTAAAAAGAAAGAAAGAAGAAATGCATATATTCTTTCTCTAATAATGGTAGTGATTGCTGTTGAGGGCTAAATTATATATCCCTGTTCCAAACCACTGAGATGCACATTTTATTAACTTCCAAAAGGTGGCAGCAAAATATTCTAAATTTAAACAATTGGTTTTTTTTTTCCCAAATTTCCAGTTTATCCTAGTTTATTTTATATTACTGACAATGTTTATGGGGTTTTTTAAGGGATATTTAGCATTGCATACACTGTAGAGAAGGAAGATTTGGTTTAAATTACTGTGTTATTCACATGAGTCAGACAACGGGTCCTTGAATCACCTGTGTTATTAAATATTCAATGCACTGAGTTGGTTGGATGCAGAAAAAAAATATCAATACTGTCAGCACTGAAGAACTCAAAATGTGTGGGGATGTTTTTTGTCAAAACACATGAACATCATGTCTGCAACTTCTTGTCTTACCTGAGGCGAAACTCACAGAAAGACCCACTGAGGTGCATGGGACTTATGCCTAAATATGAATTTAGTGCTCTGGGTATAAGAGACTTACTTAAAAAAAACCTCCACACAACAAAAAGCCAACAAAAACCCACAAACAAACCAACCACAAAAAATTCCCAACCAACCAAAAAAGAAAAAAAAACCACCCCAAACCAAAACCTTGACCATGGAGATTTATTGAGGACAAAAACCAGAAGATTTTATGGTATGAAAATGAACCTTAACATCTGCTTTTTAATTAGTAACTGACTAATATGTCACATATGTAAATTGTACAAGGAAATGTATGTTTGAAGGTGAAGCTGCTCTTTCTCTCTTGGGCAGACATGGAGCATTGAGAATAAGGCTCTAAGTGATCCCAGCTGTTATATTCATTTGGATAAAATAAACTAAGAGGTAACATTTTATTCTGCTGATCAAATGTGTGTGAGTCTCCTCCATGCCCAGAACCTTAAAAAAAGCACTTTTTAAAACAAGCATTACGATGCAATGTGATTACCATCTGCAGGAATGATTTTATATTCAGAAAGCAGTCAAGCATGATGAGAATTTTTTGGATGGCTAGCTTATATGCATATAAACAACTTCCATAAGTGGTTTATTTTATCAATGTGTCTAGAGTTTGTAAGACAGGTTTTGGGATTCCTTCTGAACACTTGACACCCAGATTTAAAATTCTATAATCATATATAATAAGTCACTTTAAGTCAAAATGTATAAAACCCCTTAGTGGAGAGAAATGTTGTGCTTGCTTTGGTATTTCTTCCCAAAGTCAAAAGTTACACTTGAAAGGAAATTTAATGGCATGACAAAGTCTCTGAGTTGGTGTATATTCCTGTAGAAAGTGATTTTTTTGTTGGTTGCCAGGAGTTTGGCTCATAAATGACTATTCCTGTTCTTGACATCAGTGGGAGTTAGACATCAGCTACAAGTGCATCTGGCTCTTGGACATTGCACGTTGTATTTGTTTAGCAGAGTAACAAGTAGCTTCAATCCTAAACAACAAGGAGCTCTTCTATCTAAGGGTCACCATCACAGACATTGTGAAGCACAAACATTAGAAATTATTGTTCTCACATTTTTCTCCCAGTTCATATGAAATAGTCTATTACAGTGTACTGTGTTTTGAAGGGTTATGCCTGTCCTGCCAAAATGTACTATTCTTCTTATGCTTGCCTTGAAATAAAACAGAAATATAATCAACTTTGAGCACCAGGTGGAAATTCCCATTGTCAACAAATTAAACCTCTCCCTTTTACATCTTGATCTGATTTGTAAGCAGTTAGAGAAGATGCTGTCAGGGTAAGAAGGTATGCATCCTGGACTTAGCAGATTGTTGTTCTCAGGCATTCAACCAGGAAAGTTGAATTTGATAAAATTAGTGCATACAAACCCATAGATATTGAAGGAACAGACTGCAAAACTGGAGCAAAAGAAAGAAGAAACTAAGATGAATAAACTCACAGCTACATCACTTACATGGAAGTTTATGAATACATGTGTTCTTGACTGGTTAATTTATTCCTGAGCATTAGAATTAGAAGTAGCAGATGGAGGTAGATATCCCAAAAGAAAAAAAAAGTATCCTTGACTTTTAAAAGTTATTTTAGGCTTTATGTTTTTTAAGTTGTCCCTTTTTTTGTAAATAGTACTTGATGTGATTTTAAGGAACAGCATTGGAACACAGAGGAATGAGACAGCTGTCTCGGTGTTGTGCTTGGTCATAGTAACAACTCAATGAACTTTTCAAACAGACAAAACTTGTTTGTGTTGGTGGCAGCAGATTATACTTCCTGTAAGGGGAGTCAGAGAATGCAAACCTTTTCATGTCAAATGGAGTCATTTTGTGTGCAAATGACTCAAGCTGCTGCTGTCGCTTGTATATGGATACATTCTTTTGAGGTCTTGCAGCTGTGAGCTGCGGTTAAATAAACAAACACCTTTGAGAGAAACCTCGCAGACCTCCAATTGCTTAAAAACATCTCTCACTCTCGAAATATCACTATGTCTAATGTATTAATGCTGTTAGGAGAAGCCAACAGCTGTTAAGTGCTGAGTAGTAACTCACTTTAATGCTGTGGCACATTTCACAGAGAGAGGAACCACGCTTGTCAGATTATCACTTGCGCATTTGAGAAGTGTCAGAGCTCCAAGCTGCTGGCACCTGAAGGATCGCCAGAGAGCCAGACACAGGACCTTGGGTTAAAGACTTGAATAATGTCCTGCAAACTTCCAGCCCCAAGGGACGAGAAGTCTGACATCATAAAAAATAATCGGAGTAAAAGGCCAAGTTAAATTGCTTTGTGGTTGGAAAGATTGGCTGGCTAATTATCACTGACAATAAAAATGTCTTCTGCTCTTTACATCTATATTCGTCCCTTGTCTCTTTTTAATTTTTGGTGCTATTCTGGTTGCACTATGGCAGGAAGATTTAAAGGAGAATAAAGCTGCCTGGTCTGATTTTTCTACCGTTATCCTAATGAAGATAGAGCTTTACAGTGCAAGTAGCTTCAGCAAGTAGAGATGAAAGATTGCCTTACTCCAGTGTAGCAAAACAAAGGCCCATTGGAAGCACACTGAATGTATCACTTAATCTTTTTAGATTTATAACTGACCATATAAGATACTATCTTTTCATATCTTTTGAATGTACTGATTTGTCTATCAGTACACCTATAAGAACCTTCCATATCAATGCATTTTCTAGTCTCGAAGGGAGTTATCAGCTTTCCCTGCTAAACTGCTGAGACAGAATTATTATTCCCATTTTGTATATGTAGAGAGATGACTCAGAAGCTGTGCTGATGACACAAAGGTGTGCAAAAATTCCATGATGGTGTAACTGTGGAGGATTTCTATACTGCCTCTTTTGCACTAATCTGCACTCTTGACTAGTGAAGAAAATTCAGATATCACATGATCACTTGTACCCATTAAAGGCAGTGATGCAGAAGCAGAAGAATCTCAAGAACATCTGTGGTATTTCAGTGCTTGATAAAAGGTTTAAGCATTTGCTAACAGCTGGGCTTTGTGGTTATCTTTTTTTAGTAAAAGAGCAATTTCTTTTCAGTTTACACTAGAGACAAGATATGATTCTAAGATTAACACAGCAGAAAAAGCCATAACATCAGACCCACACCTGAACAAATATCTAGACAAGTGTAGCATCTAGTTGGGCATTTTCTATTTTTTCTTCAGCTCATTTGGATTTGGGTCACTATTATCTCATAGATTGGAGCCCTGGTTTCCTTAGCTTCAGATGCACTGTACTCAGCTGCTCCTTTAAAGAGAATGGTGTCAAGGGAGCACACTTACATACACTTTTCCCCTTTCTAGGCCATCCAACATGTCCACTGCTCAGGGCCAGGGCTGCAGGTTGAGCTCTACACTGGTAACACCAGGGAAACCTGCAAAACACAAGCTCCAGATTTTGTGCAGTTCCTATGGAGACCATGATACATTAGGATGTTTTTATTGTTGATTAAAAATTATATTGACTTTCCCATTATTAATATTTCTGTGTACACTTATATCATCTCTGCAAGGGCTGTGGAAAGAACATTTCATTCAGACTTCTGAATGGAAAGCGTTGATTAATCCCAGCACTTGGAAACAAATAATCCAAGTTAGTAATCTGGAACATTAAGTCAAACCCTGTATTTGAAAAGGAAGCTTAACAGTTCATCTTTTCTTGTTCTCCACGTTTCCTTCCTTCCGTCTTGTGACTTAGTTTATAGTCCCTGAAAGGGATTTGAAATTTTGCAGCTGCTGAGATGATTTGGCTTCAGTTTAACAGCAAATGTCATCAACCCAAATCTGGGCTTCGTGTGATCTTTCTTTCCATTTCCTATTTCTTTTCAAATTGATTTGTCACCAAGTTTAGGGGATCATCTAAAGCTACCCTAAGACTAGTTCTCTGTGCCAGGACTCTTCAGCCTGTTTTGTCAGAGAAAAATCCTGAACAAAAGCTAATGGGCATGCCAGAAACATGTGAAGGGTGGGAGAGGGTCTGAGTGTCAAAACTCTCTCAACAGGGACTCTTGTGTAGTGCAGGAGAGACTCAGAGAGAAAGAGGCATCATCCTAGTGCAGAAAGCAGCTGGGCTGGACATGGTGAGGAGGAGACAGTGCAGAGGGGTGAAAAGTGATAACCGAGCTTTTGTGTCAGAATATTTTTGACTGTGTACTCTTCAGGAATGGTGCCTCATCTCAGTACATTTTGTGCACACATAGTGTGAAATTGCATTTTCAGTTACATGGGTCCACCCAGGCTGTCTGGGGAAGTGGGAAGGAGAGCTGATCGGCTTCAGGACTGTAGGATCACGCTAACAGCTACGCTGTTTCCATTCCTGAGCTAAACTCAGCCATAGTGCTGCTGTCCCTTGCCACCAATACCTCATGGCATTGAGATATGCAAACATTTCTAGATACAAACCCAACACATGAAGCACCGCAGAAAAAGAGTAATACTTGAAAATGTTATTTTAAACCTGATTCTGGAAGATCATTTGTAACATGAACTTTCATCATCTATTTAATTTCTTTCTTAATTCTAATGCTTGAACTTTAAAGGGACAGTGGCTGATGCTGAATCACTGAATGCTGGAATGGTTTGGATTGGAAAGGACCCAAAAGATCACCTTGTTCCTGCCCTGTCTGTGAGCAAGGACGTCTTCCACTAGGAAACTCAAAGGCCCATCCAACCCAGCCTTGAACACTTCTGGGCATGGGGCTTTCACAACTTCTCTTGGCAACCCTTTCCTGAAGTTAAAACTTTCTATTTAAATCAAGGTGTTTAAAAATTACTTGCAACCTCACAAGCAGCCCATACATATGTGCACACATGTTCTCATACTACAAAATCTACCTGAGCACCTGAGGGCCTACCTATCTTCTTAGTCACTGTCTCTGTTGAGAACAGGAATAATTCATGAGAGGAACCAGCATGATCCTTTTCATCTATTGCCTATGAATTATCCATAGCACAGCAACTCCACTTCCCATCAATGGCATTTTCTGAAGCTTTATAGTTCTATAACATTGCCAAGCTTTAGATGCAAAATTAACAGTCAGCATCAACAAAGCAAAATGTATTTACCCAGCTGCTGAGAATCTTTTCCTGATAACAGAGCTGTGAGCTATGAAAGCCATTTCATGACAAAATACAGCTGGGAACTGCATTTTGTCTTGTATGAAAACATTTTTTATGTGTAGATGAATAATGGAAAGCAGATAAGAGAGTGATCACATGCTGATCTTTTTATGCAGTGTTTCAAAGTTGAAATATTTAATAAAAACTCTTTTTGCTAATGGTGTGAGAGACCCATTTACATTACAGAAATTGATGAATGGATTGTGCAGTGCTTTCTGTAGGTATGATTGTTGCCTCCTTTTCTCTTCTTCTGTGTGGTTGGGTTTTTTCCCAAACACATGGCTATTTACCCCATAATTCATGTAAAATGTGTCAACTTTATATCCAAGTGCTCTAGGGAAACACCATGCAGCTCATCCACTCACTGCTAATAAGAAGCACAGTTCACTTCACACTGACAGATGCTGATGGTTTATTGCACAGGAATACTTAGTATAGATCTAGTGAGATTTTCTCTGGGATTACCTAGTTAGTTTTGTTTCTCATTTTCTCCTTAAAATCACACAGGGATCCCTAGAAATCAGTGGGAATATACCAAAACCAATCTATATTCTTCTTGTAATAATTTGTGTGATCTGCTGCTGGAAGAACGCCCTTATAAAAGTCTTGGGATTTTTCATTTTTTTGATGCAATCCAGTCAGTGTTCAGGTCATTGGATGGGGAAAAAAAAAAAAAAAAAAAAAAAAAAAAAAAAAAAAAAGAAAGAAAGAAAGAAAGGGAAAAGTCTCCAGCAATACAGTATCCATTATACATGCTTTAGCAAACTGGATTCAGTGCCATAGCAGGCAGTGGCTTTCATATATGCTAATCCAGGTACTCAATATATTCAGTGGATATTCACACAGTATGATATTCACTTGAGATGTTCACTGTTGGCCTAATTCTGCACCACTCGTACTAGCAGCAGGACTGTAATGATCTGTGAAGGAGCAATGCTGAGGGTTTTTTCTAATTCTTCACTGCTGCATTATCTCAGTGAGAACACTCTTTTGGTATTGAGCTCCTGTATTTTATCTGTGCCTTAGTGCTGTGTAATGAATGGTTTTAGCCAGGTCTGGATTTAGCACAGCAAAGTTGTTAAGTGAGTGCAGAAAGGTGCTAAGTGAGCCTCCACAAAGGAGTCAAACGGTGCCCTTGCACAATTCAGCAACTCCTCTGCATGCTATCATAGCTGGCTTTAATCTTACCTAATACGGATAAAAACACTGATGGAATCTGGGCTGGGAGACTTCCCTGCGTGTTGTACAAATCCTGTTGATACTGCATATGCATTTACAGCTGACCTCTGCTAAATGAGAAGCTGGCTGTCTAGAGGAAGCTACTCTGTGCTGCAGTCAAATGAAACACGTAGAAAAAAAAAAGTCCAGAAAGGTACTTAAACCTCTAAATCAATGGACTAAAGCACCTGAGTGTGATTGCAAGTGGGAGAATGGGGTGGTTGTGTTTAGTTCTTTTGAACTGAGGCTAAGTGCCTTAGTTTGAATTAAGCTGGGGTAATCCTGCCATGCCTTGAAGTGAGAATCCTCCCTCAAAGTTATGATGCCGCCCTACTTACTCTGGAGGGATAATAGTCAAATAGAGAGAAACAAAGCTAAACAACAAAGTAGAGTTAAAATTAGATGTGAGTTCCCCATCTTCAAAGCAGGGAAAGAAAAGCTGGTCCTGATTTTATTTTCAGATGGTGCCTTTCTTTCCCCATAATAATAGTGTTGGTGTCATTATGGAGGATTTCACTTGTTCAAGGTGTTGCCATTAATGAGTGATTATTACAAAACTCCCAAGTGAAGTAGCAGCAAGTAAATAGTACCTGCCTTTTAAATAAGGGAAAATGAAACTTGCAGCAGAATCCTTTGATAAACATTTAAACATCAACTGCCTAGTACAGTACTCAGTCTCAGAAACACTCTCCACACAGATGGGATGTTTCTTTATTGGTGTAGTGTTTTTTTCATTTCCACCTGAACATGCCTGCTGCTGGCCAACAAAAATTTTGGTGTGACACCCATTTTTCCAAGTGGATGAAGCGTATAGGCTAGTGATCACTGTGATTGTTGAAACTAATCTTTCAATGTGAATGTTCAATCAGCCTGGCTTGCACATATGGAATTGACTGAACCATTTCTATGCTACAGGTTCTTGGGTGTGCATTGGGTCTAGAGGCTTTTGTCATAGCTTCTCTTCCTGGAAATTTTAGTGTTATCTTCTGGAGTTTCTCTTTGGAAGATTGTTGGCATGTTTTTCCCTCTGTTCTTGTTTCTCTCTCTCTCTCATACACACACACATATGCATAATAATGTGTATAGCTATATATTATTTTTTGTAAGATTCCTATGTCTATAGGTTACCAAATGCCCATTATATTACACATATAAGATACAGGATACAATGCATATGCCAGCCTCTGCAGCAGAAATTATACTTGCAGCACTGCTATGCTGCTGTATCATGCTTTATATGATGGTTTTGCACAGATACTGTGAGTAGGCTTTTGCAGTATTGTGTATTGAGCTAATGCCCTCATTCTATTACACACTTCTGAGTGTGATGATTTAGTCCTATGGCTATGAATTTTTTCTGAAATTGACACTTTTTAAATTTCACCTTCTTATCCTAAGATAAACAACTATTACATTTGGTATCATTTTGTTGTAACAGAAGAGTCTACACTAACAGACCCATAGCTGTTAATTTGCAGATGTGAGAATTCAGCAGTCCAAAGCTTGATTTATTTGCTTGCCAAGTGCTATGTTCTATAATTACCTTTGGCTTCCTTTCACATGGGACAAAAAACATAACATGTTCCATGGGGAATCATCCAAGTGTGTCAGATTTAATACTTAAGTCCCTTTTAATTTAATTTTTCTCCTACACTCTTTATTACTTAGCATTTCTCAGTTACTTAGAAAGATTTGCCGAGGTAGAAGATATTTTTCAAGGGCAGAGATGTGTACTTAGAAACCAAGTTTCAGATACACAGATCCTTTCTCCTGTCTTTTCATGGAGTGAGAGAGGATATAATGGTGTGCTAAAGGTTCTTGTGATGTGGTCTCTGTATGGAGGTGATGACAAAATGTACAGCTTATTAAGGAGGACTGGTGGAATATATACGCTATTCAAAGGTTGGATATAAGTGCTGTCTTAGGCTGAGGATAATCAAGTCTAAATTATGTGGACCCTGCTGTCCTTAATTTTTTTATCAAATACCCAGGTAAACATTCTGTCAGAATCTGGGATGAAGTCTTTGAACAAAGTATAATACTTCCCTAGGTTAGAGATGATAATCAGATTGAGAAAGAAACCAAACTGTAAAATCTTGGTCCTGCACATGAAAGGGACCACTCAGGTTTACACAATTACTCTAAAAACATACCCAGGGTCTAAATAAACATTCCTTCCTTCATTAACCATGATAAAGGAGTGTCTCCTGTTACCCCCAGACAGCAGAGATCCCAGTTACTAGAGGAAGCCTCCAATAATATTTCTGAGAGATTTAGAAAAGGCTTTCTTTGAAAAAACCAAAAATTTTGGAGCTGGTTACTCTTAAAACAAAATGGAGGGGTTATTTAATCAATTTCTCATCCTTTAATTAAAGAAATATTCTGACAAGTACATTTTTGCTGCTATCACATTACTGGTAATTGGCTATGGTCCACAGAGAAACCAAGTTTATGCAAGTCATAATTGCTTCAGTATTTTTTGTTCTGAAGTGAATTGAGGGACCAGAACTGCTTTTCCTCCAGATGGCAAGGTGCAGCTGGTGCATCTTGAACTTTACCTGTATTAAATAATAACACTGTTTTTACTAATCAGCAAAGTCCAAAAAGTCCAAATTTGCCAAAGTCTTACTGTCTTTTGGCAAATTTAGGTATCTGCCCCTACACCACAGGATGTCAGAGCATATTACTGAGATCATGTGAACCTGAGAACGGATCACTTACTGTTACATACAGATGTTTCCACTGTTGCCTTCTACCATGCAGGGTTTTAGATCTTTCAACCAGCAATGTCCTTCTTTTTTTTTCTTATTAAGCTTGGCTTTTCTCCCAGGAACTGAACTTCAGAGAGATTAAAGAAGTCACGCCTTTGTAGAATTAATCAGACATATTTGATTAGATGCCGCTGCCTTTCCAAATTCATGACAAGCTTTGAATTTTTATTTTGTTTTAAAAATCAAGTCCCTCAACACACTTTACAACTCTTTCATTACTGAAACATGTGCATACATATACAGTAACGCTTCTCAAATCTTAAAGGTGAATTTTTATTAATTGACTTTCTGTCCACCTGTCACACAAGATTGCTGTGCAGTATATTTATAACTCGTATTTCTTTGCAGAATGGCCTTCTTTAAAAATACATGCAGGGATTGGAAGGAAGGAATACATCATTCTTTAAAAACATCCTCAGAGGCAAAACAACTGTCTTTCTGGATTTAGAGCATGAGGAATGGAACCACTTATTCTATCTCTTTAACAATAAAAAGTTTTGTTTAATTCCATTCTATTTATACTAGCAAAATTTAATATTGGATCTTGGTCTGATTTTCCATTTTGGTCTTTATTGTGGACTTATGTAGGTAGCAAGGGACTACAGACATAAGTTGCGATCCAGATACTCCTGTGAACACTAGTTGAACACTTGTCACCACTGTCCATGTCATTTACTAGAGTTGAGGTAATAAAATTTTATGATTATCCATTTCTATATCAAAGATCTGTCTACTTCAACATCCCATGTCAACACCAAAAGAACGTGGCAAGCCACTCATGGTATTTCTGCGGACAGTTTTCTCTCTCTGTAGCTGTGTGTTGCTGAGAAGGTTCCTGAGTTATGAGTAACAGCTTTCTATTTATGTTTAATAGCCCTCAGCGGATTCTTGTGCTAATGATCTGTGTGTGGAGTGACTCTTGGCCTGCAACTCCGCACCAATCTTTTGGATGTTGCTGTATACACTGAATCCACTTCCACTAGGAGAGAGAGCAAGTCTAGGAGAAGAGAAACACTTCTTGCTGACTATCCGCAAAAAAAACCTAGGGAAAGTTTAGCCCTTGAAATTATTATTAAATACACTGGGACTTAAGCACATTTCCCATTAATTCTCTTCTACCTCTGGAAGTACATTTTAGTATTTCAATGTTAAAAATACATAGCAGCTATCTAGCAAAGTAGTTGCAAACAGAAGGAAAAGATCCCAAACAGGACTGAAAACTCAAGATGCAAAAATCAATACCTTTCTTTGTCAAATCCTTTGGAAATTTTTCTTTTTTTTTTTTTTTAAATTTTATTTTAATGTAACAACAAACAGAATTGAAATAGAAGACACATATGAGCATGAGAAACAGAAATGAGTTTTTTCTAGACATAAATTTGTCTACTTACTCCAGATATAGACAATTCCATATTTATCTTTCTCTGTTGTGATCTGTCCTTACACATTTTGCTCTAATCCAAGAATTATAGCATCTAAACCTTCTCACATGGAATGCAGTGAGGCAAAGCTCTAATGGCAATGAGATCCGTACTGAGCATTTCTGATCCCTGCTCAGATCCAAATCACTAAACCGTACTTGTTACAAATGCTGATATTTTATTTTTAGCCACTAGAAACTCTTTTAGTTGTGGGGTTTGTTTTGGTTTTGTTTTTTGGTGGTTTGGAGGTTTTTTGTGATTTTTTGGTTGGTTGGTTGGTTTTTGCTCATTGTAAACATGCAAATATTTTGTCTACTCTGAACACCAAAGAGTTAAAGATGCATGACTCAGCTTTGCTGTCTCATTCATTCTGGTGAAACAACCTTTGAAACTTCAGGTAAAGAAGAAGCTTGTCATCCTACCGGAAGTCCTTTTCTAAGATCTAAATGCTATCACTTGCATACACCAGTCACCCAGACTGCTTTTCATCATTTTGCAATTAAACAATCAGTAAGATGTTGGTGTCCCAGCCTGAGACCAGCAAGGGAAGAGTATTCCTGCCTTCCAGCTGCTTCAGGAAAGCCCACCTGCTGCACTGTAGTTGTCCCAGGAGATACCACTCTACCTCGAAGGTAGAGCTGTGTTGCACTCAGTCTCAAACTGTGTTGCCTCCTACTGTCCATCTGTGCTGGGGACCTGCAGCAAACCTGCAGAGCCCTTTTCCTTGATGTGCAGCAAACAATTGCATAAATGGCTGATAAGGTAGGAATCCCTTTGTGACCTAATGTGTTAATTAGAATCATTAATTGTAGGGCTACTCATTAATTAATTGGGAGTGATCTGGCACAGCAGACTTCAGTCTCCAGCTAAGATTTTATGACAAAGATTCTGATTGATGAAATCAGAATAATCTCTCTTACTATTCACAAAACATCATTTCTCAGTTAATAAAATACATATAAACTGAGAATATCACTGCAAATATAAAATGGTGTTTGTATTATCATCTTTAAAATGTTGTCTCAGAAAGTTTTTCATGTTGGTTGTTTCACCAGCTGTCATCCTGGATCATTTATACTAATGCTGTCACCACTTCTTTATTAGCTGAGGTGTTTTACTGTAATTGCCTAATTTCTAGAGTTCCATCTTTCTTATAATCTATACACAAAATACAGCTCCAATCAACACTGGTATCAGGCTGATATTACTATTATGATGCTACATTTGCACAGGGAATATATCCATTTGTTTTTATTTTCATCCTACTCCCAGATTTTAGTTTCATTTCACTCCTGAAATTCTGGCAAGTCTCTGCCTGAAAGATCAGTGCTAAGAGTCCTAGACATTGCCCTTGTGTTTACACAAAGCTTTTAAATCTTGTCTTGTATTAGTCAATGCTTTTGTTAAGCTGCTTGGCCGTGTCCATACTGGAGCCCTCTTGAACACATTCAGCAGTCAAATTTTGGGGGTTTTTTAGTGTTAACAGTTGGGGACTAATATTAAATATAATCTCTCCTCTATGAGAAGGGACAATAGTTAATCGATCTTAACAAAGGGGATAAAAGCTAGCTGAAGAACTCAGAATCATTCAAGTAAACTCTCTTGTGTGCTTTAGAAGGTATTTGTTAAAGAGTGTTTAGTAATTGATATGATTTTAAAGTATCAGAGGACAATCATGATTGTGATCTATTTTCTATTTCAATCTGATCTAACATCAACCTGGCCTAACTTGGATGCTGTATCATTTTTGAGCAGCTGTTTGGACTATGTAGCTCCTGGGAGTCCCTTCTGATCTTAATTATTGCATTATGCTTCACATTTTAATTGTGCATGAATATGATAGCATTAATTGCATTACACCTATTTGTGATGCAGAGTAGTCCAAGCTCAAAATTGAAGACAGAAGCAAGTATTACTGCTACAACAAAAGATGATTTTGCTGTGGCAATCTTTTTGCTCCACTAAATATTTTGTTCTGATAAAAAATAGGGCCATTTCTATTGTCTGTTCACTTAGAAGGTTATCCTATGAATGTGAGCAGAAAATCTGTGGAAGAAATGAACACTGACATGAACAAGAATGACAGGGCAATGTGGTCTGACAGGGTTTTGTATTAAATTTTTTGTGGATAAATAGGTGCAAACCAACTCTGTTTTCTACATTATTTGAAATTATTTGATTTTTTCCCCCCAAAATCAGTTCATAGATGGTTAGCAAAAGATTATATTGAATGCTCCCTGTTTATAGCATGTTAGTGGTCAGTTAAATAAGAGGGGCAGATTCTGCTCCCCAGAAGAATGCATCTCTATTTTCTCTATACTGAGGTTACTGGATACTTTTTGATCTATTTAACCATCTCCTTGGACATTCTTAAAAGCATTTTCTGGAAAATATTATCAACACTTCTTTGTATATTTAGGCTCAGCCCCATGAGCTTAACATCTGCAGCTCTTTGCAGTAAAAGTCTTTAATACCATTGTCCTCCAGAAAGATACACAATTTATGTCATGACTGCAATGGGTGTCTGTACTTTAATCTTCTTGTTGGGTTTATGGTTCACATAGAATAAGTAATAGACAAATATAAGCATGTCAGACATGAACAGTTTATGAGAAACAGAAAACCTTTAAGAACATTGCACTCACTTAAGAGAACGTCATAAAAGAAAAAACAATCTAGTATATAGAATACTGTTAATAGAATAGCAAACAGAAATGTTTAAAGCACATTTGAGTGCCAGTTTCCAAGATCTGTTTAAACCAACATTACCCATGCCTTTTTATGTCTGGTATTTCACTTGAATGTACTTTACAGATTTTGCTACTTTGTGCAGATTACGCTAAGAAGGCACTGAGTGTCAAAGTTTAAAAACTTCCTCAGCTGCTTTTCTCTCCTCCGAATATTTTGCATGTAATATGATTGGGAAGTTTGATGTCTTTGTACTTGAACTGAGAGACCTCATGGGTTTTTTTTTTCCCAAGGCCCTTATTTTCAGAGCTCTGCTACAGTTTTGTTTATTTTTTTCCAGGGTACTATTTATGATTCTCCTTTTAATGGAGAAAATACAAGAGTAAAGAGGTGACTTTCTGAGTACAGAAGTAATGTGGACCGCTCCTCTAAAGGTTAAGGCTCAGTCAAATTCGCAAACTGTGAGTTGGTATGCCTTTGTAGATTTTGGCGGAGAAAAGAATTTCAGGGAGAGGACCAAGGCTGGAGATGGACTTTTTTTCTCATGACAAAATAAGAGTGCAGAAAGTGTACATGCTCAATAGTAAAAGCAGGGAAATGCTTTTTGCTCCCATGCTCTACATATGAAAGAAACCTAATAAAAGCTCAGATATGCACCTCAAAGGACAAATAACATGCTATGATACTTACTTTTTGAATGCTCAGCTCTTGATGGATTTGCTTGTTAATATTTTTGAGAGTGTGTCTAAGAGCCATGTGCGTAGAATACAATCCAAGGAAACATAATATCATTTTTGGCAGAGCTCATTGTGTTCTGATGTATGCATAAAATATTAAATCTTAGTTATTTGCAGTAATAAATAGACTATGTGCTTGATTCTTAAAAGTTGCATCATAAATTAAATAATAGCATTATTTGATTTGGAATGGCTTCTGATCTGTGACTGGTGGCATTAGTGTACAGGTGCTTGGGCTTTTTTTTTTTATATTGAGTTTTTGTCCTGAAAGGTTTCTATGGACATTTTGGGGAAAAAATAGAGAGTAAAGGAGAAGAAAATTGATTTATTTTCAATAAAAAATTGGGAGTACAGGTGTGTAATGATTGGTTTAATGGCAAAAGTATCTGCTTCAGAACATCTGTATCAACTTAAGGGAAAATGGACCAGCTGGAAAAAAATTAAATCAGCATGAATCATAAATCCAAAAGGTCATTGATCTAAAAATATACATCCCAAGAAAAAGATAAAAAAGTGTGTATGCAATCTAAAGTTGTCAAGTAAAAATTAAAATCCTTCTAAACAGTCTAAACTTAGGACATTAATTAATTTGAAAGTAATTTGGGAAGAGGCAAAAAGCCACCCTGTGATGTCACTGTCATTATATGGAACACAGCTAAGGAGATAAAAGAAGATCATGCAGAGCCCAGGAGAAGATTAAGCCTCTTTATCTCTCTGTGGGAGGGGGGAGAGCATAAATACAGGTAGTATTTCGTGTGTGAGAAGACGCAGGAACTCTGAATAACTGAGTTTTAATGTGCACTTCTATCACTGAAGTGCACTGGAGCATAACAGGAGACGCACACAGGTGCCAAGCATCATTGAATCACCCCAGTGTATCAAAATTAGAAAGCTAACAAGGAAAACCAAGTTCCTCTTCTTAATAAAGTTCCAAATATAAATTTTGGAAGGAGGAGGAACAAAACAGAGTTCTGTTAGGTGCTATACCTTCTTGCTACAACTTACCAACAAGGGAAAAATAAAGCTTGAGTGTGTGGTAGGAAAGAAAATTCAATGTGGGTGCTTGTGAAGTCAAAGCCTTATTAGCAAAGCCTAGAGATGTTCCAAAAGCAGATTGTACAGCATTTTGTCAAAAGTGGCCTGTATGTATGTGCATCCCAGAAATTTTGAAGGGACACTGATTTGTCTTTCTTTTTCCTGTGGTAACATCTCATGACAACATCAAGCAGTGGCAGAAGCAAAGACTGAGATGCCACTTACTGCCTGAACAAAGATTGGACACAGGGCTCACAGGGAAATGACACATGCATTGTCCCATAGGACTTCTAGAAAATAGGGCTCTTGTTTAATTTTATCAGTAAACAACCTCTTATTTTCTTAGCCATTCAATTACAGCAGAAGGGGCAGATGGGCTCACACTAAGCTGTTGTCAATAATATGCCATTAAATTCAAAGGAATATAACTGATTTGCACTAATACCTTTAGCAGGCCCAGAATATTTACAAAAAGGTTTGATAATTTTTCTCCTATCTGTCAGTTGCCTTGGGTCTGTTTTAAAATCTCATGTACATGCTTCTCCCTCTCTCTACCTCTCTATTCTTTGTATCTCACCATATCACATTGTGGGGGCACCTTCTGTGTAATATCACTTCTTAATTGCAAAAGTCCTTAATGGGTTTAATGAGTTTCTCTTACTTCTTGGAGTGTCCATTTCTGCTTAATGTCAGGGAGTATCCTTCTTCTTCTGGTAAGTTTATTGACTTCATTATTTTGCTTGTATTTAGTTTTTTTTTCAAAGAGAGGTAGGAGAGCACATAGAAGGAGGAACTATTGCCATAAAAACTCTTTGTGGTGATAGAGATTAAGGGACTTCGCACCACTTTCTAAAGATGGATAAATTCCAAGTTTATTTAATTTCCCCTGGCAGTCCTTTTCACTGCCTCATCTCCTTGACTGTGGGCTATCAACACAGTTGTAAATCTGAGATTAGACCGGGTGGTGAATCACTGCCCCAGCAAGCAGGAAGCAAAATAGAAGCAGAAGGTCAAGCAGAGGACAATTGCTTTACAAAGAAGGAGGATGGTGTTGGAGTACACCAGAAAACTGAATGGAGGAGCTGTAGAAGGGAAGTTGAAAGTAACATTATTTTGAGATTATCAAAGGCTCAATTTAGCAGCTCCTTCAGTGAGGTTGTGGTAGACATTTACATACTTGGTGAAGACTGAGAAGATACATGCAGATTAATAAGGGTTGAGTAATAATTATATGTAATAATTATATGTTTCCATTGTCAATTAATTCAAAAGAATGAAACAGTGTTTAAAGAAACAAAGCAAATTATCCTAAGTATGTGCAAGCCTGCATATTATTGTTTCTGTTTGTTGATACAGCTGTCATTGTCAGGATTCCTCCCTCAAGTGACTTTCTGGACAACATCCCCAAACTAGCACATTTTGTTGTGGGCATTATCATATAAAACAAATAAAATGTTGATTTCCTAATTGTTTAGATTTTTACTGCATAGCTTCTAAAGCATGGAAGACCAGTGTGATGTGATTGTTTTTCTATTATTTCTAGTTTTCTAACAAAAAAAACCCCCTTGTATTATTTGTGTCTTCATAACATAAAACATCTTTCTGGTACAAAGTACAGCATTAGAGGATCCATCATGATCTGCAGCACAGAAAACAATTCCTTTTTTTGCTTTTACTTTTGGACTTTTTATTTCAGTAATTTTTATAGCAATGTCTCAACCCTAGCTTGCACTGTAGTTTTTGTTCAAAGTTCTTGCTGATTAAACCAGCTTTCTGTCTCCAAAGCAAAACTGCCCCTGCAAATGACAAAATTCTTCATTCAACAAGAGCAAGAAACAACACTTTCAGCCAAAGATGTTAAATGAAGAAAAAACAAAGGATAATCTAGTGCTTCTCTCCAAAACATATCTCTTCTGGGTACCAAAAAAGTTCTAGCCTTGTTTGGATTGTCACAGCGGAGACTGAGAGAGGACACCATTTCAGACTGAAAAGAAGGGTGCTGGCAGCACCCAGTAATGATGAATTTATTCAGGAGAGGAAAAGGGACCCTTCAGATAACCAGAAGGACTTCAAATCAAAGAAATCTCAGCTGGTGCTTAGAATCTATGGCATAAACCCACAGTCGAGTCATGAGCAGGCTAACAACAGCCAGCAGCCAGTGCTCATCTTCACCTACTTCCTTTCAGTAATTTGGTGTCACTCTGACTGTCCCTTCTCACAAACACCTCTGCAGACTCTCACAAGTGCATTCCTGCTTCTGATATCTGAAATTGTGAAACAGCCCCAAAGCAAATATAACCCTTTTCAAATTTTCATCAAGACAATTTTATTTTTCCTCCCTTGATATTTTATTCAATGTGCATATTTGCCTTTTTCAAAGCCAGAGTCCCCTACTAATAGACCTTGTTTAGAAAATCAGAAGAAGCAGGGTAGCTTACATCCCCCATGCTTTCCAAGTGTAATTGGTAGGAACTGGGGGTGCATGAAATGATGTCTGCGAGTGCTTAAGTCCAAGAAGAAGCACAAAGGGTTAAGGGACAACGTGGCTGAAAAAAAGCAGAAAGTACAAGACAAATATTAGAAGAACAGTGAAAGCTGTAGGAGGTCTAGGAAGTGTGTAACAAGCCTTTCATGAATGAGACAAATGACTAGAAGGAAACATACACTGGCCTGTGGGACAAAATACAGGCTGTGTCAGAAAACACTTCACACACATATTAGTGTTGAACTGAAGTATTGATATACAAGTTCATGAGCTCTGAAGGATATTGTTGCTTGCACACTGTTTATCACAATTTCACTTTCAAATCATCAATGAGCTGATTATACATATTTATACATATTTACAGGCTCTTACCATCCCCTCTACTTTGTTCATAACAGGCGTTTGAGAGTTATGAAAAATCCAAAGCCAAGCCAATGATGCAAACAACTGTGGAAGGAAGTGGTGGAATCATCATCTGGAAGTGTTCAAAAGGCCTGTGGATGGGGCACTTGGGGACAAGTGAATATGGTGGTCCTGGATTGATGGTTGGCCTTGATGATCTTAGAGGTCTTTTACAAACTAGACAACTCTACGACTCTGTGATTCTAAGACAATGAGGTCCTACTTGGTCAAGAAACAACAAATACTGAGCAATTTCTTGCTGTTTCATCTGGTATAAAATACAATGAGCATCAGATTGAATTATTTAACTCTTCAAAGCAAACTCATTAATTTAGTTCCTTGGAAACTTCCCCAAAATCTGCAGAACTTCTTACCACAGCACAAATAACTGGAAAAGCAATTAATCAAAGACAATGAAATATAATGTGAAAGCCTGTGAGTGAGGCTTGGGAGGATGTTTTGGAGAAGTACCAGCACTTGCCTGCCTTTCTTTAACTCTTCTGTCAGCATCTGTTGCTGACCACTGTCAGAAAAGCATGAGGATAGTTAGACCTTTTGTCTGGGCCAGCATTACTGTTCTTCTGTCCCTATGTGCTCAGAGGCACAATGTGGTGAGCTGGGCTGCATTATGCAAAACACTTTTGCCTCTTCCAAAATGATTTCAAGTCTCCCTATTGTTCCTCTTGCCACAGTCATGACACACCTGACTGACAATCTGTTTCCATACTGGGCTTATCCACCCCAATCTCAGCCTTTGGTAACTGTCTTGGACAGACAGAGCCAAAGTTTGGATATAAAAGAAGCGGGAGGCTGTGCCTCCATTTGGCTGTGAGGATACCGTGCTATGCCAGTGCAGATTGAGCCTGTGCAGCAGTGCTGTGAGAGGATTACATTCACTGTACACTTCCTGGCCTTTCTTGCCCCAAGTGAATCAACATCTGGGCTAAGGGCTGCAAAATGAACAACCTCTCTCTGCTGTCACCAGTGTCTCTGTGCCAGAGGACATTTCAACCTCCATGAAATTTGGGATTGCTGGTGATTTTCCTGGGTTTGTAGTGCAGTATAACATGGCGCATTCTTTAAAACTAGCTTCCTGCTCTGTTGTGCCGTGCTGAGCATCAAATGTCTAGGACATCTCGGCCTTTTCATGCACTGCCATCGTCAGCTACCCCACCCTGTGTCCAGCACAGCTCCACCTTGGGAGTAGAGCCTGTGGGAGGTTTTGTATGTGACCAGGCTCTCCTATGCAATTCTCTGAAGCCCTATTCCTTGTTGAGCAACAGAACAGAAAATGAAAAGGTATCATGGAAATCTACAACAGAAATGTAAATGCCAAAGAATGGGAAAAACACAGTGGGCTAGAAAAAAGGGAATTACAAGAATTTGAATGTGGACTTCTTCTTGTTGACATCTCAGAACACACTTCAGAATGTTCCTGAGGAACTGGGCTCAGCAGAGTGGTTAGGGTCAATAGAAAGTGTGTATACCTCATGATTTTTTCCAAAATGGGCCTTTAAATGGACCATATTTGGCACTGGCAAAGGCAGTTCAGCAAGTATGCATCTGTCCTTCCAGTGCAATGTGTACAAGTTGTAATCAGCTCTGAGTTCTGCCAGAAGAACTTTCTGTTGTAGACATGACCTCAGTCCTTTACAGCAAGAATCACAGGCCAATATTTGTGCAACAGAACTATGTGTGCAAAAATCTCTCCTGCTACCATACAGGCATGTGAAGCTAAATAACCAGTTAGATGTGATCTGACTGTTCCTGCAATCACAAGAACTGTGAATGTACAGAAACCATAAGCTACTTAGAAAAGTTACAATCATGCTTTCTTGCACATAATATTATGACATTTTTGGAGGAAGCTACATTTACCTTTTTATTTCTGTCTTATTTTTCCTCCTTAAGAAAGTGGTAGTTTTGCTCTGCCTTCAGTAACACTCTAAAGAAAATACCATTTAATAAAAAAGTATCCCATATGCATGCTGCTTTTATTATTTATGATAGATGTAAAATATTATTTCATTATGTAGTTTATTACAAAGCTTTCTGGTTTTCAAACATAATTTCTTCCTGTATTCTGCATTCTATTAAGCAGCAGTTTACTGTGAGTTATAGGTACTGCCTCATGTACATGGTACAAAGTCTTTTTATCTGATTAAAAAAGATTAAAGTGGAAAACCATTTAATCAACATGAGTACTAAATTTAAATGGAGAAAATACTTTTTGATCAGAGGAGATATCATGTCTCTCCCTCCTGTCATTAGAAGGAGTGACATGTCTTTGCCACTAGCTGACTTGTGTGTGTCACTTGTGTTGCCAGCAGCAATAGTTTCATGTGCTGATTCTAATGAGTCGTGACATGTATTGTTAATTATTCTGACATGAATTTTTCTTGTGGACAGACATTGTATGTAGCATTAATGAAGTACCAGCCAAATACTTTGCTGTATTACTGTTTTCAAAGAAAGTTGTTCCACAGAAAATATAGTGAAAAGCAGCTCCACGTTAGGAATGCAATTTCAGCTCTATATTAGGATGAGTATGTCATCATAATTATTTTGGGGTAACTTGGGAACATGCAACAGAGTAACATACACGGAAATGACACACTGAAAATCCATTTATGAAAACAGAGGACTTATATCAGAGTGATATAAATACATACCAGACAAATGACTTTATTTTTTATTACACAAAGCTACAGATGAAGTCAAAATAATGAAGACATAGATTTGAGAAAGTGAGGGAGCAGTTTAAGCATTAGGCATTAGGAGGCTTTCAGTCTGCTGGTGTATGATCAAACAACTTTAATCAGCAGCCCATGTCCTTTGGCATGTGGAACTGAAATCCCACTTAAAAAAAAAAGAAAAACCAACCTGAAAAAACACCATCATCCAGGTTATTTAGGAAATTCAATGTAAAATGATAACTTTTCATTTTCCCACTGAAAGGAACATATTGTGTCTTAGGATCGTGTTGAGTTTCACTTTCTTACTACAATCTTGTAGAGTAGTGCTGGGAGCTGGTTTTCCTGACTGGAATAATTTTCTCTTGAAAGTCAGAAGCCACTGCTTTTATCACGCTTTCAATATTCTTGCTTGATACCATACAAAATGTGGCTGCCCTGGATAATTAAAAGGAGAATGGAAAGCGAGAATGTTTTCCTTTTATGTAAGCTGTAACATCAGGGAATACCGTCTCCAACATATACTATAGCCTTGTGGGTAGGCAGTGTACATCTCTGGTGAAAAGTAGCTCTATGTTAATTTCTCTGCTGTAAAGGGTTTCTCTTGCTATCCTGTGCAATAACATGGAATTACAGCCTCAACAAAAACATTTAGTAAGGAAAGATGCTGTGACTATAAATCCCAACAATCAGTTTTCTGCACACATGGATATTTATCTTTAGACTAATATCTTCTTTAGACCCAGGATCAGCACTTCCCTGAGATGTTATTCATGTCACGGAGAGCTAATGCATAAATAATAGATTCAAAAGAAAATATAAATATCTCGCCTCCCTAAGCAGACATAAAAATAAACACAAACCCTAGCTGGAATATGCCTAAATAAAATCTCTTTTCTAAATCCTTTTAGAAATCCTTTAAATACACCATTTATTTGCAAGACTTTCTTTTCTTACGGATCCATGAATTTGTAAGTCAGCTATTGGTATCAGATGGAAACAGAGGTACTCCTTTTTTTCTTCTTATTTGCATACTGCAGTTCATAATCTTTTAAAGAAACACTATGAATAATTTCAATAGGGAAATTAATATGACACAACTATTCCCTGCAATGAGGAACATCCTGTTGCTCCCTGTTATAGTTGTTGGTGGTTCTATTCTCCCTTAAACATTTTTACATCAAATTAGTGGAAACACCAGTTTATATTTAATCTAGGAGTTTGCTCATGGTATTTAAGGCTATAACTTACAGCTGCATGTAACCAAGAGATGAGTAGGGCATTCAGGAGAGAAATGACACAACATCAAACCACTCAAATAAATAGTTTGAACTTCATAGAAGCTCAAAGGAACATAAACATTCTAAGGACTAGAATATACTCTTATCAAAATTTTAACCTGGAAGTGGATTCACTGTACAAGCGAATTTTTTATCTGACCAATAAATTTCTGTAGAATGCTTTGAGATTGCTGGAACAGGAATTTTAACAGGTTTTTTTTTTTTTCTAGGCACAGATTTTTTTCTTTGGGTTGGGTTGGGTTGGGTTTGATTTTGCTTTGGGGTTTTTTTTGTTTTGTTTTGTTCTTTTTTTTGTCTGTCTTTTAAGAAAATTCTTTAGCTTATTTAAAACCTAAGTAATATCTCTTGGCTTGACTTTTGTTTTTGTTGCTCTTAGGTTTATAGCATTAGACAAAATGAATCAGATTATTTCTCACAGCTCTGTACCTCTTGATAAAGGTCAGTGTTTAGTTATTGAAAATGTTGGAAAGAAGATACATGTGGCATTTTGGGCTATTGATCTGTTTATAATGTATCATAGTGGCCTCCAGTGCTTTAATTTCCTTAATAGCCCACTTTTAGGGCTGCTGTCAAGGTAGGAAAGATTGGTTTATATCTTTCCTGAATTTGTCTGTTCTTACCTTTTGCCTACATTTCAACACCTGACAAAGTCTTTTTATCTTTGGACTTGGGCTTTCTGTATTCAGTAGTTAGTTGGTCTGTAGCCCTTTTTACTTCATCTCTTGTGCCTCAAAGAATTTAGCACCACATCAACTATGTTGTTATCCAGTAAACACTTACTGTGGAGATATGAGATGCTGAAAATAATGTAAAGATTAAATATTCATTGACTTGAAGGTTAATCTGACTAGGAGTGCATGTGTGTAGGAGGAGTATGGTTTCAAGCTCTATAGTAAGTAGGTTTTCAAATTATATAAGTGACAGGCTGATTTCAGAGCTATCATTTCATCTGACCAAGAATGGAAATGGAAATGAATATATGAAAAGAAAAAGTTCTTGTGAATATACTGTCTCACTTGAGCTAATAGAGAAAATCTGTACAATCCATGGAGCAAATCCATAACAATGAAGTTAGTCTATATTAACAAGTTATAACTGGAATCAGAGTACAGGTTTGACTGATTTGGTCCTCAGCATCTACATTGGGTATTTCTAAATGCCTGGGATGAAAAGTTTAATTTTTTGGTTGTTTAACTTCCATGGTAAAGCTGAGAGTGCTGGCAGTAAGGAAACATCCAAAAATTACTCATATTGCCTCCTATTTGGAATTTGCTCTGTAGAATAGAAAGGTGATTCTGTGGCAAATGTACAATAATATTCTGGACATGAATTAAAAATGAAAAACTTCTGAGAGTTTTGCAATACAGGGAGATTCCAGACACAGGAACGGGAGTGAAAAACAAAAAGAAATAATCAAAACACAGTACCATGTTTGGGCAGATGGATAAAAAGAGTGGCTTCCAAGGCAAAAAAATCTAAAAGCCCAGAGATCTAAAAGGACTAAGTAAACCTTTAAATTTTGGTCTTAATTCTGCTGGAGACACTAGCAGAATTAGAAATTAGGATAGTTAGCAGCTATCCCAGCCTGTTCCTGGGGGCTATTCATAGTTGTTTTTAATTACATTACTGCTGTTGGAATAAAGAATTTGGATTTCTTTTCCATTTTTCTGGACTAGCTTTGAGTGTATTTACAAAATGTTGTCAGAAAGAAGATTAAAAATGGATCTTCTAATATTGAAATGTACTTGTTACTTTAAGTTTGGAGCTCCCACTTTTGTTTAGCATTCTGTCTAGGACAGAATTTGATTTGTTTTAAAAAAGCATTGCATTTTATGGGCTATGAGATCTTGTGTTCATCTCACAGGTTTGTATTTTCACCACTGACACACCTGACACTTAGTTCACCCATCACTGGAAGTAATTGCCTACTTTAAAGTACTGTTTTCCCCAGTATGTGTAAGGTATCGGCTCCACTTCTCCTCAGAGGTTACCTAAGGCTGCTGAATTCCTTCTCTGTGCATTTACCAGTTTTGTGATGCTTGGGTTAATTAATGGCTGATGTTCTTTCACTAGATAGTTCTCTCATATTTTCCATGTTGAGTGCTCCTATGCATGCATCTGAGGAGCCCTGTAAATAAAAAAAATCCTAGCAAAGATTCAGCTGCTTAAAAATTATTTCTCACTCATCGTATAAGTTTAGTCTTTGTATTATGTTCCCTCTAAAATAAATATTTGAGTTGAGCTTAATAAAATCTCACCTTAGCTTTTTACCAAACTGTTAGCAGTGAAGTTTGCCTCTGCCTTCCTCTCAGTGTCTGAATCTATTTTCTTGCATGCGGACACATGCACCAGCCTTTACCTTTGTGTAGTGATTAAACATGCAGGGCATCCTTTCTTTTTTTTAAGTGACTATTTACCTAGAATTTAGGAAGTTAAAAAGAGTTGAAATTACAATTAACATAGAGATTTAAAATTAAAATTAATCTGAAGAGCAAATATTCATCACTTGAACTAGAGAAGGACTCAGCATGGGGGTTTTTTTTGCCTCAATGCAAGGAAATGTTGCTGTCAGGATAAAGTGCAATGGTATGACTTCTCCCATCTCTTTTAACTAATTTTACTATTCAGTGCAGGAAGTCTCAATGTTAGCTTCAGGACTTAATGTTCCTACTCTGGAAAAAGCATGAAGAAAGCTGAATATAACAGAAATGCAAACTGTTCTGAAGGCAAAAGTCAAGGCAATAATCAGTTTTTAATGAACTCAGTAACAGACACAAACTACAGAGTTACAAGGCATGTAATGATAGGCTGGGGGTAATGGGTTTAAACTGAAGGATGGTAGGTGTAGATCAGATTTAAGGAAGAAATTCTTTGCTCTGAGGATGGTGAGGCACTGGGCTAGGTTGCCCAGAGAAGTTGTGGATGCCCCACAGGAAGTGAGGCTGCTGGCACCTGCACCAAGCTCCACTGCAAGGATTGCATGTGCACCAACAATTGCAGTGTCCTGGCACAGCCAGAGCGCAATCCTCACTCCAGGGGAAGTCCAGGTTATGTCTAGAGTTAATACACAAACCTGATGAAATACTAACACATTTATCACTTGCACTTTGAATTCATACTCAACCTAAGTACAGAATATTACATCAAACTCTTTTAAAAGGGCAAAGGTAGTGGAGGAAAACCATCAGCTTTTGCTGCTTTGGGACAGAGGTACAGCAATGGACTGTGAAGAAAGGTTAAAACTGACACAAATAAGGGCAGCATAAATGAAAGCTTCTATATAGCCCAGTGCCTGTTTTGCTTAGAAGGAGTATAAATAAGGGAAATGCAGTGATTTAATGGTGCCCAAGCAAACAATAGGACCACAGGTCATGCTTTAATGTTGGGGAACAGTGAAGAGAAAAGAAGACCTTCTTGGGTTTTTAGCATCTGGTACTTCTGTGGTCTATTTAAATTTTCTAATTACTTTCTCCAGCATCACAAAACACTATGTATCTGTCTCCTTTTTTTGTTTAAATCTCTTAGGCAAACTATTTTAAATAGTACATTACTTTTCTCTGTTATTGTGGTTTATTGTGATAGAACCAGTCCAAGATAAATCTTCTTGCATTTCTGCAGCATCTGCAGTCAAATAGTCTATTGTCTATGTTGCACTGAATGTAGAGATTTAAAAAAAGTTAGGCTTGTATCTTCCACTGCCAATTATTTCAATATCAATGTAAACCAGATTTTTTTTTGTCTCCATTATAAAACTTTATTCTAGAGAAGAACATTGGTAATGCATTGAAAGCTTACAGATTTTGGTTTTTTCTAAGTGGTAGAATAGAAGAGAGGTATGATCTATATCCCTGAGATGGCGATTAGGGACTTAATATTTCTGTTTCCCAAACATATTGACAAGCAGGTAAATACATCTGGAGAGGCTTTCTTCCTAAATAGTGAACAGTTCATTCTGTGCAAAACCTTTGACATGCATTCAGCACTTTTCCTCATTAATTTTTATTGCATGCACTTTTTCTGTTATAATTTTAGTCAAAATTGCCTGGTTTATGACTAGGGTATAGTATATGGAACTGGATAGGAAAGGATTTCCTTTGTCATAGAAAGGTAATAGTATAGAATATAGGCTGTATTGTGGATTGGATAAGACACCAGAGATGTATATTTTCAAAGCTAGAAAGATGAACTATCGCAGTTAAGTGTACCCCTAAAAATAGAGATGGTTAGAGAGGCCAGTGAGGATACCGAAGAAATGGATGGAAAGGTTTTCAATGAGGAGGAGAAAAAAGAGGGGCTTTTTAAAATGTATTTGTTTCTGATGGGGTTTTTTGAGGTTTTTTTTGTTTGACTGTGAGAGAAATTCTGTGCTGGGGAGAGGAGGGAAAACTGCAGCAGAGATTTTCTCCTGGCAAATTCATGGTCTGGAGAAAAAATATGCCTTCTAAGAAGTAATTAATATCTTTTATTAACATCATGTCTCAGAACGAGACACTAATTTTGTTTGAAATTCTCTGCCAGTAGCTAAATTAGCATGATTGAACTGAGAGAGGTGAAAGCCATAATTTGAATGCTTTATTCAGATAATTATTTAAATTACAGAAAAGTGATAGAGGAGGGACTTACATTTTTTTTTCTATCACAGAATAATCATGTGTCAGAAAAGTATGCAAAACTTGAGGAGAAATGTGCATGAATTAACAATTTGGAGTTCTTTCCCTGGGGATAAAAAGCACTAGATATAATCTGTAGGCTACTACACACACAGACAGATAAATACAGGCAAAAGGTGGTAAAAAATTCTAATCCTTGCCATCTTTTTTATTTTCAGTGATGAAGTTGTTTTTAAAAGCCTTTCTAAGCTAAAGTACATAAATGAACTTTCAAAGTATCTAAGAAATTTACAAGCCCCACGTTTATTTAAGAATTTTTAATTTCTGTTTCAACAAACTGGAAATGAATGTGGAATTCTGAAGTTTATGGCTTGGTATATTTGGTTAGATTGATTTATTTATTTTACTTTTGCTTTGCAGAAATACTCTTTTTAATATCTTTTTGATGTGCTTAGAAAAAGAGAATTCAATTGAAACTATAATGGCAATTAAAACCAGGAGTGTGTACGGATGGCAAAATCAAGAAATTTTATTGCTGAGGTTTTACAGAGTTGAATTATCTGGTTTAGACACAGAATTTTTCTGTACAACTTTATATCATACATAAAATGAGTGTGACTTTACCTAAAGTTTTAAACCCCTGAAGAATTTCATGCAACTATTATGTCTTGTTGATTTTTTTAAACATTAATGTGTTCTCATCTCTTGCAATGTATAAATAAAACCCCTCAAACACCTGCAAGAATCAATGCAGGTGAGTTTCTTTTGGTTAAGTTACTTGCTTGTGGCTGTGTTAAAAATTCAAGTTTAAAGGAGATTGAACAATATGGTGAAACTGTCCTAGTTTATTTGCTCCTCATGAGCAGTGTTACAATTCTACCTTTGCCACCACACAAGAAATCAATTTTGACACCAAGTTAGAGAAAGGACTGTTGAAGAAATCTTTCCTAATCCCTGCAGGGGTAAGCATGACATGGGTTTAACATTATCCTAACATTGTTTTACATAGATAATAATTTCACAGTTGTCAGAGCAGTGTTCAGAGAAAGTTTTAACTATTCAGAATGCTGTAGGTGGTCAGTAAGAAGCTTTACTGATACAATGGGAAAGGGGAAAGGACCATGAGAGTAAGATGTGTGGTGATGAGGCTGAATCACTATCTATCCCATTTTCTTGTGGAAAGAAAAGAACAGGTTTGTAGGAGAAGCTGCATCATCAAACCCCAATTAATAATGACTCTTTTATATAGAAAATAGGAGGCAGAAAATATAACCACCGTAAAAAACTAAATTATTTTGAGCATACCTAACATCAGTCTGGCTGTTTCATGGTCCTTACTCAGTAGGGAGGACAATTCCATGCACTAGGAGTCTGATAAGCATACATAAAAGGAAATTGCTGGCAAGAAATGGATATGGACTCTGATCTATTTTAATGACATGTGCCATTACAAGGGGTAAGAGAAATGATGTAATCAAAGCAATGATATAGAGAAGGAAAGAGAGGACATTTCTTATTTTCCTGATTCTGGGGTTTATTAATGCTGAAATAAGGAAAACATACCAGATGTCACAGGTAAACTTTTTTTGATAATATGCTTTTTTCCTCCAAGTTAGGAGTTTTTCAAAACCAATTCTTTTTCTGCTGAAACCATATAGCCTGGTTTTCTACTCACAGTAGTATCTAATCCCATGACTAGGGATATACTAGGGATATACTGTTGCATATTTGCCTACTGTTTAGCAGGCAGTGGCATTTTTGGATTTCCGTTTCTCGTAAGACTGTTGGCAGTTCTCAGTTTCCGGTCTATATCAATGAAAAGCTTTGAGTTCCATGTTTCAGACTTTGAATGTGTTTTCAAAAGCTTCTTAATTATATCCTGGTCTTTGCCCTAGGAATTGAAGACCATAGACATTCTTCCAGCTGCTGCTAGGTGCCAGTTTAAAATCAGGGAAAGCAATAAAAAAATAGTTCAAATATGTAATTCTATACAGTGCATGAGTGTAGCATCATGGTTGCTGAATTACTTGACTTTAAAGTCTTTGTTTTAAAAAATACTTTAAAATATTAGCAGGAAGAATAATATTAAATAGAGAGATAAACTTCATTCTCTCATTTTTTAATGCATTCAGCCTTTTGCATAGCAAAAAGTCATGCTGATTCAATAATTTAAAAACTATAGTCTCTAAATGCTAAATCTACTGAAAATACATTTAAGAATCCAAGCAAGATGGACCTGGCAAGGTTTGGAGTCCAGAAATCTGGAGAATTCACTAGGTGTTTATAATTCATTCTCAAATTCAGACAAATACGCATCTCCTAATCACAAAATATGATTCAAATCTTCAGATGATGTTAACTTCAGATGGAATAAGTCTGGCCTTTATACAAGGCTGAAGATTTATCCTAGGGATGCCAGGCTGTGTCATGCAGAACTGCTCAGCTTGGGAAGCAGCTGTCACACTGCTGGGGCTTTTTACTCCTGCTAACACTCCTTGCAGAGCTGGTTGGCTCAGAATCCCTGGCTGATGGTGTTCTAACCTTCCAGGGATGGATCTTTTTGGATGGCACTGCAGGATGTTCTATAAACGTAATCAGTATTTTCATAATGTTCTGTCATATAACAACACTTGTGCCAAGTCTTTGCATTACCTGGGGTGCCTTGATTAAAGATACCCAATTTAAGACATGATAGAAGGATATTCTTTCTACTGATCTGTATATGAAGTAGAAGATGTGGAGCAAATATTTCACTTTGGAATTTCATTCAATTGTCTGAACTGCATATAATCAGCAGGGATTATCTGAACTGCATATTACCAGGAGGGATAGCAGAGATTATATTTTTAATTTGAATGAGTGTTGGCTTCCTTTTATATTTCAACTTTTCATCCCATCTGTCAAAATGTCTTTCAAATTGTTTAAATTAACTAGAATGAAAACAGTTCAATATATACAGGGATTTTTTTGATTAGGCAAAACCATAGGTTTTTAGTATGTCAAAAAATCTGGTCCACTCTTTTTCCAAGAATTCTATGTCAAACCAAAAGAGAAGGAAATTAATGTCAAGTAGACTCCTCCAACAACATTTTTGGGTGATGTTTCTTTTAAAAAAATAATAATACTGACAGGGAGGAATATTATCTAACCCTGGAACAGAAACAAAAAGAACTCAGGAATAATCAATAACTTTATATATATATATGTATTGTATGTGCATATACATGTGTGTGTGTACATCCAGAATTTTTTTCTTGAAATAATTTTTGCTGAAAATTTACTGAAAAATGCCACCAAGATGATCTATGGCAGAGTGAGTCAACTTGGGGATTAGCATTGTCAAATACAGAAGGTACATCAGTCACACTTCCTTTCTATAGAAAATGAAGATGCCAGTTTGATGAAAGGCAGAGCGTGTTTTAGCAACTCACCCCTTTTAACCATCTCAGAGCAGAGCACCTAACACGGCCAGCAGCCTTATCTATGGGTTCATTGTTCCTCATTCTGCTGCTGCAGGCTCTGCTGCTGGCATTAACTGGGTGGGCCCCAGCACACAGATTTACCTGGATTTCAACAGCTGTAATTCTGCTACCAATTCAGAGAGCATAGCAGGTGTGGGCTTTGAAGAGAGCCCACCAGACACCCCATGGGCTTGTTCACGTAGCTAAAACTGGGTCACACGGGCTGTGCCCATGCCAGTGCAGAGCAAGCTGTGCCTGTGTGCTGGCCCCAAGGGCAAGTGTCACAACACAGCTCACATCTACACAGCCACATTCTCTTCATTTCCCAAAAGAGAGAGGCCTGGAATTTCGTGCCAACTGGGAGCCATCATTGGCCTTTGCTGTCCCCAGCCTATTCCCCAGGAGGGCAGTAATTGGCACTGGCTACAAGAGGGCTGCGTGGCGTGACCACAACAGGCAACCACACACCAGGGCTGGAGGCCACGGACTCATCTGCATCAAGTGACGTCTGCACACAGGGCCACGCATGGCAGTGCCCAAACGAGCTGAACTAAAACAGCCCTAAATGTGCCTCACCCAACCTCTCCTCAGAGGCTGAACCTAGAGACAGCATGAGCAAGGAACTAGCTGAGGTTAAAATAGAATTCACACTGGATCCCAGCTTTAAACAATATAATACCAGTTTTTTCACCTCTCCATCCTTCTATGTTTGTTATACAGGAAGGGAAAGTCTAAATCATTTCTCTGTGTTTATGAATTCCCAGTGTGCATTAACATTCAGTGCAATAAACTGGAAAATGCCAAGTGCTATTTTAAAGCTTCTTTTTGCAGAAACATTGGGCTCATACTTGGTCCTTTTCCTTGTAGGCACTATAGCCTCAACAAGAACAATGAAGACTGCAAGTTCAATAATATATTTAATTTAGAATGATTTTGCAGGCTTTTGCAAGTAGATTTCTATAATTCTACTATGTTAAAGAGAATTATCTCAGCTTTTTACTTTAAAAGAAAGTGTCTTTATATTAAGGGATTTTTTAATTTTTTTTTTCTACAAGTTAATGGTAATGTTCAATGTTTTTAGTTTCTTGGAGCTGTAGAAAAGCAAGACTTTTTATTTACAGAGATCTATAAAATGTTATGATTCATTCTCCAGAAATCAATTATTTGATATAAATAATAGCACGTTCTATACCTGCATCACTGAGAATTGTTGCACTGCTTACATGGGAAGAGATTAAAGTTAATGATAAAAATCTCACAGAATCTGCAAGTAAACAGAAATTTGGATGTGGTGACCAGCAATGTGACAACAGAGAGTGGACATTGAGTGGGAAGAATGTTGAAGGAGGGAAGTTGAGTGCCATCAATTCTTTGAAGCTGAGAAGCTGATAAAAATCTCCCTTGGCATTTATCCTTAGGATCTCTTTGGATGCAAATTCCCAGAGAAGTGGAACAAATTCACACATTCTGGTGTTTGCCATGATTGGAGAGGGAAGTAGCAAGTTCAGAATGATTAGCATTTGAGGAGACAGTGGTTACTAATAGTGCAGCATCCCAGGTAGGGGAGGAACAATGCTCCAGCTGAACAGAGATCATGTTGAATCATGGCATCAAGGTGCCAGTGGGCTCTGGCTTTCTATAAATAATATTAAAACTTCAGTGGGAAGGAATGAACGAGAGCCAAAGCACCGGGCTGGAGTGGATTTGCACCTCTCTTATCCCCTGTTACCCAAGCTATATGCTATCCTGTTTGCTAGTTCCTTTTTATGTCCATTCCAAACCATTCTCCTACCATGGTTACACCCACCCGAGTACATTTAGTGCAGTCAATGCAGTTTCTCAGGCTTGACAGCAGGGTAACAGAGTCAGTATGAATTATCTCAAAAATAACATGACAGAGTCAAGAAAAAGCAAAAGCTCAGAAACGCCGCTGCTGTTTTCTAGGAGAAGCTGATGGGAAAATTGAGAAGGAGAGGCAGAAAGAATTTGTTGTTCTTCCAATAACACAGGATAACTTTCTCCACAAGTCCTCTGCTGTCTTTACTTCTGTATTATTCAAAGAGCCAAGAACTGGGATAGAAACAAATAGTGAATTTGAATACTCTCACCCAATGTGGGTTTTGTCTTCTCAGTATGACTTAAAAAGTACTGAAAAGTTTTATTTCTTTAATTTTAGCAAGTGCTTTGCAGAATCTGCAACCTCACACACAGAGACACCTATGCATATGAAGCACCACTCCTGAGCTGGTAGACTTTTCTCATTTGAGTTATTGGGAAGGATTGCATCTCAAGAACACGAATAGATGGAAGCTGCAAAGTGTTTCTGAAGCATTAGAGCAATTTTGCATGGTTTCTGCTAATGGCACAACTCAATACCCACTAAAGTGGCAGAGAGAAGCAGAGATGCTCATGGCCAAGCCACAGACATGAACATATCATTTTATCATTTATCATGTTTAGCAAAAACATTCATTTTCCACATTAGCAGCACTGACTAACCAGTAGGCAAGGCCCAGAGAACTATTTACATTACGTCATCTGCAGTTGCTAAAAAGATTTGGAAATATACTGCAGCACTTTTCCTTAATGTCAGTAAATCCTTCACAGTAAGTGACCCAGATATCAAATATTATTTGAATGTGTCACTCACATACCACACAGGTATGCCAGAAGCTAAACACCTCCAAAGATTTTCATTTTAGAGATACTAAATGTACTCAGTGTAAACATTGCCTAAACTACTCTGAAACTGAAAAAAACAACAAAAGTTCCTGGGGAAAAAAAATGAGCTTCCTGTGAATAAAGGATAGAATTATCTAAGGGACCCAGGTCAATCTAAACTTTAAGTTACAGTTATAATGCTGATTGCTTGCCATAATAGGACAGCTGTGCCAAGAAAACTACTGATAGAGGATCAAATCTGATATGTGCAATAGCCACTTGTAAAAGTGTATATGCAATATGAAGTGATGAGAATTTATGTTTAATAACAAAATTATCCTTGTGAAATTTGCAGGCTGTCCAAGCACACTGTGCTCCATAAACATATGAAGAGTGAATAATTTAAAGGACAAAAAAAAAAACAAACCAAAACATTATCCATAGTCTGAGGCAGAAAAAATATTCCTTCTTACTGTTTTTCTCGTAGTCAGAGAAACAACTATGTAAAAATAACCTCTCATTAAAAAAAATAAAAAGAGAGGTAAAATAGCTCAGACATATATAATGTATCTTTTTTTAATCTTTGCCAAGCCTATCAACAGAACTGCCTGTAGATATCATCACTGAAGACTGAGGCAGGTATTCCTGCTGCAGGAAGTTTCTATAAAAATGATTATGAGGATATGTATAGGGTGTGCATAGGTGTTCAAACATTTTAGCTGCCCACTTCACTATGACTCCTGCTTCAGGCACTTCCAAACTGCAAAAATATTAACAGATAATCTTGGAAACCTTTTTTAATGAACCAGCTGGCTTTTTTGAAATTATACCAAATCCTTGTATGCTTATATCTCCTCCTAATATATTTATCCCCAGTTACCACTGTGATGGTTTACAGGTTAGTGGTCACATTATTACAGATTCTGAACTGAAAAGAGTAACCCTGCAAAGTGCAATAATTATGTCTGTGAACACTGGGAACTACACATGGAGAGTCTGGGTTTAGTGATGTGAGACTGGGATGTGACCAAGCCATGAGACACACTCTACATGCTCCCAGTTTCCAAATTCTTACCTTCTCATAAATACCATTATAGCTACTGAGCTTTGACACCATGATTTAAAATAGGTTTATTTCCACTTCCACTGATGACCCAGTAAGGATGACTTGCAAAGATATGTACTTGGACCAAACATTTTTCTGATGAGATGAATGCCTGTGGAAATGCTTTATATTAAAAACCTAACATTTTACTGACAACCCCAAGTAGATCAGCAATCCTACAATTCTACAGCAATACAATACAATCCGCAATTCTAGGGGATTGAAATTCTATCAAGCTCTCTGAATTGGGTGTCTGTTATGAAATGGTATAATTCTGCTCAAGGAAATTATTTTACATTGTTACATTCAGCAAACCCACTAAGAATGATGTTTACATTTTCAGAGAGGGCCACAGATTTTTAGTGCCACATAAATACTCTTTTAAATACAAGAGAATACAGATAACAAGGGGAGACCAGAGATAACCATTTTCTTTCAGACTATACCTCATCTTCTCTGTAAGGGCAGAAACAGAAGAATTTCAAGTGCACTGAAAGGACCTAGAAGTTTGAGTTCCATGAATATGTTTTATTATGTTGTGGTGAAAATGCCACCCCATAGTTAGAAGTCTTATCATTACTGCTTCAGCTTGAGCACTTCTACAGAGCAGGCACCATCCAGGTCTGTGGGAAGGAAAAAGTCGTTGTCCAAGTACTGGTGCCCCTGTGATAGACGTTAGGAGGCATTTCACAGCACACTGTGACACTGTGTGATAGGACAGGACCAGATAAAGTGCAAAACTCTTCATCCATCACTCATCAAGTGGCTGCAGCCGTTGTTTAAAATGTCAACAAACCAGTGAAAGCAATATGACTTATAGATTGCACTGAAGTGACTTCAATTCTGTGCACTGTCCAGATTGTAACAGGCAGAATTCAGTAAGTGTCTGTTTCAAGAATACACTTGAATACTAAGTTAATTGTCAACATACTTTTCTTACCCATCATAAAGAAAATACGAAGCTTTAAGGAGTATTGAAAACTAAAATGATTCCTAGGAAATCAACAGAAACTAAGTGAGAGGATTTTTTACTGATGGAGTTTAAATAATGATCAGTGGAGCTGTTCTGTGAAACACTTAATAGGATAAACCACTGTCAAAAAATTACACGGCACTCTCAGCACTGAGAAACATAGATGGTATTTGGAGGTAGCTAGTTAGTGTAGGAGAGCAGATGAGCAATAAACCACAGAAGACAACCAATTCATCTTCAAGAGTACAAAAAGATAAATGGCCTTTACAGGAGAAGGTCACTTGTGAGTCTTTATAGCCTGGCATGTTAAACATGATTTGCTATCATTAATCAAAAATTTGCTTTCCAAAGCAGTGATAATTATTGTAAGCTGTTCTCATTTGCCATTGAAACAAAGAAATAACAATGGCATTTCAGGCTCTTTGCCCTTCCTTTCTCATGCTACTCCTTTTAGAATCAGTCTATCTCACCATTTGTTCAGGTTTTGTTTTATTTTGGTTTGGTTTTTTTGTTAGCTGAAAGTGGTTTTAATTTTGAAAATGCTGAGGACCACCAGGAGAAAGTTATAAAAATAACTACACTTTTCAGGCTATTAAATCCTTCAAAACCATTGGCTTTTTTACTCTGAGTTTTGAAGTGCTCCTACAGTTTCCACTACAAAGAAACTGTGTGTCTGAAACGCAGCTCCTGACCCAGGGTCAGTGTGTGATAAAAAGTCTCTATGACAGCGGAGGGTTGGCCCAGTTATCACCTGAGCACCCACACAGCTCTTTACTCACTTTCCCTGCTCAGCAGGATGAAAGAGAAAGGGCAGAGAACAGGGGTGACAAAACTGAAGGGTCAGAACAAAGACAAGCAACTCACTAACCAAGTACTGCTGTGTGAAAACCACACTGGATTTGAAGAACTTAGTGTTTAATTGTAATTTTGGTAATGGGGAACAAACAAATGAAAAAAAAAGACAAAACATTAAAACACCTATCCTTCCTATTTGCCAGGCTCAGCTTCAGACTGCCCTCCTCATCCCTTGTCACCACTTCAGTTACATTCAGTTCCTTCAGGGGGGCAATGAGCAGCATGGGGGAAGGTGGTCACAGATGCAGCTCTTTCTTTCTGCAGCTCCTGCCTTTTTATGCTTTTCCTGTACTCCAGAGTGGATCCTCAGAAGACTTCAGTCCCTTTGGTGATGTGCCTGCCCTGCCATGGAACATCTCCTTCCCCTCTAACTGTGGCATTCTCTTTGTTGTTTACCATTATATTTTTTTCATTCCTCATTTTTCTGCTCCATCATTCCCTCCTCTGATGCCTCCCCCATCAGTATTTTCTGGTCTTAAGCCTGTTTTTACAGAAGTGCCACCAGTTTGGTTGAAGGGCTCTGCTGGGCCTGCTGCAGAGCCATCTAGAGCTGACTGTGCACACCATAGGGCAGCCCCTGACCTCCTTCCACAAAAGGAAGCTCCCCTTCCAACAAAATCTTGCCTCCTACACCCAGTGCAGTCAGGAATTTTAATTCAATGCTGAGTTACAGGGAATAATGTAATTCTCGTCCTCTTAATGACATATTCCCTAACCAACCATTCTGTACGTGCCACCTCACCTCAAAACTGTAAAACTTTTGACAGGAAATTTTGCTGGATATTCTTAGTGGGGCTACCAGGCACTTTTGGCCTCTAAACTCCAGAAGTAAAACATGCAGTTATGTGTGGAGGTACACCCAGGTCCAGACAGGCGGCTTTCATCATAGCAAAGCTCCAGGAAGTGAAACAGTTCACAGACAAAAAAGTGCTAAATGTTTTGCTTAAGAAAGGGTACAATGTAATGCACCTTCCTCTTATCTAAAAGCAAATAACTTATGCAAACTCTAACAGGGAACCTAAATTTTACACTGGCCCTGATTTGATGGGCCTGATTTGATGGGGGTGTTTCAAGCTCACTCTTTTTGCTGTGTGGCACCAGTCAGGTCAGCTAACTTTGAACTGAAGAGTTGTAAATCTGTTTTCTGGGACAAAAATATGGCAGAAGTCCAGGAAACTCTATAGTACACAAGGGATGCTAGCCAAATTTGGAAGAAAAAAAAAAAAAGGGAAAACAGGGGTATTACTCCCTCACAATACTTTTCCTTCACTGATTTAAATTGGCCTCTCTTCTGTTTTAGGTAAGCACGAAATTAATTCAGGAGAATGGAATAGGCTTCTACAAAAATATTTCCATTTGACAATATTCTTGAAAAAATATGTAGGGTTAAGAGGATGAAAATAGCAACAGAAATATCAGCAGCCTTGCTATGTCCAACCACTGCTAAAAGTTACAGATCTATTGTGTTATAACAATCTAGGATTGCCCTTTTGCATGTAAACCATTTGCAGTGCATAGCTAAAGGGATGACAATTTTAGTAATTATAATGTAATTGCGCTTTGAGCAATTGTGCGTATTGTATTAAATTCAAAAGCTTTGACTTTGACTTACAGGAGCATCAGAAAATGTTTTGATTCTACAAAGCACAGTTGAAGACGTTCATCAGCCTACAGCCTTCAGGCATATAGGTCTCTTTCCAAAAATAGTTTAACTCCTTCTACCAAATGAAGAACACCTAAATCAAAACTCTTCAGTGTATATGTCTGCTATGTATATTGTGTAGCACAGAGAGTACTGCAATTAGTCATCCCTTCCCAGTGGTAATTATTGGAAAAAGTTTAGACTTCAGGAACACTGTGTATCTTTTCAACACCTATCAATCTTTTTTTTTTCCTTTTTTTTTTTTTTTTTTTTTAATTTGCAGGTTATATAAAACATTCTGTATGCTCCCAGTCTGTTAAATCTTATTGTTACATCTAGCCTGAGGACCTCATTTCACTGGCATTTTAGCAGTGCAGAGGGATTTAAAATTTATATGTGAAGTTGCTAACTTTATTAACAACTGTAGTCTTATGTTTTTCTGTTTCCTTTATTTCAGGAGCTGAACATCAGAGTTAAATGAGTCATTAGCATCCCTGTTAAGTAATATTTGATAAGGCAGACTTCCCTAGGCAAACATTTTGATTTTAAGCTAATTATTTTATACAGTTCTAAATCTTTAAATAAGTAACTTTTACTGAAGTTTTATTTCTGAACGCATAAACACTTTTGTTGCTGTTCTGCAACTGTTGGCTGTTAAGGTATTCATGTTTGCTTTTGAACAGGACAAAATACTGTTTACCTTCTCAAAGCATAGAAATCATAAATTAGTGTGGGGCAGTCATGCTAGTAAAGGTAGCATTAGCTTCTGATGAATGCTGTGATTTGGAAAGGATGTGGTGGCAAAAACCCCAAAGATTGTGTTAGCCTTGATGACAGAATTGGGAAAAATTGAAAGTGTAATGCCTCTTGTGAGAGTATGGTTCAAAGCAGCAGGCAAACAAATTGTTCACATAAAAGTTTCTACGTCTATCAATCCATTCATTTACTGTAAGAATACAAGAAAAAGGTTCCTGGAATGAAACAGCCTGAAAACCTCTTTGTTTCTATTTATCTGGGAAGTTGAAAGGGCTAGTTAATGAACAGTAAACAGACTTTTTACTTATTGATTACAATAGTAGCAAAATGTGAGCACAATGGCAAAAACAATATACACCATAGTGCAAGGTGAAAAAGGGAATCTTTTAAAGAAGATAATATTTAACATTATCAGAGAAGTTACTGTTATCAGTGTGTTAGGTTTGGAATAAGCCCCCATGTATAATGATCAAGGATTACACATAAAACAGGTAAACTAAAACTGTGTGCCTCATGAATCATCTGCACAGAATGATGACTGAGATTAGTTAGCAAATCTAACAGCATAGTTTTTAATTGTTCTCAGTCATGGGATTCTCAGTCATGGGTTTCTCAGTCTACAAAGAACTAGTCTCAGGATATTCCAGTGTCAGGACATCACATCAATACTCTTCAATTTCCACAATCATGGCCAGTATTCTGCAGCTGTATTAGATGCACGTTGTATGACTTTTGTGGATGTGTGTGAGGCAGGGAAGGTGAGACCAGTGCTGCACAGGACAGGAAATCCCACTGACAACATAAACTAACCATCCTGTTACTTTATGTCACCCTACAACAGGTGTATAAAAGAAAGTGCAATAAATAATGCCGTTTTTATGTGAGCTCATTGAACGAGCCATAGGAGCCATGATCACAGGAAGCAGGAGAGCAGCATACTGCACTTTCTTGGTTAGCAGAACTTGCTGCCAGGTTAGTCCTATCCTTTACAGGCATCTTTCTGAACACTAACTTATTGTAATGAAGATTATATCACAATTATATAACCCTAGCAAGGAGAAATCCTCAATAAACCCGGGTCTTTGCAGTGAAGTTTTTCTCATTGCATTCAAATAAAATCAGACAATATGCTTGTAGAGAAGCAGATATGATATCAGGAGGCAGATTTTAAATATGGCAATGACATTTCCAGCGTTTTGCTATAAAAAGCAATAAGCTAGAGTAGAAGTGTCCCAAACCTGGCATTCAACAACTTGCAATAGACTCAGAATACTGTTATTTTATATCTTTTACTAATGAATAATTTCCATTCTTACTGTAGCTTTGTTGCTATGGTTCCCTATGTTGGAATACATGTTTATCTTCACATTCCCTTTTGCTGAGGTTACCTCATATAACAGTGAAGTGAAAGGAGACACATGCTTGAAATCTTCATCCTCCAGAATCAGAAAGTCTGCTGTCTTCTGATGTAAGGTACTTCAGAATAATGACCTCAAACACACTACCAGGTAGTCTGGAAGAGTGATGTAGGATGAATTTTAGTTTTGTAGTGGAATGCCTTGTAAGTGCATTGGCACAGCTCCTAACAAGCTGGTTCATTTTTATAGCACAGAAAGTGCATCTCTGTAATAAGATTTGATGCTAGACAAAGGCTTTTCAGCTTGGTCCAGCCAGCTAGCACAGATTCCAGAAACAACACTGTCTCCTGTTCAGCATGGGCAGTCTCTTTGTCCTGAATCAAAGTAGCTTTCAGTGCTGTAGTGCATGCTGAGATACTGGCTTGCATCCTGAAACTAGCAGAATTGTGTCAGCATGACTCTGCCCTACCACCAGTAAACTCAGCCCCATGCTGCTACTATTGCTTTGCTGCTTTCAGTAGACAAACCAGTTTGTGTGGAGATCCTTGGATAGCTTCACAGTGATCCTTGGAACACTACTGAATGTGTTCATTGACCACAAGCATGGTCACTGACAAAAGCAAAACAGAATCTGCATTTGGACAGTCCTTTAATTAAAAAGAGAACTGTAAAGAACACAACATCACTCAGGGTTGAGGATCCACTCCTCAGTGAATACTTTCCTGAAAAAGTACAAGGTTGCTTCTCTCACCTGTGTTCTACATGCTGTAAGAAGAGATGTATTTGGTAGAGAGATACAAATGCTTGTGGGTCCCATGGATACTATCCCCAAGACAAACAGCTTCCCTGAAAGAGGCTAGGATGGCCATGAATGCACTTCAGCTGAGCCAGGATCACTTGCAAATTTCAAGTAAAAACAAAACAAAAAAACCCCGGGAGAATGGAAAAAGCAGAAAATGTATTTGTTTAGTTCTCAGTGTCTCCCTGCCTCTGTGGCTCAGTTGTACTACTCGTTGGGTGGGGCAGGAGGAAGGTTTCTCTCACAGATCTCCACAAGGACTGACCTTAAACTTTACTCTGTTATGCTCATGGTGAATACTGCATAAAGCCGCAGCATAGTACAAAAAGTGCAATAAACTCCAATGGGAGAGGTATTTTTTTGTACTCCTCCTGCCCCCTATAGTCATGTAAAAGCCAGTCAAAAATGCTCTCTCCTGGCTTTTGCGATGTGGGAGAGTTTTCAATCTAATCCCTTCCTCTTCCTTTTCCATGCAACACTGACCTAAGCATGCTCAGCGCAACAGAGTCACGCAGAGCAAACAATGTTTTGTTGGTGCAGAATTCAGCCATGTTTATTTATATAGCTAGACTAATCACTGCAACCTTCTGATGGTCACCATGTGTCTGGCAAGCTTCAGCTGCGGTGTTCTGGGAAGCTACAGCCTTGCTTTCTCCCATGCATTCCCCTATGCAGCCCCAATGGAGAGAGGGAGCACTGGGAGACAATGAAAACTCAGCTTCTATGTCTACATATTGGAACAGCTGAACTTTTGCTCCCTCCTTATTCTTCCTGTTCACATCCTGCAAATCCAGCAATTGCTTGAGACTGTTCTTTATACAAAATACATTCTGAGGTGAAACATTTGTAAGAGCTAGTGCTGCATGCATTTTCACATGAACTATCGCACTTAGAAACAAATGCTATTTAAAGTGGTTTGTCCCAGGAGTCTCTCTCAGTTAGCACAATGCACTTTCCCAGAAGGGGTTCAATTCCAGGTCTTGAACTTGTCCCACGCTCCCAGACCTCATGGGCCAAAGAGAGTGGCAGAGTCGTTAAGCCCAAACCCTAGCTGAGACCTGGTACTCTGATAGCTCAGTTCTGAGCCATTCAAAAATGATGTTTGGATATTCAAAGGGGAACTCAAACTTGGCTTTTGTCAGTCAGAAGCCCTGCTACCTCAAGAAAAGGAAGTGGTGCTCTAACCACTTCTGGGAAAGAAAACAACTGTCCATTGCACTTTTTCCCTTCCCAAAGAAGACCCCAAGGAGATCAGTAATTATGTACAGGGGGAAAGTTGAAAGAGCAAACTAAAAGCTACAAAAATTTTTGCTATTCTTACTAATTTTTGCTGTAAAGCTATCTAGAAACCTGAAGGACTTCAAAAGCAACCTGATTTTTTTTTTCTTTTTTTTTTTAGTGCTAAACATCTGCCTTTTTTGAAGAGTGTCTGATTTGGAATGATATAGGCATTGAAGCTGATAGGGAATATAAAGTATGTGTAGGAAAGGATGACTTGGAATAGAAGATCCTTTTTTTTAATATATTTTCCTCTCTCCTGCTGTATTCCAAAATTATCTGGCAAACAATGCAGATGATTTACAGCTGTCTGTTTCCTTTTAAATCAGTGATGCTGCACGGGTTTGCACCTCTGGGGAAATTCATGAAGGTAGTGACAGTCCAATAACTACAATCATTTGCTTCAGGCTCAAGGTTTATCAAAGGTTTACAGTAAGGTTTTAGAAAATATTTTTATGATTTTCCTCAATGAGGGTTGAGAAACAAGAGCTCAATTTTGGTATTATTATTTGTATTTAACACGCAAGAAAGAAGTCATAGGTTCTCAGGAAACACTTCCGTTAATGCTCTGAGGAAAGAGGACAGAATCACCCTCATCACCCTTTCTGTGTTTATGTGCTACTGACTGTCTCAAACATCCATTAAAAGAACAGAAGCTGGAGTTTTGCCTGCTGTCTGGGAATTTCAGAACATGGACCAGAATAAAACTTGCTATCATTTGGCTTCCATGCATTCAAAGATAATTGATACAGGAAAAGGCTATTACCATGCATGTCTGGCAGAATTTCCATTTCATCTCTTCCATTGTTCTTGTATGTGCAAGTACCTGTCTGTAGAAATAAAAGATTTAATTTTACGATCAAACACAGACAAGTTCTTGCAAAATCAATTTTAAGACTAGAAGGAACCTTAATAATCTCAGACTTATTCTTCTGCATGCAAGTGATAGGGTTGGTAGACAGCAGGTCTGTGTATTTTCTGCTCCTAGCAGATATTCAAGATTGATACCAGAAGTACTTCAAGAAAATGAGAATCATTAAGAGAGATCTTTTGACAGATAAATGGAATGGCCATGTTGCCATCTCTTTAACAGCTGCCCATATTTTTGGCTCTCAGATGCAGCAGACCATGATTAACTACAATCAGTTAATGTATAGATACTTATAGATTGGCAATTAATTTGGACAAAGCATTGATCCTTATCCCAGTGTTTCAGTAGCCTGTCTTCTACTTTTGATAAACTGTGGAAGAATTTGTGGCTAAATGCATGGTTTTGGTTTATTTAAATTTCAGAGCAATGCTCCCTAATTATACCCTCATCCATTAATTCCAAGATTTTTATACAGTATGAGGGTTTGCAATGTCTTGTTTTCAGTTTTGAAGCCGAAGTCCAGGATCTGTTGTCAGATGGAAGGCCTTGTATATCTCCTCTGATAATGGAGAATAACCAAGAGATCCTGGGTAATAGCCCTGATACTGAGGGCAGTAGAATTGCCCCAGTGTGATGACCCAGCTGAGCTGTTTAGCGTTAACAATACAGAGGGTAAAACTGATGTGCTTTAAGCTCAAGCATTATATTGCTTCAGGGCATTTCTTTGTGGGGGAACAGTCATGAGCAAACATATTTGATACTTAATCAATGATCTTTTCATTTTGACACCTCCCCACTTCCTGAAGGAGACAGCCCTCAGGGCATAGGGAATGAAATGGAATCACTGTGGTTTAAAACCTTTCAGCAGATTGAAAATAGTTTTCCAATATTAGCAATTAATTTAATTTCTGCCTACAGAGGTTTTCTGGGCTAGTACTCAGACAAAACCTCCATTGGTATGAGAAGATAAGAGAACATATGAGAAAGATTGTTCCTGTTAAGCCTTTTGAAAGATTAGCAGTATCATATTAGCAGTGATTTATGCTCTTGCAATTTCCATTTGCAGCCTTTAACCTCTTAAAATCTTTAATATAACACTAGAGGTGCTTATAAACCTGATAGAGTGGATTTTTAGAATGTGGAGCTAGATAGGAGTCAAACTGGGCTCTAGGTACAAAGAATCTGTTCTTTATTATTTTTTGTTTCAGTGAGACATAAATTTCAGGAGATACATTTCAGAGTATATACTCCAGGATTTAGTTCATCCCCTGGGTCTCAATAATGCTCTAATTTACGCTCCACATAATCCCCTAAATCAGTGCTCCTGCTCCACTCCCTATCTCTAGCTACCAGTTAATGCTGCGCTTATTCTTGTATCATGACTCTCCCTCAAGGCTTTGTAAATCCTCTTGGTTATCAGAGTAGAGATGGTGTATGTTCCTGATGGGCAGAAAAATGGAAGAAATTAATACCAATCCTGACACCAAGATCTTACTTAGAACGTGTGGCCCCATTGTTACACAGCTGCTGACAGTGTGTGGTATGTGCTGAAGGGCATGGCACAACTCTCACTACACAAAAGTGAGCAGGAGAGTTTGTGTGCAGTAATTATGCTTTCCACTGTCATCTCCCTTGTGATCTCTCCCTTTCTGAAATGTCCATGTAAGACATTCTGTAAAAGTTTGTTTGCCTTCCCTCAGAGAAGTAATGCCATACCTGCACTTTGATGTCTGAAAGAAGCCTCCTGCCCTTTTAGGGAAGTACATGGTAATGCTCTCATAGCAAACCACTGCTGAAGTAATTTTGCTTTTCCTCTGTCACTAAGAGACACAGAAAAGAAAGAATGGTATTTCTTCTGTTTCAGAAAAACCTTGATTTTTGTCCATGTATTTAAACAAAAATAAAACTATTTGGTATATGTGCCAGCATGTGACATAGTACTTACTATAGGGTCATGAAAAATTTGTGCAGTATGTATTGGTTAAGAATGTCTTTCTTTCCTAAGACCCAAAAGGCAATATTTCACTGAAACATTGATTCAAAATAAAAATATCACAAAGAACTTGTCCCCAGCATGGTACATTGTACAGCCATTTAAAATGAAAAAAAGAAGAAAGGTCACATTAATGGGAATGCAAGTTGTATTTAATTTGGTTGAACAGACAAGCCCTCCAGGGCAGGAACTGTCCCCTTATGTGTTGATTTAGTGCCTTACACAGCAAAGCTATTACCCGGTGGAGCTTTCAGACCCTTGAACAACACCACTCAGGATTTTGGGAGTTAAGGGAAAGGCTGAGGCCCTTAATTGATTTTCATTGGCATATCTTTTTTCCTCTGACTTTTATCTATATCTTTTGCATCTCACTGTACTTAAAATACAAGCAAACCCTACTGCAAGTTACATTAGAGAGACTAAGCTATTAAGGAATATAATTTTCTAATACTCATTAGGAGGATTGTTGTGACATATAGGCTTTTCAGTTGTGTCCATGGAGAAATGTAAGAGAGGACCAGGAAAATAGCAAAATAATTGCCTGCGATATTTTAATAAAAAATCTCCAAAGAGGCCCAGTTTGCAATATAAGTTGAACTACTGAATTTCAAAATGGAAAATTACCTGCCTAATAAAAATACCACTGGTTTCAGTTCTTATATGAGTAGCCACTTACTGCCTTTTATTCTATTAACAGTACACCAAAAGTTGTGTATCTCTGTAGGTACAGCTGAAATATTAATTTCACAATTATAACATTTATGGTCTTTAACCAGTGGCTTAATGCAAAACAAAACAAGACTACATAGGATTTGTGCAGTTTTCTGCACTGCCCAGCAAAGTGAAAGTCTTGCTGCACACAGTGCCTGCCCTGATACAGTATGGGAGTGGAGTGGCTTTGATATAGAGAAGCATTAAAGGGAGAGGAATTGGCAAGGTTTAGGGATAGAACTAAAATCGTTAGACCAGCTAACAGAGGTGAAAAGGAGCAAAAATTCTTTCTGGCAGAAAACCACTTCTACAGGTTTTACAGCTCTCCACCCTAAGAATCCATCTATTTTTTTCCCAGTGCATTACCTGAGTCTGCTTAGTGACCCACTTATGAGCTTACCATCTAAATCTTGCCCTCTTTCATATTCCAGTTTTTTCTTATACACTTTTCTAACCAGCCAGTCAAAACTATGCAGTAGTAATCCTCCTTTCCCATTTCAACTTCCCTGCATCCCTGCTGTGGGTATTTCGGCTTTGGAACAGATGAATGTTAAATTTATTGTATCTCCTAGCAAATTTTCTACAATTGCTTACTTTTCCCTCTTCCACAAACTGAATGTATGCTTAAATACATCCTGACTACCATCTTCTGATTGATTTACTCTATTTTTATGAGGGAAAAGCAATGCACTAAGTAGCAGACGGTTAATCTCAGGACCTTTTTATGGCTGAAGTGATTTCATCTTAAAAGTACATGAGTCATAAAAGACAATAATTAGACACTAAACAGTTATGAATGCAGAAAACGGTGCTCTTGTATAAAAATAGTACAGAATTAGTTTGATAGCTCTTATCTTGTGTATTTGCAGTATTTTCTGAGATAATAAGATTGCCTGTCCAATGAGAAAGTTTATCCATATTCTAGTAATTTGTTTCTCATTACCTTGAAATTTAAAGAGTCCTTTGATAAATCCTCAATTGTGCACTTTACATGGTAATGCTCTCATCTTATTGTTCTGTTAAATTTGAATTCCAAACAATAAGAATCTTTTAGTGCTGCCTAAGTTAGCCTCAGACAAGAGATTTTTTTTTTCTACCAGGAATGGCAGCTTTGCATTTGACAGTTGGCAGTGTCATTTTTTTCATTATTGGATCAAGCCTAATTTAAATCACATAGATTCTATCTGTCAGGGGTTTTTTTCTTAGAATTGAATAGCTTACTCTTTGTCACCCATTATTAGCATGTTAGGGAGACCCTGAAACTCTTTTCAATTTAAAGAAGTAGTTTTACTATGCACAGCTCCAACAAACACAGTGCCCTTCTTGTCCTTTTCTGAAGAAAAGTTCCCTCAATCATTTGGGAATACTATTTTTTTTTTTTAAATTTGATATATAAACACTTGCCTGAATACTGAATCTAGTTAATCTTCAGTGAAGAAAATAGACAGGAAATATTTCAATCAGAAAATTTTCTAAAAGCTACAAAGAAGTTTTCTTACTGACTGTGATGCCCTGTGTGGTCAGGTTGGTGATAGATCTAAATGGGTATTACACAGTAAATCCTTTTGAACTGCTCTTCACAGGGAGAAATCCTTTGACTGGAAGTGATTATTAAATTCATCCTACAACACACTTGTTTTGAAGTTCCTCAACTGAAGTTTGAAGGATGAAGCGTTAAAAGAGGTACAGATTTACACTTGCTGTAATTTAAGCTTGGTGATGCTTATAGCAGCATTTCCTTCCAATTAAAACTTCTGTCCTGTGCTACCCAAAAATTCAGCTCCTTTCCCTTTCTCACCCTAAAATCTCAATACTGAGACTTCGTGATATGACGGCTTTTCACTAAATAAGACCAGAGCTTTCCAACCTTTAGAGACAAGTCTGCCCTCCTTTCAGACTATATGGAAGAGATTGGCTTACATGGATGTGCGTAACGTGAATATCAGGTTCCTGTTGGATTCACTGTTGTTTTGGGCAAGTAGTTTATTATTACCAAATACAGCTTTTTCTAATTTCAGAGTTCATATCCATCAGCCCCCTTCCTTAAGCTGTGGGAAAGTCACTGCCAATTGAAGATCTGTAAGAACACACTTATATAGGGCAATAGACAAGACTCTGGGACTAAAATGACAGTGCAAAGACAGTGACCTGGCAAGATTTATGTTGAGTGGTGTTGCCAGTATCTATCAAAGTATGTTGAATTCTTCAGCTCATAACTGTTGACAATTCCAACAACTGGTGGTGGTTTTTTTGCTAAACAGAGAAAGAAAAAAAACTCCGAACTTATAGGAAACATCTTAACTCAGGTTTCTTCACCTGTCTTTCACATCTCACTATTAAGTTCAGAGACAAAGAAAACCCCAGAAAATACTGTATATTTCCTTGTCCAAATTTCACATGCCACAGTGGATTAATATTTGATCCTTACCAAAAGTTTGCCTACTCTTTTTTTATTTAGAATGCATGTAAAAAGAACAAAGAAATACAGAGTTAACATTAGCCTGTTAATATTAACTTCTCTCACAAAGCAGTAATTCAGGAATTGCTTGATTGATATGGGTCTCACCAATAACAGCTTTGTGTTAGGGAGATAAGAAAATGATTGATCTATCCAAATTGTCCTCATTGCCTTTAATAGGCTATATAATATATGCAATATGAAATTCCCTGCAGAATCCTTATGTGATAATGTGTACAGAACCAGTGACATATTAGAGGTTTTATCCCAACATAAGCATGATTTCAGAAAGCATTTCTTTCTGACAAACTTTGAATAGATTTGGTCATAACAATGAGATGTGAAAGACCTATGAGACCTGTGTCAATAAAGGGTTTTGTTACCAAATATGCTAGATATTTTTCTGTGCTTTCTGCCAGAATAGTTCAATGCTTTGCAGTGTAATTCAGCTTTCCCTTTAAAACCAAACACAAAGTTTGCTTCCAATTCTTGTCAAACGCCATGTAAATACTGCTTTGCCCTTCTGCTGTGCCTCCCAGATGAAAAGCATCTGCAAGTATTTCATAAATATTTTTACAGCCCCCTTAGAGGCTAGCTAATTAAATTGCATGACTTCGGAGATATATGCGGAAACAGACTCTGAAGTTGAATAATGTGCCAGAGAAAAGGGCAGAAGTCTGCATCTTAGTTAAGAACAGAAGCCAATCCATTCAGGTACTAGCCATCCATTTTAACTTATGTGACTGCCTCTCATCTTCTTTTGGTTAGACCTGTTTTTTTGATCTTATACACATGACAGTATAGTGATGGTTTATCTTCCTCAATGTGCACCATTTAGAAATGTTTCTTCCTTTATGCCTACATGAACATATTTTCCTGGTTTGGTTCCTTGGTAAAATGATTTTGACACTCACTGTTCTGACTGCTCCCTGGATGCAATCCCTAATGGTGGCTTTGGAGGAAAAAGCCACTTTGTTCTTTCAGAAAACATGATCTCCCAACTGAGCTTCTGTGACTGGATTCATTTATAATTGAGGCAATTCTGATTTTATACCAGAATTCCAGTTCTACACCAGCTTTGCAAGTTTTCTGTCTTACAGAAGAGTGCTTCAGACTTAGAAATAAATTAATTTAGTGCAGCAAAGTCCTTTCCCTGACAAGCACACAGGACTACCAGTAGCAGTGTTGGACTGCTGGCTTTCCTGAGAGCAGGGAGCAGCTCAAGCTGCCTGGGGTGGTTTCCTTAGGACCATGCTGGGGAGCAGCAGCCACAGTTCTACACCACTGGAGACACTGAGTGGAGGAGGTCTCTCATAATTCTATTGCGGGGAAGCTTGGATTACTTTTGGCTTTTGCCAGCTCACTCACAGCCCTGAGAGAGCAGATGCCACAGCTTTCATCGCTGGATCTGGCAGGACTTGTGCTCCAGTGATGAAGCCAGGACACTGGTAACAAAATATTCTTTGCCAGATTAGCTCTACAAGGAAGGAAGCAGATTCATCCTGCTCAGAGATGGCAGCCCAGCATTTTATGTGGCCACCAGAGCTATTCTAAGCACAGAGGCTGTCAGATTGCAAATATTTAGATGAGGCATCACAAGAAATATAATGTGAAAGAATCCTACTGCTTTCTTAACACAGTATTCATCATCATCTGAACTCTAGCATAAGCTCAGGCACCAGTTGGCCATTGTGTTAATCATTTTTATGTCCCAGCTCCAGTCACAGAAAAAAAGGAGTTAAATAACTCGATTTACAGCTACTAAAAATAAACTTGCAGACTTGCTGGATTCCTCCACATTAAAATGTAAACAACTGTCAGCTCTTCTGGAAAAGCTAGTTTTGCCCTGCTAGTAACTTCCCCAGGAGAATTTCTGTGTTTTTTAAAAGTTTTATGCTGAAGATTTGTTTCCATAATTGGGACTGGCCAGTTTTCTCTCAGAAAAATGAAAACTGAACTCTTTCCAGTTAAAACAATTGCTACTAGAACTTTGGCACACAGTCCATGTAGAGAATGGTGTGAGCTGCTTCAGTGGGGATTGCAGCCAATCATTTTCAAATTTGGGTGCCTCAAGGGAGGCAGTTTAATCCATATTTAGACACCTATATTGGAAGTGTCTGGTCTGGCTTCACTGCCAGCACCCACATATCCTATGGGTGTCTTCCACTGTCTGTCAAATCCAGGATATTGGAAAGCAAATCTATGTCTTTTAAGGGCCTAAATTAAGAAACATTTTTTGGCATTAGAAAAAAAATAATCTCAGGCCAAAGTTTTAAATGCTTTGATCAAAATGTTCTTCTTATGTTGTTAACTGCTTTTTAAGAATGGTGTATTAAGCATGTGCTCATTGCTTTAGAGCACCACATAGCCCTCCCTGAGATGGACTGATGGAGAAATGGAAGTCCTGGGGTAAGAAAACAGATAGAATAGAATTGATTTAGTGCAATTTGATTGACACACTGCATTTAGTTTTGGGCTGAAGATCTTTGCGTGGAAATATCTGGACTATATTTTCAAAGTATGTTGAAGTCATTGTGTAAATAATACAACAGTTAGCCTGTCAAAACATTAATCTGACTACCATATACTTCCCTACTATTTAAACTGGTTTGGAGGATCCCTTTTCTGCATGATTTAGAGATCTGTCAGCCATGGACAGCTATGATATCATGGAATGTCCACTCCTCACACATACTTCTTCTGATCTGGGAAGTAAGGGGTTACATTGATAACCATGGAAAGTTGGCAAATGGGTTAATGACTTAAATAAATGCATGAAAGAATAGTCAGAATAAGCCAAAGTAAAAGGAGAAAAAATGTTTGTTCTCTTACTTTGAGGAGAGGAAAATAGCAACAGAACAAATGAAAGATTAGAATATCCCTCAATAAACAAAGGAGACCATCCTCCTATCAGTGTATAATCACCCAATACTCCTGTCAGTTCGGTGAAAGCCTTCCAAGGGTAGAGGTTCTACTAGGCCTCCAGGGAATCTCTTTTCGTGCTTCCCTACCATTAAAAATGTATTCCTGCTATTAATTAGTTTGCAGACTGAAACCTATTCCTTTTTGTCCTTGGAAGACATGGAGAACAGTTCCTTAGCTCTATGCAGTAGCCTTTTAGGTACCTGAAAACTTACACCTTCCTTCAATGAGCTCCTGTTTATTTAAAACACATGAATTAAATCTTTTTCTCTAAATGTTTTTCTCCTTGCCCCACTCTTTTTCTTTGTTCTCACATGAGATTTTTCCATTTAGGAAACAAAAATCTTCCCAACTGGCCAAAAGTCAAATCTGGGAGAGAAGAGAAAAAAAAAAAAGCCCGACTTTATGATAAAATTTTTATTTTGAATCTGATACAAATTAGTTTAATTTGGTATTGGCTCATTCTCATTCAAGCATTAGGAAAAATGATGACCAACTTTCAGTGCTTTGTGTAATGTGCTGCTTTCTGCACAGTGTCATGGCAGTTGCCTCTTTTCCAGGCAGGATAGTGCTGATCTACTTAATCATTCAGCATGCTGAAACTGTTCTAAAACTTTGATCTTTCTCTATACTTTTGTATTGTTCTCTAGATCTCTTTTTAAAAAGTCTTTTTGCCCTTCCCATTGCCACCTTATTATAGCTAGGTGGCTTTAAGTGAGAATTTATATAGTCTGTCTGTGAATTTATATAGTTCAGCCATTTCACGTTTGCATTCCATTAGAACTTGGGCAAGTGCCATCCACTTCTGGTGGTTTGAGTATTCTGTCAATTTGTTCTATAATCTGTTCCACTAACACTTCAGTTTGTGACAGATTCTCTAACACCTCCTCTGAAAAGAAGAGTTTCAGCATGGAAACTTCCCTAAGTTTGTACATGGCAAATGCTTTTATGCCTTGCTTATCTATTGGCTCTCACACTTCTCTGGCAAGCTTTCTGCTCTGGATGTGTTGGAAAAAGAATTTATTATTACTTTTTATGTCTTTGCAAGTTTTTTTTTTCTCAAAGCCTAGTTTGGCCTACACTTGCATTTAACCTGCCAGTTCTTGTGGCCTTGTCTGAGACCCTCAGTGGGACAGAACCTCAGGTTTATGAAGGCAGCCTTTTTGTTCTTAAGAACTTCTGTGTCCGTTCAACCAAGGCCAGGTTGGAGGAGTCTTTGAGTCCACTGGACTCTTCCACCTGGTCCACTGGATCCTGACTACTTACAGGGAAGTTGGAACTAGAAGATCTTTAAAGTCCATTCCAACTTAGGCCATTTTATGACTATGACTCTATGATTGAGTTTAGCTACCCTAATTTTATTCTTTTAGGGCAGGAGGCATACATCTGATGAGAGCTGCTGATATAGTGTCTTCAAATACACTCTATATCACCTGCAAAAATGTCATACTTTGGACCACCCTGTTTACCAAAACTTAGAAAAATGGTTTTGATTTAATTCCTAGAGGCTCCATCATCTCAAGTGGTGGTTTCTTTCATGTTTGATGTTTTTCTTCCATTCCTATTTCTTTTTTCCCCCTAAAAATGCACCCTGTAGCATTTTCATACAAAGCATTAGCAGCTGGTTTCCACTTTGTTTCATATGAAGTCTTTATTCCTTTCTTCTATAGACTTCCTTTGTTTCTAAGTTATTTTGTTTTGGATTTTTTTTTTCTTTGTTGTTGGTTTTGTTTAGTGGGCTTTTTTGGTTGGGTTTAGTTTTCTGCCTTTTTTTTTTTTTTTTTTTTTTTTTTTTTTTTGGTTTTTTTTTTTCTTTTTTTCCTCTTAAATTTACCNTTCTTTCTCCTCTTGCTCCTAGTAAATTAGACCCTATCTCATTTTCTCAACCATACATTGCAGCTTTTCTTTTCTGCCTAAATTTAGCCCTCAGCATGGCAGGGAAATTTCAGAGACTGTGAATTTTGAACATCCTGGTTTGCATGATTTAACTTTTGCTTCAGAACCTCTCTCTTACCCTGCTGCTGGTTTGAAAGTGCTAAGAGGTTAAATCTTCTACTTTACATACAGTCTTAGTCATCTGCTTTCCATATCAGGATCTATGTGGTGAGGAGATCACAGAAATATGCTTGCAGGCCCCCTCAGTTATTTGTATTTATGAGCAGATTATGATTTTAAAACTTTGCTTCTGCCCAGAAGAATTAGCTAAGGAATGCATCTCTCCTCATTAATCGAGAGATCATGTTTTATGAATTACAATATTCCTGTATATTTGTGCTGGAATCAGATTTTAAATCTAGGATAACTAAATTACGAGATAATAGCAGAATAACCCTAAATAGGAAATTCATCAAGGCAAACAGTCTACTGAAGCAAGAATTGTCCTTATACCAGGAGACTTAAATATATCTCATATTACATAATTTAACTGTTGACCTTCCAATGCCCTTAGTAAATATTTCCATTTAAATTATTTTGCAGTGATTACATCTATTTTTACTCTTGTGTGTGTGTGTTCTATTTGTCAATAGTGTTTATTATGTGAGTGTAGTTTAAATTATTTGGGTTTTTTCTTTTATTGCCTCTCTTTTCCAAAAGTTTTCAATTTTCTTCCTTTGGTTTAATACTCTCTAATTTCATTTTTTGAAAATCAGGTCAAAAGTGAAACTGCCACAATTCAGCTTTGTAAACCAAGCTCAATGTAAAAATTCCTACTTTGTTGTTTTTGTTTTTTTTTTTTTTTAAAGTGGGAAATTATGTGTTCAAGTATACTTTCCATATACACACAGTTCACATTGGCACACAAGCACTTATTTTTTAATCCAAAATAACAGATTAATTTCAATGTATTAAGGTAGGACAATGTACTGAGGATAAATATTCCAGAAATCTCCAATGATTTTTCTTTACTACGCTATCAGTGTTTATTCCAGGCAATCTTTTTCAATCTGAGCTTCTATTTTGTACACATTTCATGCTCTTTCAAAATTTCAGTGAGATTGTTATCTTTATAGTTCACAGGCTTTGGGAAAATAGAAATCCTATGAAAATAGTTATGTCTTGATGAGGAGAAAAGGCATACAGAGAGTCACTGAACAATTACATATTTTCTGTCAAAATTCTCCCAGTAAACCATGGAATAAACCCTCTTAAACGCATACAAAAAATTATAATTTTTTAAGATGATTTGGTTCAGCTCATCAGCAAAAAAAAATTCCCAAAATGAAGAGTTGTTGAAATTGCAAATTTGTACTGGAAATCCCCTTTGATGGTTTTGGTAATGTGCTCTTCATTTGGCTGCAAATTAAACAGTTGGATCAACACCCTTTTTCTAGAGAGCATGAAGAGGAGCAAAGCAGGGGGCGGGGAAAGCACTTTGTTAGTTCTCCAAGGAGTGGGACAAAGCTTTGATCTAGTGAAACTAGGCACAGTGTATCTTTCCTCAATATCTCAGATCCTGGTAAACTTCAAAAAATAGCATCATATTTGCAGAGGTCTTAGAGCATCCCACCACTTAAGTGCTCTCTCTTCTTGTCACAGCTGGGACTGAATCATACCAGAGACAACTCCCAGTTCCTCTTGTTCACAGCAATTTGTTAAAAGGAGGGATCAATGGGGGAGAAGACACCATAATTCTTCCTTCTCTAGAAGACAGTTCGTATTGTCCTACTTTGTTCATTACACATATTAAATTGCACATATTGATGTGCTAGCAACCACAACCAGCCATCCGCGTTCAAATCCTCATCAAAACAAATATTTGTGCTCGCTGCAGAAATCAGTTTGAAAGTGAGCTGAATACACCTGAGAGACTGTTTGTACAATTAACTCCAGGACTGAATCTCCCCTTGCTCATACTTTTTTGTCAGTTCATGTTCAGTATCTATGCAAAAGAAGTTGACCTCAATATTTTGCAACCATTTTTACGAACATTATTTCCTTTTAAATGTGAAAGAAAAAATATTCCCAGATGCTCCATTGCCTTGATATGCTGCATACACTGACTCCTATGTCCTGCAAAATTTGATTGTTCAATGGAGAATAATCATCAAAAGGTTTTTCTTGAAGAAAAATGATTTGTGAACTAGGCTTTCATTCTGTTGTTTCTTTCATGCAACTACCACAGATGATCTGTATTTACGTAATTTTTTTAAAAAATTCAAAATGAAATTAAAAACTCTAATGTGTCAAGCTTTTAAAGCTCATTAAAAACAAAACAGACTTAACAGGAACCATTAAGATAAATGGAGAACAACCCAGAGGAGACAATAAGTCTCCAGTTGGCTGGACACCTCTGCAAAGAGAAAAAGGAAAGGCAGTTTGTCTTCCTGAAGTGTACAGCCAGAACAGACCTCCTAGACATAAGAATAGGAGTGGAAGATTTTGGCAGGTTGCTGTGAACCTGCACTTTATTATGCTAGTATAGTTGAGTACAGTGCTGTAATTTCTGCAGAGCAGGCTGCTTCTGCCACTCTACTTGAGAGTTTCCACCCAAACATGACAAAGATAATAGGAGTAAAATAGAGTAATTATTCATGTAGGTAACTTAGTAATACAGTAATGTAGGCCAAAAAAAACCCAACCATGAAAAGAATATATAACACTGGAACTAATCAGATCAGAAGTTCATAATGAAAAGCCATTGCTGGACAATAAAGTAGCATCAACAAGGAACACGCTGACCAGACTTGAGTGAAAATTAAATCCAAAGAAGAAGAAAATAATTGTAAACCCTCAGTATTTGCAAATTCTCAGTGATACTAGAGTTTTCTTCTCCGTGCTTGGAATGCAACTGCTTTTAGCATTAGAAACAAGAATAAGGACAAATGGCTTCCTCCTGAATACTCACTCAGTTTGTATGAAGCCAGTCAGCTAACTGCAGACTCTGATGCAATTGTTTTGTGTAATTTCAAACACTATCAGTTTGATATGATGTCTCTACTGTTATTAGTACTTACTTAAGTTTCACACCATAGTTTCAAACACGTGTTTGATCTTAGTAAGAACAGAACCAAGGGTATTTAGTCCAAAGGGCTGAGGCCTGCATTTGGTGCAGAAAGCTTCCCTTGGTTGTGAAACCATGTTGTAGAACAGAGGACCACTGAAAGTGGCCTGGTCTCACTCATGCTCTCTCCCTGGGAAGGTTCTAAACATGTGAACTTAGAATGAAATTTAATAGTAATGAGATAGAGAAGAATTTTATTCTACTACAAAATGCCCTTTAAACTATCTATTCATTTGTGCCTGCTTGTCTTCTATTTATTCCCAAATGTGGAGATTAGGTAACAGATTGCATTGCCATGTGAAACTGAAAATGCAAATAATCTGCATTTTTTAACACTTTTGTATGAAAGTTCCACAAAATGAGAGTGTGAATTGTGATTTACATTTGTATTGAAACTAAGTGGGATCCTGCTTTGGGAAAAAGCAAAAAATAATTCCTCTAAAATTCCTCCTGCAAATTGTACATAAATGTTAAACTAATGTGATAATATTTTAAACTATTCTGCAAAGACTCTCACTTTGAATTTGCATCTAGATATAAGGTATGTATATTTTGGCTCATAAAGTTGCAGCTGAAATATAAAAGAATTTCAGGTACCTAGTTTGAGCAAGACAGCGACTGCTGTTAGTGAAGCTATAAATGTCTACTAAATAATCCACAGAAAAACCTCTACATGCAAGCCAAATGCCATAAAATTCCACAATTATCTTATGAGATAAATGAGACACATTTAGAACACAACTTTCCTGTCATCTTCAATTCCAGTAGAAGTTTGGGAGATATATTTTTTTAAATACTGAAGCATAAGATCTACTTAATGGTCTTTGTGATCTGTTCAGAAAATGTGCAAATATAGATTATCATTAAGTTTTTTATCTATTTGAAATTAATTATGTTAAGGACAATGAGAAATGGAAAAAATCTAAAAAACTTACTTTTATCTTAACCATCAATTAATTTGTATCACTGTAGCCATCTGTATGTGTTCAAGATTTTGACATGTATGATGGTAATATTTTTTCTGAATGCATAATGAAAACATATATCGTCTGCAAGCAACAGTCATTTCTGAACATGTGCCAAGAGAATGCTGCCCATAGAAAAGAGCAAGAAAAATCTTGCTGTTTTTTTCTTTGAGTATATTTTTTTTTCATAAATAGACAGTTCCTTGGGATGAATGTCCCACAAGGAGACCAAACAGCAGCAGAGGAGAATTGGAATGTAATTGGAGTGTTATGGCAATTGAGCATACACAGTGGGATCAGCTGCCATTGTTAGGAAATGAACAGTAGCCCTCATTGTAAATTTGACTTGTTGCACAGCTAGCTCCTAGCACCCTCAAGACAAACTGATGAACGAGGCACGTGTGAGGCAATTTTTTGCCCTTAATACAGAAAATGTAAATTCTTATACACAGTTAAAAAATGGGCTTGTTTTGAGAGCAAATGATTTTTTCTGAGAAGATGAAAAGCAAGTTACTTCTTGGTTTGTGACTTTGAATAACCTCTTTCCTTTAAATTAAACTTGCACCTAGAAAGTCACTATGTATTTAACCTTCCTAATAACACCATATGTAGGAGTGTATACTTGACATAAAAAAATTCTCCTCCTCTACTACCCACACAAAAAGAGTTACTGATGATAGTTTCAATCTCTAGATGCTGTTTAGAGAAGTAAGTAGGAAAAGAGTTTCATAATGGATTAACCTTCACATCTTGTCTGAAGTAGGAGTCCTGTAGAAATGAATAATTGGCAGCTTCTGGCTCTTTCAAATTCATGAAAACTCCCCACATTTTATAGCTCCAAAAATCCTGCTTATTTGATGTAAACTAATACTCACATTTCTTCCAACAAAGTCCATTTGCCACTAAGATAGGAAAGTAAATTCAGAGTATAGCTATGTTTTCCTGCATCTGTATATCAGGAAGACTAATATGGCTAAGATGCTCTGAGAACCATACAAAGCCATTGAACTAAAATGACAAGGAGACAAACATCAGAGAACACAAGCAATATGGAGAACATTTTTCCATTCCACTCTACGCTAGCCCTCTAAAGCTGAAAGCACTCAGCTACATTTTACATTAGACAACTCTTTCAGTGGGCAGTGTTGGTTTTAAACCAAAATGATAAAGGCTCAAATGCAAGAAGTGAATTTTCAGTTAGTTCCATCAGGACACAGTTAATCCATGTGCTTGTCTGTATTAGCAAGGATGTGCAAGCAGAAGTTCTTTGCTCTTACCAGAGGCAAGAATTTGGCTCCTACTTTTCATTGAGTTTGACAACACTGAGATTTTTCTGGGTTTCAGACTAAGCAAAAAATTGATTTCTCTTTCCAGTCATACCAGAAAGGAAACAAGCCAGCTTCATCTTGCAGCTCTAAAAGCACTAAGGAGATATATCTGTATTTTAAAGTATGTATGAAAAGGAGAGCACAGAATTTGAAGTGGCCCTTTGACACATCAGTAAATCCCATCTAATCAAATAGTTCATTTTTTCTTTTACTCCAATTGAGTGAAAAAAGCCAGAGTGATCTTTGCAGCTGCTACTTTTCAATACAGATACTCAGAGACACCCGTCCAACAATATGTCCTGGAAACTTTTAAATGTTCTGAAGTGTTGTAAAGGAATAAATCACACAGCAATAAATCCATGGTACTGTATTTGGAGACAAGGTCTGTGAATATACACTGTTATTTAGAGGAACTGAGAAATCCTGAAAACACTTTCTGTTACCCCTTTTCTTTCCTACATTTTTAAAATTAATACACAGTCTGCAAGTACAATATGCTTTTTTTATCTTTTTGGGGCTTTGGATCTATCTTGGGTTACCTTAGGGCAATCAAAAAAAAAAAAAAAAAAGAAAAAAAGAAAAAGCTCTCCTTTGCCATCAATTGCAAAGGAGTATAAATATAAATAGGATATAAATAGGCTTACAGCAATGATTTTGATAAAAATATTCATATATCTTATAGCTAATTATAACAAATGAGTAGTTATCCAGTTGCATACTTTCAACCAGAAAATGCAAGTCTTTGAAGTTTCCTACTGCATGAGGCCTCACATAAATAAATACAAAATCTTAAAAAAACAATGAAAACAGCAACATCAAAACCAAACCACCCAAAACAAAACAACCCAAGAAATTTAATTTTAAAGCAACAGAATTTTTTTTACATAATAATGCTACTACCATTACCTCCTTGCCTCGGCAAGGAATTGTATCACAGGCAACATCTTCAAGTGCCATGAATAACAAACATCTTGATCTTGAGCAAGTCATATTTTCTTTATGTCCTGGTTCTTTCTGTCCAATACTGGAATAGTAACTCTTTCTTCTTCTGCATGTTCTTTGTTGTTTAGACAAGCATATTAAGAGCTGTGAATGATTTCTAGGTAGATCACTGTAATTATCTGACTAAATATGAAATTTAGGAAGATATATGTCTCTAGGATAGGGAAATTTATTTATTCATATGAAGGGAAACCAAGTGTGTGTTTTCTCTTCAACACGTTTCTTATTCTGCCATCCTTTCCATTGAATACTTTACTTAAGCTCTTCTGTAACAGTTATTGTTAATTATGTGATAATAACAGTGATAATGTGTTAATAACAGTGATAAATTACCACCTCCCAAGGGTAGTCTGACCTTCATCTTTCACCTCCAGCCAGGGGTGTAGTCTTCCCTGTTTTGGTAGTTTGGGAGGGAAGGTTAATGCAACCTCATGAGCCTCACATTTGGTGTGCTCATGTAGGAAAGTGTTCCAGGCTGAAATCCCATTTCTGAACATTCCAGTTCTACACTTGACATAAATGGATCCTGTGACAAGCCACTGCTGTGACTGACCCCAAGGTGACGTTTGTCACATCAATTTGAGAAGCATTTTGAGGGCAATTACTTACAGCAGAGCTGCCCAACTATCACTCAGAGACAGTGAAAGGAGAAAGCACTTGCAAGGTCTGCTTGTGTTAATGACATGTACATCATGTTGTCATTGGCCTAACTGACTGTATGAATGGCTAAAGTATAATCTCCCTCTCTGTTTTTTTAAAGGAGTAAAATTATAAAAGAATCACCACAGAATCGCAGTTAAAATCTGCAAGTCACTGTAGCTAAATGCTATATATAGACAGCATTTCCTTCAGGAATGAGTGAAGAAATGTCATTATTTCAGTTGTGGCTCTGTGAGCAGGCAGAAACAATTAAAAGTTGCTGGAGCATAGATCTTTAAATGGTCTAGAAAGAAATACTGTCTGAATAGGCTTTTCTTTTAATGTCCAATTGTCTACACCATTGATGCTCCAGTAGTATTTTTTTTTCTGTTCTGCTTTAGTCTTTGTTCAGTTTCTGAAATCAGAATAATACCAGCACAGCAAGGAGATACTACTGTTTATGCACAATCCAACAGTGAGAGACTTCCTCTAAGTATCATGAGAATTTTGTGCTGTGCTGCTCAGTCTCTCTTGTGGCCTCATCACAGAAATGCCAAGTAGCTTGTTGGAAGGGATCCTTCTGCTGTGGGTGAGAGTTTGTAAACCCTAAGCTTTTTTAGTATATTGGATGCAGAAGGGCTATAATACCAGAGGAGCTGTTCAAGCTTCATCTCATTCCAGCTTGCTTTTCTTTTATAGGCCATGATGCTTGTGTTAGTTCCACTTCCAAGCTCCATGCTGCCAAATGACAAGAACAAAATTAGGTCATCTATGTGTCAGTCTGTCTATTCTTTTCAGCTTGCCAACAGGGGCAACAGAGGTGTAGTACTTCGCTATTTAGCTGGGTTTTATCCTGCTCTTAAGCAGCCAAAACAGAAGAGAGACAAGTCTGTGACATCGCTCATCATTCTCTGTATATAGGACAGATCAAAGTGCCCCATCTGTAAAACCATGTACAAATACACAGCTCAATAGCATCTATACTTGGGATAGGCACATGATAGTATTCCCCTGTCAGAAACACTGTGTGATTACTAGTTTGCCCAGTTCAAACTGGGTGAGAGGCATGCTGAAAATAGAGTAAGAATTAATGTTAAGACAGAGTTTTGTGAGAAAATTACTTTCTGACCATAAACTCACTAGTTACTAGTTATTGCTCTGAAGCAGTGAGTAAAGGTGCACAGTTGGTTACTCTTCTGGCATCTGTCTGGATAAACACTAAAGAGGAATAATAGTTGTTCTCAAAGGTAGAAAATGGGAAAGAAGTAAGAGGAATAACATTGTAAGTAATTTTATTTGCTTACAAATGGAATTGAAACTCAAGAGCTAAATTCTGGCCACACTCCAGTTAGTAGAAGTGGGAAATGAGTGGCAAAGACCATGGGACTTACGTAATTTTTATTTCAAAACACTGAGCCTCTTTCCTTTAACACATTTACCAACAAAATAGAAGGGATTATATTTCATGTGAAGAAACAGAATAAGTCCATCACCTTTTAGAAACCAGATTTTAAAATTATTAAAAGGATGGAAAAAATGTATCTTTTTCATTTCTCAGACCTTCTAATATCAATATATACTAGACTAACATTGTTTCTACAGATTTAATGTGAAACTTCTGCCAGACAAGCATGTTCTTTGTTGATTCTGCAACAGGCAACTTAGAAACAACACAAACCAGAGGAGAGAGCTGTATGGCACAGACAGTGATTTAAGTATGTAAGAGTTTTGACTAAAGCAAACATTTTAAGGTTTGGCAACAGATAAATGGTCAAATATCATAGAAAAGAGCAAATGTTTATGCTACTTAAATGTCTGGTGAGTCACTTAGAATTAAACTTAGAGATGGGTTGCTAAAAACCTATCCTGAAATAAGACTGGAAGCAAATTTTTATTTGGATAGTGAATAAAGAATAAATCCTCATACTGCACTAGTAATTGTGGCTTATATCATATATGCTGGAGAGATATTAGAAGAAGTGACAGAAAATTCTCTACTCAATTCCACTGGTGTAAGAGACTAGAGTAGAAGCAGAGCCTCCACACAAAATTCTGGAGCAGTTTATCTTTCCTGGAAGTGTGCAGTGTCAGGATGACCTGTTGATTGTTTGGTAGTCATTGTCAAGAGTAAGTAGTGGTTCCACTTTTTTGATTAAATATTAGCTAGTGGGAGGTCTAGAAGCTCCTATCAAACAATGCAGTTGGTTTAATAAATGCTATAGAGAGTGAAGGGCTTAACCAGCAGTCTTAATGGCTGTGTCACAATCAGAGAAAACGGGCTCAAAAACATACAAGTGCAAATAGGAGAGAAAATCTGGCTTGATTTTTAGTAGTTGTTACCAAACTGCAAAGCCGTACCCTAAAGACACAGTCTAATAACACTGCAATTAGAATTATATCCATTAAAAAATTAGTATGTCTGGGAAATTTGTTACAGTGGAGTTGAACTGGTGAAAATGCCACTTCTGATCAGATATATAGCAAAATTAGGCCACTCCACTCAAGAGATGAGATTCTAAAGCTTTGATTTTCAGGCACATCTCTGACTTCAGTATTTTTTGTTACCTAGCTATTGACCATTGTATAATAAACTGCATTGACAAAGAAAATTATCAGTTGCAGCAAGCAGAATGCCAATTAGTAATAATAATAAAAAAAATCTCTCACAGTGAGAGTGGGTACACTCTGAAACTGGTTGCCCATCCCTAGAGGTGTTATAACTAATTGGAAATTTGCCCACTGATATGGCCAAGTTGTCTCAGATGGTATATAATGGATCTGAGTTCCAAAACCTTAGCAAGATCTTTGCTTACCTGGATGGTCAGGAGGCAAAGAATTCAGCTTCTCAGCAGGTGACTGTAAGAAGTTAATAGAGCTTTACCAGCAGTAAATTATGCTTTACAAACCTGTTTGCCTTCTACAATAAAATGGCTAGATATGTGGGTGATCAAACAGTTGTCTAAGATATCTATTTTGACTTCAGCAAGGCCATTTTTACACCATCTTCCAAGATGGAAACCTCATTTTCTGAGTCAATGCCTGCTTAGATATATGAAAAACTGCCTGGGTCCTGAGGCCAGTGTGTGATGGTCTCTCCTGGAAATTCAGCTTAAAATGGCTTTCCTCAAGGGTCTATCCTGTGAATTCTTCTGCTTTGTAGCTTCGTAGCTTCACCAAAACCATGGATGATACAAGACTGATGAAGCAAATGATATACTATAGAACAGCACAGCCATTCAGAGGGACCTAGGTTGACTGCAAAACCGGGCAGACTCAGAACTCACAGAATGCAAAAAGGTCAAAGAGTCCTGTGCCTGGCATGAGCCAACTCTCTGCATTGTTAACAGCTGGACTCTGACCATCTGATTAGCAGTTTTTCAGAAAAGGAACTGGAAATCCTGGTAGACAGCAACCTAAACACACATCAGCTGTGCTCCCTGACAGCAGCAAAAGCTAGCAGCCAGTTGAACTTACTAGGCAGAACATAGACAGATGATCAAGGAAGGTGAGTGTTCCCCCTCACTCAGTGTTTGTTAGATCATACCCCAAATACTACACTGTGTTTGGAACTCTTGCTGTACAAAAAAGGCAATGATAAACTGCAACAAGCTAAGTGTCACCAAGATCATCAGGGGCTGGAGCACAAGGCACAAGGCAAGGCTGAGAGAACTGTGTGTGTTCATCTTGGAAAAGCTGTTTTTCTACTAACAGCTTCCCAGTACCCATGAAAAACTACAGAAAAGATGGAGCCAAGCTCTTTACAATAATGTATGATGGGAGGACAAGAAAGAATGGTAAGAAATTAGGAGAGAAGGTTCTGACCAAACACGGAGAATTTTTTTACCAGAAGGATACTCAAACACTGGAGCAGGTTTCCTGCTCAGTGAGGCTGTGGCAGTTCTGTCCTCAGAGACCTTGAAACCAAACTGGACCAAGTTCTGAGCAGCTGGGGCTGAATTCAGAGTTCATCTGGTTTTGAGCAAGTGAGTGAAAACTTGAGCAAGAGGCCCAGTGGTTCTATGGCCTAAATGTTACTGTGCTGTGTCTTCCTGATTGTACAAAAGACTTCAATATAGAAACATCTAATGTAATTAGATGAGAAGTTGAAATCTGCTTTTCTAGCAAGCTGATATTTTCTTCTTTACTTGCTCTAGAATATTACTCATTTAACAGAGTCTTCTCAATGCCACTGTATCAAAGTCTGTATCTATCGGATTACGATTTCCGATATTCAGGTGGTCAGAGTCTTTTTGCCCTCCTAGATGTTTCAGGGCAGACGCAAGAAAGAGACAGAGGCTTCAAGCTTCAGTTTCTCAAGGTCTAAGAGGTTGTTTATTCTTTTTTCTTATCTCTTAGTTTGCTCTGTCCTCAGTGAGGACTGTTCTGAACACCAGCCATTAGGGAACTCCTAGTCCCTCAAAAGGTTGTTGCCTTTTATACAGATTATTACAAACATATTATTTACCATTTCCAACCAATGTCCACCATCCACATCAAACAGGTCATGTCCACTTGGCCCAATCTCCCGAAGCCACATTGTGCTAACGTCACAGCAGAAAATGGAGGTGAAGAAGAAAAGCTTTAGGAACCGCCCCTAAATCTCCATCTTGTCTCCATCTACTTCTGTTATAGAAACCTAAAACTACATATTTCTCACTCAGTGATAAGCTAAACTACCGTATTTTATGCTCTTGAGATTTGTAATTCATCTCTGCTTTGTGCCAGGGTCTGTGACCCCCACAGACGGAACTGAAACCCCCGTGTTCACCCTCCTGGACAGGGCTGTAACCACCCTGTAGTGGGATCAATCCTTCTTGCTCAGTTCCCAGACTGTTTGGTCGGGGTCTCCCAAGCTCCCAGGGCAGCCAAAGTGATGCCCTGGGTTCCCACATGTATCAGTCTTCTCAATGCCACTCATCCACCATACCTTCTCCATCTTCTCTGATTGTGAACACAGAGTCCAGCACAATGTTCCCACTGCTGCACAGTACACAGAAATCTGGCTAGGTTTTTCATCCTACTCTCCTGTAAAAGCCTAGCTTTGAAGACAAAGTTATCAGCAATGTTACCCTCTCTCACTGTATCAGGGTGCACATTAAAGACACATGCATAGGAGGAAGTTGCATTATATAGATGAGCATGGGTTTTTATTGTTGACTGCTCTTTGTCTCCTCAAAAAATCTGCTCCCTGTCCTAAATGTTCATTGTAATAGCTAAGAAATGGAGACTGAATTGCTTTCCAGCTTTAATAATGAATCCACCAGTGAAGGAAAAAGGTTTTGTCTGCAGTTTCTGGATTTTTTTTAATACAAAAATTGCTTCACATAATTCATTTATGTAAATATTCCCATGGAGTAACTGCGTCAAACTCCTTGACAACTTAGAACTGCTATGCTTGTGTTACTGCAAAGCCTCCTGATGCCTGATGGCTTTGGCAGAAATCTAGTAAACAGACATAACTCAATTACAGGCGTTTTAATACAAAATTGAATTATATTTTTCATAACATTGCTGTTCTGAATGTTTATTAAACTGTCCTGCTTTCCTTATGTGTTGATTAAATGGAAGTCAAACTGTTAAAAAAATAATTTCATGATATTATGCTGAGTTTTCTGCTGATCTAAATTGGCACAGTACCAGGTTTTTCTAGTAGATTCAGTAGAACAGCAGAAATGTAACAATCATGCTGTAGAGCCTAGGCAATTTAAAGCAATTAAGCATAAACTTGAGCAACTAATCAGCAGGCTGAAGAACCCAAGTGTCTATGGTCTCTTTCCTTTGTTTTGTGGCCTCCTTTTTTTTTTTTTTAATTATGTTTATTTCTAAAAATAAATGTTGCTGTAGAAGCACCTCTAAAAACAAATGAGTGGAAACATTCTGTAGTGCTGCTGTGCTTCTGTGCTTTGGAATCTCTGATACAAACAAGATAATAACTAAGGTAATCTCAGACAATAAAGGCATTTTCAACAAGAGTAGGCAATAATATCTAGGTTAGATTCAAGTGTAGTTTTTACAAGAAAGCTTGTAAAACTTCTTAAGTTTTGTTGCTTGGTAAGTTTGAAATGTAGTAAGACTTTTTTGAAAGCAATCTGGTTTCAGCATTTTTCAAAGCTGTATCTAACACAACTTTTGATATTTTTTGTTATTTGACTCTACAATTGCATACGATGAAACTTTAAAGCAAGAAGCCAAGCAAGATGTTTCATGGTTCATGCACAGTCATCTGACACAGAGCAAAATAAATTTACTTCCTAGCACAAAGCACCTACTTTCTAATTGGAGTCAAATTCCTACATCCTTCCAAAGTACATGAAGAAAAAGGGAACAAGAGAGAAGAAACTGAAAAGCAAAATTAAACACAGTTTGTATAATACAGAAAAAAGCCAAACAGAAAATGAGAAGATCAAGTGATTTGCAGATGAGCATAAAACGCATGCAACATACATATCTGTAGCAGAGAAATAAGAATGAAAAGAAAGCAAACTAAAGTGGGGAGGAAAGTCACATACTGTTACACCAGCTCTTTTGATGAATCCTAAAAAACCCCGTTCAATGAGAAGGTCAAATTCTGAGCAAATGCTAGTGACAGGGAAAGCAACGAGTCTGTCACAGGCATCTATTAACCTTGAGACCTAATATTGCTTTCCACAAATAATGGACATAAAAACAAGCATAAAAAAAGTCTAACTGTTTATGGATTTCAAAATGCTCTGAATTATGAAAACATAATAGATCTGAGTATAAGCATTAAGGCATCAGTTAACATGTTCATGTTTCATTCAGTTGATACATATTTAAGTGAATTTGAATTTGATTGTATTTTGATCCACTTTGAACATCAGCATGATTTTAAGGTTGTTCCAAAGACAGATTTACTGATGATCTAAAAAGGAATTGTCTCGCAGTGGTAAAAGAGGAAGAACTGTCTTTGAACCATGTTTGTAAGGTCAGCCTTCAATGTAATTTCCAGCATTGACTCCCAAGTCTTCTCTTCACATTACTGTAAAAGTTCAGGCTAATGGACATGATGGCTCTAAGAAATTTTTAGTTTCTGTTGGTTCATAATTTTATTGGACACACTGTTGTATGCAATAGGATGTGCCCTAAATTTTTAAAAGTTTTTTCTCGTTCATAGTTAAGGCTGATATGCGTAAGGAACCTAGACAGAAAAAAATGACATATCATAATAATGATTAAAGCTCTATTGATAATCTGTTTTCTGTAACTGCTAATAGAAATATGAAAGCACTTGCACAGAATATGAGCAGTTCCAAGAATTAGAATATGAATAGCCTAGCTATCACTGGAAATGGGATTTGGAACTATGGCAAAGCAGCAGTAATCCTGCCTTTACATCCCAAATGGAAACAATTATTCTGTTGCTGAATGTTTGAAGCACAATGACTCTATAATTTGCTTGGAACAAACATCATTGGCTTAGGTGACATAATTCTCTTCATCTCAGTCTTCACACAAATCAGATATACCCTGCCCTCAGGGATTTTTAGAGGCTTTGAACAATGAGTGATATTGACATATTCCTAAATATTCCTCTCAGATACTTGCTAAATTATTGATGTCTGTCAACTCAGTGATTATTTGAAAGAGGGAAATTGACATAATGGAATTAAATTCTAAAGCAGATTTTTGGACAGCTGTGTCAACAAAATACAAGTAAGAAAAAAACCCAAGAGAAACATAATGGGTTTTTAAGCATGGTCTGGACTACAGCCTGAACAATAAGACAGATCAATTTAGGATTTAAAAGGAAATTAATATTTTTTGAATAGCTCACATTGCTCTGAAAGCAGTTGATTGTCTCAACTTCTCTAACTATTAGGTTATTTTGAGATAATTTCAGAATATATTTACAGGGATAATAATGGAATACTCAATTTTTCCATTGGTGAAATAATACTTGTCTCACAGGACAATCTGACCATGATAATAGTTTTCTTTTATTTCTCAATTGCATGTTAATATAGAACAGCAAAGAAAATTACTTTTACAATGAATCTTCATTTTCCTTAAAAATGTCTTCCTGGGAACTTGTATACAGAGGAGCTACAGTGATCTAATGAAAGATGTAACACTAAGGCAGTTTATTTTAACTGGTGCAAGTTTGTCTGTAAACATTTAATAGTTTTGTACAAAAAAGATAACAAACTTCTCTTGCATCCCAGAGAGAAACAACATCACACCAAGTACTTGCTGATTGTGTACAAAAAAAAGATCCAACTACAAACAGACTGACAAAACACAGAACATACTGGGGTCTTCCACTGGTCTCACAAATTATATAAAAGTTGAACATTTAACCTAAATATTTAAATACAGTAGATTATTTTAGTGTTAGCTTGCAGCTTTCTTAGGATCAGTGTCCCTTGGAACCTGGAGCTAAATGAAAGCCCAAGGTTCTCCTGTACAGCACATGGGGCATTAGGTGTCCCAGAAAGATGCTTTTATTTACAGTCACATTCAGCACTTTCTGCTGGCTGGAAGGAGAGTCTGAGACTTCTCCCCATCCCAAGGACTGTGGGGACACAGCTCAGTTCACTTGGAGAGGGTACTGCAGAGCTCTCCCCTAGGGGTTGTTGCCTTTTGATGGGCAACATTAGAGCCTCAGCAGACAGTCTCATACCACAGAAGGAAGAGGATCTTCCTGTAATGTACCAGAAGAACTCTTCAGACTATGATGTAGATTCTTCAAAGATTAAAGCCTACTTTCCTCTCTAAAAACTAACCTGTTGTCTTTAGATATGTTATTTATAAGTTTACAAATTTTAGGGAGATTACTGGTAGGAGAGATAGCAGCCTTTTCCAGCTTCAGGCATTTAGTGGGCAGGAAGTGCCAAAAATACTGATTGTAGCAGAATGGAGACATGGTCAGCCCCCTCTTTTTCACAGCCCTTCAAAACTCATTTGAAAAAATCAAGATCTACAGGTCATCCAAATATTCTTATAAGCAAGTACTCTATGGCAGATTTTAAAATATATTTGGGTCCTGCATATGTAAAGAGATGCTTTGCTCTTTTGTTAATGCCACAGAAGCTAAGAGTAAACCCAGGTGCTCTACCAACACCAAATGCAGATCTCACATACATACTGTATGGTGCACAGGGTGAAGTGAGACTGGATTTATGCTGGGTTTCCTTTATTTCACCCCTCCTCATGTCTGTGTTTCCACAGGAAAAAGACAGCAAGCCTTGACAGGTGCACAAGGCCCAATCTACAATTAAAGTCACCACATTCTGATAAAGTCTGGTATTACAATATTTTTTGGACATCTCTGCTTGTTTGCTTCAGAAAGATGTAAAATATTTGGCAACAGGATTTTTCAATCCTGACAATGTAACATTATATAGAAAAGGAGGTTAATGTTGCATAGAAAATAATAAAAAAAAATCCTGCTTCTCAAGTTATTTATAAACATCTGCTCCCTGTATTTGCCATCTTGTTGCTTACTGCTTAAGTAGGTAACTATTCAATTAATGCACCATGTGTAAAGTTTTAGATACATCAATGGATGTTAATATTATATTGGACTGGCTTACCTAAAATCTCTATTCCTCTTTTCTCTCTGAATGTTTGACTTCGTTCTTCATTTATGTGGAAAGCTTGGAGACCAGAATATATATGTTCTGGCAGCTATGGTGTCAATACATACTGTGTGGTGTATAATTCAAGAAAGAAATAGTCCCACTTCCTATTCTTTTGTTGCAATATACAATGCTCAGATTTACTGCATTTGTGTATAAGTAGATGCTCTCTTACATAGGGTATGAGTCCATTTACATATGAAGTGTATAACTTTCCATAATACTAAGGTATTTCCTCAGGAATAAATCTGAATTGAATTATAAACAACTCACAATGAATTTACTATAACTCAAGCTATCTGTATCATGTTATATGGGTCCTATGTATGTTATATGAGTCCTATGTGTATGAGTAATACTATTTTTTCCATTTTTACCCATGTCCATGATCAACACTCATGCACAAGTGCACCATCAGTAGTGATTAATAGTAACTATTGTGAGGATTGTTAAGGATTGTAAGGAAATGACACTGGAGCAGTTCACAGAGAGCTGGTTTCTGTGGGAGGAACCACACGCTGGAGCAGGGGAAGGACTCTTCTCCTTGAACAGTTGCAGAAACAGCATGTGATGAACTGACCATAACCCCCATTCCCTGCCTCCCTGAGCCACTGTTGGGAGGAGGTAGAGCTGGGCAGGAGGAAAAAGTGTGGAGTTTTAAGATTTGCTTGGTGCCTCATTATGCTGCTCTGATTTTGATTGGTAATAAGGTTTAAAATTAATTTCCCCAAATCGAACCTGCTTTGCCCATTATAGTAATTGATGAATGATCTCTGACTGTCCTCAACTCAGCTCATGAGCCTTTTGTTTTATTTTCTCTCTCTTGTCCAGGTGTAGAGGGGAGTGATAGAGTTGGTTTACTGGGTACATGACATTCAGCCAGGGTCAACCCAACACACACCTCTACCTTTTGCTCTCTTCCTAAATATTAGTTTATTGCTAGTATTGATGATCAAGCACTAGTATATTCTACAACTTTCATCTTCACATTTAGAGTCAGAACTTTGCAACTCACTAATAAGATAGCAGAAACAGTAACTGAGAAGTTGGTGCTTTAACCAGATAATATTCAGCCTTTTCATCAGTTGCTCTAGCAAGCATTTCCTCTGCCAGCCTGTACTTTTCAGCTTTCCTTTGGATTTCTGCCTTTATCCTGAGCTGTAGCAAAATTATGTGTGAAATATGGGAACATAGTCCATGGGCATTTATGTAGTTAACTGACTAAAGAAGAGAGCCAAGCCATAGCTGCTTTTCACAGTGCTCTGTCCAAATTTCCAAGCTAGCTGCAGTATCAAGAATCAAGGCTTTCACATTTAACTTTACTTTTCATAGACTTTGAATATCATCCATCCTGTCAAAGACAGCAACTTGTATTTTTTCACTGAATCTCATTATTCTGAATATATAACTTGATAAAATGCCAGTCTTCTGCTCAAGTTTGGCTGCGGTACAGTGCAATTACTTTTGTAAAGGAATTACACACTGAACTCCCTTCAATTTAGTCTAAAGATGTGCACATGCTGTGCTGTGCACATAAGGTGACATGAGTCTAACATGCTGGAGAAAACCTGAAAGGACTTATTCAATATGAAGGTGAATATTAACTTTCCTGTCCCAGACCCTTTAAGATTTTTTCATGAAGTGGAACAATAGTTCTAAAAGACAGAATCTTATAAGAACCAAGTTCTGTCATGCTGGTCATGAACATACTTTTTTCTATCAACTCATACAACAGAGCTCTATTTTTACTTGGCGGAAGGATAAGAAAGATACTTTCTTGCCTTATTTTAGCTTTAAAACTCACGCAACACAATTCAGCTGTAAAGTTTGCTGATGATGATGATTTTAGAACATATACCCCTCCCCCAAGGATGGTAAAAAAAAATGCCATTTTTTGAAACCTATTTCCAGTGACATTTACTTCCTTTGCTTCTTTTGCTTCTTTTTTTTTTTCCCTCTCTCTTTTTTTTCTTTTTTTAAAGTGAAACTAATAACTGAATCTGAATGGTAATATGTTAAGTAATGATAGAAAGACATTCATAGAGAGAGACAAAATCTGAAGACTTTTTTAAAGTGGTAGGACTACCTGACTGTCATGCAGCCAGCCTGAGGTAAATTAATAGATTCAGAGTGAAATTCAAAAACATTGGTCTCAAGTGTGCTGCTTTTAATCCTAACAAACATTTACTTCTGCAAACCTAAAATTCTGCTTGTTCTGCAGAATGATAAAACCCTGGATGTTTTATTTATACTGATATTTGGCAGTGAATATGAAAGGTTATTATGCCTATACTGGAGCTTGAGTTAATGTTCCATATGTGCCTCAGTTTCCATATGAGCCTGAGCACAACAGTTTGTGCATGGCTGCATAATCAGCGAATTTAGTATATGATGGATGTGAGAACAAGCTTGTGAAACAGCAGAGATATGCAAGAAACCAACTTCTTAATATACCAAGATTAAAACACATTTTTGAGACTGATGGATTTTTAGTTAAAACACGTATGCAAACTTGGGGTTAGAATTAGTGATGGGGTGGTGTAGAATGTCCAGAGAGGCATATATTAAATTGGTTTACTTAACTTTGCATGACAAAAACTGAGTGCTCTTTTTAGACATATTTCCTGATGTGTCTTATGTAATACCAGGGAAGAAAAGAACTACTGAAGTTATATGAGAATTATATTAACAGCAGAGAAAAAATTAAAAAGCCAAAACTTGCTCTGCATAAATACAGGAAATCAGAAGAAAGTTTCTTACCATTTTCAGTAGCAAAGGAATTGGACAGTCCTCCAGTCAGAGTTCTGCTGGGGAAGAAAAACCACCTTAATTGGTTTAAAGATTCATAAACTGATCAACTTAAGAGGAATCACAAAAGTGTGTATCTTACAATAGCCTGGTTTCAGCTTCCTGCCCCTGTTACAGCTCTGGGCTCCTTTGGGAGTGTATTAGCAAGGATCATAAGCATTCAAAATCCCTTTGTGGTGTAAGTGGCCAAACTTTCCCCAGGAGAATCAGAGAGGGCTGGCATACATCTTCTCATATATGATTGCCTGCCTCAGAAACCACAGAATAAAATGTGGCAGCCTTGAACCCAGTTCTGTTTGTTTTCAGAGTAATTATCGCTGTTGGCAACTCTGACAGGAGAAGGAATGACTCAGAGTGAATCAATATGTCCACAAGCAAAAGCAGAATGTTCACAGCCGAAACGGGACACAACCACAGTTGCATAAGCACAGCTATACTACAGTCATAATAGAGCAGCCTATTATGCACGAAACAAACCAGAGATCAAGTTTGCCTGCCATTAGTGTCCAGTGCACACCAAACCTTAAACGCAATTTTTTAAAAAAGTTTAACTGATAACCACCTATTACTCTGGTCTGAGTGGATGTAGCCTGCAAACAATGTCAGCACAGTTTCGTACTAAAAGAGATCAGGATTTGCAAATCTCAAAAATGGAAAAAAGCACTCCAGGACCAGAAATAAAGTTCCAGTAACTGTGGCCATGAGTTGTGAATGTAATACAGTCCAGCATTAATTATTGGCCCTTGCACTTGGAGCAGTCCACATTAATTTATTACATAATGTAAAACAGCTTTTATCTTGGGACTCTCTGATCCAATGGAGCTTCCTGTGGCTTGCACTGTGGCTCAGTTCAACCAGGGGAAAAAGCATCTGTCTCAGAATAACTGAGTGGGAATAGTATTCTAATGCAAAGAGGAAAATTTGGATTGGAACTCCTCCAGATTCAGGATGATCTTACACTAGGTTAACTTTCTGGTCTAGCCCCTTGGCTGTGAAAAAAAGGGTTATCATCTGCTACAAGGCACATGCAAGAAGTGGCTGGAAACGGCGAAAAACTGAGATAGATCTAGACTATTGTAGTATGGCTGTATCTGCAAAGACCTTAAAGTAAAAAATAATGTGCAATGGGCTTGAGGGACTGAGCCACTTCAGATCAGCTCTCCTATCCCTGTGTTTTATTATCTAACTCTCATGAGCCCTGTGGCACTCATTAAAAATATAAGATGTCTGGTCTGTCCTGATATTGCTGCAGGTCTTTGTTAGCTGCTACATTCCAGAATGCTCTTTACCATCCGTGGCAAGATAAGTCTCAAGCAAGTCTGGGACTGCAGAGTTATGTTTAAAATTACTGTTAAGGTATTTAGCCTTTTAGCCCATAGGAAGAAAAGAAATTTACACTGAACTATTCCATCTAAGATGGCACACGTCAAATATTTACTAAGTAAAGCACAATCTTAATGAAATGCCATTTTCAGAGCTACTGCTTAACATTTAACATGCAGTGGTGGGTGCATAATTTGTCAAATTAAAAGCTTAAGTATCTTCATATCTTCGAACTCATCATACCACTATTGAGAATTGAAATAAAGGTAATGCTTCTTTTTTGGTCTTTTTTTGTTGATTTGTTTTGTCAAACAGATTTTAAGATGCAAACTGCTTGCACAAAAGAACAAAGTCACATCCAAGTGAAATATTGAATTAATGGTCACCAGGCAGTTGCCATAAAATATCTACTGATAGGAAAGCTCACGTTGCTGCAATTTTGTTGGTTTGTTGTTTTTTTTTCAAAACCACAGACCTTCAGTGCACTGATTAAAAAATAAAAAACCTCACTTCTATAGTGCTAATACCTGCCTGAAACCTTGTGGTACAACTTTTCACACAGATTCCTTTTCTGAAGATGCTGTGAAAGACTGGAAAACAGTTCTGCCACCAAATCATTCCAAAGAATTTATAGCAAGTTCTTAACATAGGAAGACTCCTTCATACTTTTTCTTCTGTGTTTGTTTGTTTGTTTGTTTGTCTGGTTGGGGGGTTTTTTGTTCTTGTTTTGATTTTCATTTTTTGGTTTGGTTTGGTTTTTTTGTTTGTTTTGTTTTGCCTGATTGCTTGTTCATTGTGTTGGGTTTTTTGTTTGAGGAGCCCCAGCAATCTATGTGAAGCATAAAAGAAATCTCAGGACATGAGAATATTTTCCTCCTGCAGTGGACAAGCACCACAGTGAATTACCAAGCTACATGCTTTGACTCTAAAAATTCCTCAGTGCACACATACGTGACCCTGCATCACTGCAAGGAGCTGTTACTCGAAACACTAGAGGCATGCATTACCATGCCACTGAAGAATTGATCCTGCTTCTCAGAGACTGTCCTGCCAAAGAGGCACATCCTACTGACACCACTTTCTTCTTTCTACCAGCTCAGCATCACATTCAACAGTGCAGATGCAAATTCCATACAATAGGGCTTTGGCCTTATCTGACTCAATGTGATCAAAAAGACTCACCAAAAGAGGGAAAAACAAAGCACCTGGCCACAGTGGAGATAGTCACACCACATTGTTGAAATGTAATTGCAGACTGCTCCACAGTCTCTTCCAAGTGTATTATTCATATTTACCTTTTCAGTTCTTTGGAGTGGACCTGCATCATTGAATCACCACAATCCTGTGTCAAGAAGTCCAGTCCTGTGCAGCTGGAAACACTCTGTACCTGTGCAACCTCAGCTAGCAGCAACTGATTGGTAAGAAAACCTTGCCATGCCCATCTGTTCCAGAATTTCACAAAGGCACCAGCTGAGGAGAGAGACTTCCTTCAGTCTCTATCAACTGAACTGACACTTCTCTGCAAAAATTTAAAAAGTAAATAGGAGAGGGTTATTTAAATTTACATCTATTTAATCCTGACCCTTCCTTGGCCAGTGTAGAGTCCATATTCCTCATCAGAGAATATTTTCTAATTCAGTGTTGTGCCTTTATTACAATGTTACTGAACTTTGTTGTGTGGTGAACAACCTATTTTATAACTACACCATCAGCCTTTTCACTGTATCTGAACACCACTACTGAATCAATACCTAGCACATCCCAGATGAAGGAAAATGTGTATTTTTGAATCTGCTTCCTATATTAGGTGGTATAGGATTCCACTTCCCACCAAACCAGTGAGTGCTTTCTGTTGTCCTTAATGTACTTTTACCAAGATCAGTGAACTGTCACCTTCTTCTGGAAAGTCTGTTTCTTCCATGTAGAATATTACAGTTTTTAAACTTTGAATGATGTTAATGACAAAGAGAGAGAGAGAGAGAGAGGGAAGAATCCCAGCTATTTTTTGCATCCTTCTTTTTACTTAATTCTTGGGATCTGGCATAAATGTCACAGTAAGCACACTGAAAAAAAATGCTGTGGTTTATCTTCATTAAAAAAGTACAAATATGAACCTCTTTTTCAGAAATGCAGTTTCCACAGTGACCATGCAATATGATCTATTGTTTGTCATATGGTGGTGTAAGACACCCACTTTTTCTTGCTGATGTCAAAACAATAAATGAAAACTGAGAAATCCTGGCATGCATTGCTACATATTCTTAATATAGATGTGCAAATAAATACCACTAACAGTTTTGTTTAGTATAATCATTTGATCCTCTGACAGAGAAATGTCATAGATAAATATATATAGCCTGATCATCAAAGTTATTTTATATGCCTTCTGCTATGAGCTTCAATAAGAATGTTTGCACAGGCTGTGGGAGCAGTACTAGTAATGGTCCCCTTATCCCATTTCCAATGCTTATTCACAGGAATAGGATCACTGTAATGCTGGCAATGCCCAACAACCTGCAGGTTCCACCCTGTACCAAAGAGTCACGGATGAGCCCCATCCTTCCAAAGCTACCAAATGCACTTCATTAAGTTTCTTTGTAGATCTAACCTCAAACTCATTTCTGTAAATAAAATTCATATATCTTGTGTGAACCAAAGGAGAACAAATGGTACTATGGGATAAATCTGCCTACTTTTCTTGACACACGGGTTGGTAATATTTTATGTTCTTAGCTAGTCTAAATTACTATGCACCTCTCTCCTTTCTCACTGGGAGCTTTTACTTACTCATTGCTGGTATGATGGTATGCAACCTTTGATATCAGGTGAAGTCATCCAGGATTTGTGTTTTTGGAATGAAGCTCCAGCCAATACCATAAATTTATACATTAAAAGTGAATTTGCTGTCCCTGATTAGCAGTTTTGCTAGACTGAAGATGTTACATTTTAACTTAGTAGGAAACATTAATTATCAGTAGGAAATACTGATTGGATTCAAATTTCCACATGTAATTGATCACTTACAGGAAGCAGAATGTAAGTCTCTCATATTTGATCCTTATTCACAGGCAGCTTATTTCCACAGGAACAGTCAATGTCATTTTTACATGAAAGAGTTGCCAGCCCTTGCTGGAGGGCTGGATTTAGTCTCAACGATCTTTGAGCTGGTGCCTTGCACAGTGCTTTGAGCAGTGCTCCAGGAATGAAGCAGTCTCACACACTGCAGGTATAAGCCAGCCAGTTTTATATGCATGCCTTTGAGGAGGCAAACTGCTTGCTTTTGGATCTGCCCATTATCTGCTGGGTTGGGGGGACTTAAGTGCAAAAGTAACTGTAGGGAAATTAAAATGCAATGTTGCCGTGCCAGCTACTTCTATAATTACATCTAATTATTGTGAAAACCTTTTCCCAGTTCTCACCAGTATTTTTTTCACTGAAATAACGTGTCATAATAGCTGCCACCAAACCTCTTTGATTCAACTATAGTTATTTTAAATTCCCTAAACCACACTTAGAACTCTCTTGATAGAAGTTTACAGTGACATATGTACTGCACAACTCTGCCAGAGAGAGAGCAAAACCTGACTCCAAGAGTCAATTTCTTTTTTTTCCTGAAACTGATTATACTGACAGGTTTTATACTATACATAGGGTAGGAAATTCAAGTTTTAGTGCTAGACTTAGATGTTATAGCAGCAGAGGACATGGACTTCTCTGAAGGTGTAAATTTTTAATTGATCTTAGTGTATTTTCTTGCATATTCCCCTCACTTACTTCAAATACCAATAGGCTAGTGGAAGTACTCAGTTGGTCACTATCCAGGTTTTTTTCCGTTTTAATGAGACAATAGCCCTAGGAAGTAGGATCTTGACTTGAAAAAAACCCCAAGTTTCAGAAAGAATCTGCAGAAAATTTCAGAAAACTTTCTATGAGATTTTCCATGAAGATTGTTATTTAAATATCTGATCTCCTCCAGTGTGACCACCAGATGTGAGTTTCTCTTATGATATATCTTTATTTCCCTAAATTGTTCAACAAATCTATTACACGGCTGGTACTTTATTTTATTCTGAGCTCTTTTATTTATATTGATGATACTCTAAAATCAGTTTCCCAGGATTTTACTAAATAGAAGCCAATCTAATTGAGTCTTAATAGTTTAATTAAGAGATGAATAATCAAAAAAAACAGCAAATGAGGGAGGTTACAGATCAGGTCCAGAATACATTTTGAGGTTTTTTCTTTGAAAATTGCCATTTTTTATTCTGACTTATTAAAATTTAAATTATCAGACTATTTATAATGTTTAAAAAAGATAAAACCAGGTAATAATATATTGATTAGATTGCAATATACTGATGCAAGATAGGGCTTGTCTCAGCTTTATAGTGCTCCCAGGAAGGCAGAACACTTTTGCACTGGGCTCTTGTCTCTGTGTCCTGGTCATAGAGACTTGCTCTCCCAGCCAGTCCTCAAGTTTTGGAATATAACAATCAATTAGCTACAAAATATGCAGACCAATGATGACAGCTATTCTGCAGAATTTTTAAAAAAATTATATTCCCATAGCTGCTTTCCTGCCATGTGTCTAGGAACTATTTAAGCCTAACACTTCAGTAACAATCTAAAGGGCAGTTCGTATATCATGTTTTTATAATCAGTTGCATATCTATATATTTTCTCACTTTATGTCACCAATAAGGCCCTATATCGCTCTCTGACTGCATATTGCTATACCAGCTTCAGTAAATTCCTTCCTTATTAGGCTTTACTACACAATATCTTAAGAAAGCTTCTGGGTAGTCTCGCTTGGTCTGTCAAAAGGACCAATAAAGTTTACTTAGCATTTTGTCAGATTATGATTATTTCTATGTGGGTTGAATGCTACTCCTGTTACATTTAATCATGTAATGTTTGAAGAGCTGCAAGTGAAAAATCCAGTTGTAATCAAGAAACACTGTTTGCAAATCTTGAATAAACCATTTACATAGTTTAAACGAAAGTGGAAGTCAACTCTGGCATTTTAGTGCCTTGCACGGTGATTTTTCTTTTTTAAGACAAATTATGGTTTCATAACTTCCCATAATTCAGAGTACAACAAGTATATAAAATGAAATTTACTTTTTGTTATTATTTTCAGATTTATTCCACTGCAGACATGAACAAAAGACCAAAATACTGACACTGGTTTTAGAGGATGACAGTGCAGGTAGCCATGGCAACAGAGAACAGTGTACTCCCTCCCAGGTATTTCCTAAATTTGACAGGTGATGTCAACATGCACCAAGTTACTGCCACCAGAGACACATTTTGTCAGTACCAAAGATGGTGAGATGAGTACTGACTCAGCTACAGCCCCCTGAGCAGCCCAGGTGTACCAAAATCAAAGTGTTTTCTTCTTCCAGGGTTCACAGTCAGCTGTGCTGACTCTCCTGTGCACTCTGATGTTCAGGCAGAGAGTAATCTACCCTAGCTTTATTGAAGGCAATAGTTCAGCCAGGAATGCCAGTACAGAGAAAACAAATTAGACATTTTCTTCCATAACACAATACTTGTGGCACCATTGCAGACCTCTCCCTCACCCCTGAAAGCATTGAAGTGACATATGTTAAACGTTTGGAGACAGTCAAATGAAATATGGTATTCCAACTCAAGTCAAACAATAGGAAAAGAAAAGTAGTGTTTTGATATTCCTGATGAAAAATGAAAAAAAACCTCAGAAAAAGTAGCCTTCCTGAGCACAGTTTCAATGCTGTGTTCTCTGGGTTTCATTAAGAAGTATTATTTTAAACTGGTTAATACTATTTTAAACTATTTTAAGTTGCATTGTTTGTGTACCTGACTGAATGGAAATTTATGTGAACATAAATTTTTCTTTGTTTAGATAAAGGTTTTCTTGTATTTTTCCGTCATACAAGGACTTTATTTTGGATTTGTCCTTTCTCAGTGAATCACAGAATGGGTGAAGTTGGAAAGGATCTCTGGAGATCATCTAGTCCGACCGTCCTGCTAAAGCAGGTTCACCAGGTTGTACAAGATTGCATCCAAACGGTATTTGAGTATCTCCATGGAAGAAGAGTCCACAGCCGCCCTGGGCAGCCTGTTCCACTGCTGTCACCCTAAAAGGAAGGATTTTTTTTCCTCATTTTCAGGTGGAACTTCCTGTGTTTCAGTTTGTGTTCATTGTCCCTTATCCTGCCACTGGGCACTCTTGGGAAGACTCTGGCCCCAATATTTGAACAGCTGCCCTTAAAGTATTTGTATGCCTTGATAAGATCCCCTCTTCCTCAGTCATCTCTTCTCAAGGCTGAACAGGCCCAGCTCCCTCATCTTTTCCTCCTAAGAGATGTGCTCCAGTCTTCTCATCCTCTGTGATATGGTTAAAATCCCATTGTAAGACTTTTTCAGTGATTGGCCTGAGGGTGACTCCTTTCCCTTTCTGAGTTGCATCCACTTAAAACAGCTTTGAGAAGGGGCAAAGAAAAAACGTACTGCAAGATTGAATGGTTATGTTAATACTTAAAATCATCCTGCACTCCAGTAAACTCTAACACATAAATTCTAGAAATTTGACAAATAGGATTCTTGTTTACCTGATACCAGGTAAACGGTTGTTTACCTGATTCCCAGGGTCACGGTGGAGGAATTCTTGTACTAATGATCTTTGAATATGGATTTGAGGAAGATCTTTAGGTCAGTCAGTGTAAACCAAGACCAATTCATTTCTAGGCTGGGGGTATTCTGACATGAGCCATATACTGGTAGAAAATCATATGATAGAAACAGAATACCAGGTTGGAAAACACCTCAAGGATAATTTGGTCCAACACTTCTTGGCAAATTAAGAATAAGACCCTACAACTGCCCTTGAACTTGCAACCCTAAATGAACTCTAGCATATTCAGAATTCCTTGCCCAGCCATACTTTCTTGTTATAAGTTTAGTATTTAAGCAAATCAAGATAGTAATAGAAGTCCTATTTCTTAATGCTTGTGCATGTCATCCATTAGCAATATTACCAGGAGACCTGCCAATATTTTTATTTTCATTTTGCTATCTCTGAGGCCTGCCACACAATTACTCAATGTAAATAAAAGCTACGAATCACAAGAAAAAATATTCAAAATGTACATAATTCAATATGTCTCATTGCCACAAATGTGCTATAATGCTTCCCTTGCAGATTTTTAGCAATCACCTTGAAATTTTCTACAGATTTATTATGTAACTTGTCTCAGAAAACTCAGTGTGTGTATTCCAGCTAATAGAGTGATACTCTATAATTGTTATCAGATTCTGTTATCAGTATCCACTACAGACTCAGCAATTACATATAATACATATTACATAGCTATTTAGCTGTTATTAGCTAAATATTTATTATATTTATTAGCTAATATATTATTATATAGCTATTTAGCTATTATATTATTAGCTATTGGCATAGAAATGTACTTGGCAATATTAAAATGTTAAAATTATTTATGAATATTACATCAAAATAAGTAAGTACACTGTTTTCTTAACCAAGTCACTTGGGTTGTTGGGATTTTGTTTTATCTTCTTCTTAATCCTATTACGGACAAGTTATTTATTTTAAACAGTGGTAATTGTCCTAAGCTGTAGCAGAACTGCAAAAGTTGAAAAAAAATAAAATATGGAAGTTTTAAATTTGTTGTTATTTTCAGTATTTGTCAAACTGTATGAAGGATTTCAAAAATTTGACCCTTTGGAGCCCCTTCCATCTATGCAAGCTTTTAACCTAGTTTTTCAGTTCACAGAAAACATTTTTCTCTTCTGTTTTACTTGGCTTGAATTTCAATTGGAACTTCTCTTTCCCACAGTGTACTCTGAAATGTCAGATGAGAGAGAGAGAGAGATCAAGCATTTTCTTAATGGATGGTGGAGTCAGCAGCAAAGGTCTGTGACTTGCTAACTTAGAGTCAGCACCCTCTTCTGTAGTGTATACCCTAATTCATCACCATGCTCTTCAAATTTGAAAGCACATTTATAATGTACCCTAGGAACCATGCCTTGGCCAAAGTGCTAAAGGAGGAGCATGCACAGCAACCCCCACCCTTACTGTAGGACATCCAGCCAGCCCTTGCAGGACAGGACAGAAAGGCACCCTGTACTGCAGCAACTCACATAATCTATTTCAAAAACACCAGTAAAATATTCTAAATCACACTGCCAGCTGGAAACACCTGACAAAAGAGCAGGCTTTGCATGGTTCTTTCAATGTCATTGTATGTGAAGTTGAAGTTGGTTTGTAACATAAACTGATGAAAAGTAACGATGTGGTTCACTTTTATAACTTGCAATAAGATCAGCAAGTAATATGACGGCACATTATGTTACTTTAACCCAACTAGTCTGTTTTGGTCTGATGCAAAGTCATGCATCTCCTAAACAAAAGAAAAAAAACTGAGGAAAAACAAGTTGCATCTCTGTACAAGCACCAAAATCATGACTTGTATATACATTCCAGGAAAGAAGGATTTGACTGCATCTTCACTGAACATCAGTCTTCATTCTTTGGCTGTGAGAGAGTATTCAACCACACAACTTCTGTTTTCAAGCATTGCTCTGGATAGCAGGTATTTCTAGCACTGTAGCTGCAACACTATTAAACTTAATCTTTCTCACTATAACTGTAAATGGGCTTGGACTATCAGCTAGCTGTTAACCTGCAGGAAACACCCTCTGGCTTGACCAGTGCTGTATGAATCTATAATACAGACAATCGATTATGCTTGCACATCAATATCAGCTGTGGGTATGACCGCTTTCCTTTTCTTAGGAAACAATGACACAAATTCTTGACACGTATCATAACTCATATTTCCCAAGCTGCTGTCAGCCATTCTGCTAAGAGTAAAACTGTGGTTTGGTAGAGCAGCTGACAAGTTGATGCTCATGCATAAACACATGAGGTAGAAAGCCAGTCCTGCGGGATGATGTGTGCATCATCAGAGATGTTTTTGTGTGTGTTTATCTTTGAATGCAACTGCAACCTCATTATTTTTGTGAACTGACTCAGATGTTTAATATCATGTATATGTTGACCAAGTTGGCAGAACTGAAGCCAGAATACCGTGCACTTTGCAAGGCTGAGCCCAAGGGGTCTTTTCTCTCGAAAAACAATGGTTGCTGATCATACTGCAAAGTCAGCCATTCATTACTGTTACATGCTGAGTACCAGTCAGCTGCTGATACAAAATGCATCAAAAAGCAGTTAGAATAAAGCTTTGCATTGAGATTATTTAATTTGTTGAAAAATTCTAGGTAGAAATGCTAAAAAGTTTCAACCAATTTATAAGTTTATAAGTTTATAAACTTTCAATGACTTCATATATGCTGACTCCAGTGTAGCCACATGCTTCACTCAGAAAGCAGAATTTGGCTCTATGACAACTTAAAAAAAAAGAAAAGGCTTTCAAACCAGTTTGTGGATAAATACTTTGTATTACAAAAGAAATGAATTGCCACACTTTCTGTTTAGACCGTATTTTTTCAAATCAAGTCATCTTAGAAAAACCAAAAAAACCCCATATTAGTATTAAAACATGGGAATTTTTTTAGGAATTCTAAATATTCATGACATACATAGCCATTTTCAGCTACTTGTGATGCTTATGGGGAACTTTACTAATTCATCTTTACGTTCCACTAGGAGAAAGTCTGTTAATGGAATTGAGACAGTATAGCAACTGTTCAAATGGTTTACATGTAAAACATGGAGAAGGGATGAACTCACCAAGATGATCACATCTGATTTAAAACTATATTATTTACTCTCATTAGCATGATTATGCACAAGGTATTAGCTAAAGGGGAAAATCAGACCACAGGGTTGACCAAAGGCTGATCAACGTTCATAATTTTAAACGTTACTAAGATCTCTGGTGTACTTTGGACCTGCTCCAGCCACCTTTTTCCCAAATGGTTCAGTTGACAGCATGTGCCAGGAACTGTCTCAGTGTTTAGCATGCCTATGATCACTTTCTGAGGGTAAAAGAGTTTAGATGCATGGATATGAGCATGTATGTCTCAAGGTCAGGTAAAATTCCATAGTCCATTAAAAATCACAGACACACAGAATAATTTCAGTGTTAATGGGCTTGTGTTGGTTGCCTGGTCCAGACTCTTGCTCATTTCAGTTAGGCTCATTTCAGGGCTAATTTCAGTTAGATCATTTCCAAAGTCCCCTCTCACTGGAGTTTTCAGTATCTCCAAAGATGGATACCCTGCTGCATCTCTGGACGACCTCCTGCAGTGTTTGACCACACTCACTGTGAAGAGCTTTTTCCTTTCACTATCCTGTGTTTGATGACCTGGATGATGTTTGTGTCTGTTATCCTGACACTTTTTGCAGTCTGCACTGTGAAGATTTTGGCTCCATGTCCTGAATAGACTTCTATGAAATAACAAAGAAACCAGTGAGACCCTCAATGAGCCTCCTCTTCTCCAGACTGAACAAACTTAGGTCTATCAGCTTTTCACACTGTGTGCTCCAGCTTGCCAAATATTCTGGTGGCTTAACACTTAGTTTTTCAATATCTATGGAAGCACAAAAATGTGCTTTTCACACTTTTTTTTTTTTCCTTGTGAGCAAAAAGGCTAATAGTTCCCATGAGATGGTGCCTGGGCAGTTCCTCTGCAACATCCTCAGTCTGGGTTTGTGACAAGCAACAGACTTCTTCAGATTACTAGTATGTAGGTAAATTGGCTCTAACATAACTGCAGTAGCACATACTCAAGATGATCTGTATTAATTTTACCTACGAAATCATCTTCAGGATTTCCCAGCACAGATTTGTGCTGGTACTAGACTGGAAACTAGAAACACTATAGCAACATTTCCATTGAAGATAATCCAATTAGAATTTTAATACACAAACCTTATGATGAAAAGCAGTATGTATTGATCCAACTAGAAATCTTAACTACTGTGGCTTTATTCCTCCCAGCATTCAGTGTTCCTCTTATACATAACTCTGACAATTCTACATTGTACTGCAATGTGCAGAGTAGAGTCTGCAGCAGAGCCAACTGCATTCCCTGTGACTAGAGCTTGAAAATCTTCCTTGTCATACCAGATGGCATAGTTTTTACTCCTGACACAGAAATGAACTTATAGCTGGTCTTTAATATTTTAAATGAAGAAGCATTTAACTCCCATTTTGAAATCTGTTTATCTGCTTTTTTAGTGCAGATAGTACTTCTGACAGCCCACTTCATATTAATCCTGACATCTTTGATGGTCTGATGGTCTGTTTCTACATGAAGAAATGGTATTTTTCTGCTATGCTGGCATTTCACATCCCACTGAGTTCAGAACAAAGGTGGTTTTGCTCTGTTGCTTGAATGTTAAGTTTAGAATAAGAGCTGACAATTTAAGACATGATTGATATACAGAATCCGCATCAGATTCTTAAAAAAAAAAAAAAAAAAAGTTCTGTCCTGTTCAAATCCACACTGTTTCCTAGACTGGTACATTAAAAGATAAATGTACTGCTATCAATAAATGAAGATTGTGTGCTAGATAACACTAATGCTTACTCTCTTGTATCATTTACAAGAATGGTTATTAGGACTATTTCTACTTCATCCACATCTGAAGCATGTAATTTTGCTTCAAACAGACAAAAATCAGTCTCAGGAGGTGGTAAATACAGGAAACTTAGAAGCTTTCTTTGTGCCTTCTTCTAACTGCATAGTGTCTACATGATGGCATCAGAAGGTTGCAGGATATGTCTACCTGTATTTATTTGGGATAGATGACCAGGAGAGATGCAAAACGTGTTTTCTTGCTGTTACTCCAGCCAAGAACAATTCAACACCAGCTGAATTGCCAGTTCAAAGCTCATGCTTTGAAGCTTGTCTGCTCTACCATGTAATACAAAAGGAATATTATATCATCTGCCTCACAACATATCTCACTGAGCTATTTTCTAATCCATTTCCCACAGCTTTGCTGGAGTAGTCATAGGGATTTGGTAGGTTTAATTTTTATTCCTTTGAAGCTATGCTTATTTGTTGATTTTTTTTTACTGTAATCAGCTAAGGCAGGTGTTGGTATTCAATTGTAACTATAATTATGGTTCATTTAAATGATACTGAAGTGTGTGTGGTTTAGCATCCTGCATCTAGTAGGATCAGCTTTATTCCAGAAACTTAGTGCCTTTACCAAAGATAGAAAGTCTAATAGTTTATGTGAAATGTATAATATTCCTAAATGTTCCTAAATAGTATTAAAGATCATCCTCAATCAATTTTATGCTATTAGTGCAAAATTTACACATGTAAAAAAAAATCTGCATCTCAACAATAACAAACAGTGGCGCACCAGCCTTGAAACTACAATTAATTTTTTCTTTTATCTATTGACTTAGTATTGTGTTAGAGCATAAAATCCAAGTTCATCTTTAAGCTGTAAGTGCAAATGAGACAATGCTAAGTTTAAGCCTCTTAAGCAGGATGAAAAATCCTGCATGTTCTGTTTCTTACTGTGCTGTCTCTTATCAATGAGACATATCAGCATACAGCACTTGTAAGCAGATCTGCTGAAAGTAACTATACACAAACCAGACTGGGCATGTTCACCCTCACTGTGTTGTGTAAATTTGATTTTGGTAGTCTTTTTTTTCTCTTTTTTTGGCNATTATATAATAAAAACTAGAGTTGCCAGATGGACCCAAGTAGTCAAGGAAGTGAAATTCTTTTATTTCTTGCTTGCTTTTTTCTCATGTAAGTTTACCAGAATGGCAAAGGATTTTTCCATTGTTCTGAGGGAAGGAAATAAAAGCCTCCATTTTTAACTCAACCTCCTTGCCGCCTTACNNNCTCAACCTCCTTGAAGCCTTACAGAATGCATAACAGACACAGACACGAACACAGTATTTCCTATCCTTTGTCCTTTTCTTTCTTCCTTAGAAATAAATACCTTATATAAATACTCTCTAGTTAATACTTTGCAGTGCTCAAAAGAGGAGGAAAATATAACTCTGGTGGCAACTTACTATTTTGAATTTTTATGTGATACTCAGTTCTTATTTTTCACTGTGTTCCCACATAAAAAATTCACTCCTCCTCCTAATTCATTTCCTCTACCTGGGAAAGGGAGAGAAACACAAGTGTAATGAGGAAGCAGAGGATAATACAGACTGTCAAGCTGGCATAATTCTTAGGACCTAACATCTCAGACTGACAGTCTCCTTCTGTTCGCTGTACACTTGGTTCATCTGCCATTTTTGGGCAGCCAAAACAACTTCTTGGGAGAAAAAGGAAGTTTATTGCCTTCTGGACAGGGATCTTCAAAACTTATGAACAAATCCTTTATCTTCAGGTTTCGCAGATTTAGTAAAGTGGAAACTTACATAACTTACTGTTACTTATTTTAGCAAGCACAACAATATAGGAAGATACAGAGACAGCCAGCTGACAATGATGACATTTTGGCTGAGGGAAGTTTTTGGCTTTTCCTGTTGAGGAAAGGGATATCAAGGGGTATCCCTTGGCAGGGCAGGGCAGGGATATCTCTCAGAGCATTGATTCGGGGGCTTATAGCTCCCCTTACTTCCCAGAAGGGATAGAAATTTGGAGTGTATGTCCCAGCTGCCAAGCCTGATTTGAAGCTGGAAACAGTTTATGTCAGATCCCCTATGCAAGGGCAATTAAAATCGATAGGTCTTGGAAACACATGTGGCACCTGTACAAATGCCCAAACAGCTCAAAACTGGGGAAATTATGCTAAATAGTGATTCAAATAATCAGATTTAACTGAGCTATCAAAAAAAAAAAAAANTATTGCAGGTTTACACCAAGCAGCAGACTGAAAAGAGATATTTAAAGATAAAAAGTCCATAAAAAGACATCGATGCAAATATTTTTATAATCTTCTGAGTGGTATGTCTCATACTCGTGGCCCAAAAATACATGTCAAGAGTACACCACCCACACTGCAGCACTTCTCATGCACCAGGGTGGGGAACAGAGAATTATCCTTTAGTCATTCTGCCCATTTTGAGCAACTGATATTTGTGCACTTGTAAAAAGAAAGAGCTTTCCTCTACTATGTGATATTGGATCCTTTAATTTGTTGAAAACAGAGTTAATTTATAACCTGGCCTAAATGGGTTAGATAATGTTCTATAAATAAACACATATACACGTATTTATAAACTCTGTGCATGAATATGAAAATATTTTAAGCTTCTGTGTGTCTTCCCTGGTTTGCAAGACCAAAGAATTCATGGAGCAAATACGACAACATTGGTCCTGCAGCACTGCAAAAAGCAAGAGAAACAGTTCCTAAACCTGCATGTTTATTTTGATTTACTGCTGAGAAATAGAGATGAGAAGAATTTTGCTTGCCTTCTGTTCTCTCATAAATTACTAGGCTAGTTTCCATAGAAAAGTCAGATCTGATTTTGGGAGTAAGTACCTTGGCAAAACACATGCCCAATGGATTTGTATATATAGATTGTCACACTATGGATGAACAATAGGAAAACTGAATGTTGTCACTGCAACAGATCCTTCCAGCAATATTTACTGAATAATGATTTGAATGCAATGCAGCATAAAAAGGAATGCTGTATGTTTTCTCCTGCTGCACCCAAGAAGGGATATCAAAGGCCAGCTTTAGTAAGGTAAAGACAGAAGGCTGTGATGAAACAGTTTTCTGTTCTGATTACAATAATCATCATTCATAACCTGCCATTTTCTATTCCAGAAACTTTGTGGAAAGAAGAGATTTTCTACCTGAAATCAAGATGTCTAGAATGCTTCACTGTATGGTTTGTGAAGAGATACTCAGTATTTCAGAGAGTCCAAAGCTTCCCATATTCTGTAGAAGATTGCAGAAGGGTGATGTTCTTTCTATTCTTCTATTTTGCTCAATTGGCTTATCCTGCTTTTTGTTATGGGCTGAAAAAACTTCCAGACAGACATATAAAAATCTAGCCATTCAAAATTAGGTCCTTAAAATGTATGTAAAAACCCTGTTTGTAGATATATGCATCTACTCTAATGATATACTGTTTCTGAACATTTGAAAAAAAAATGGAAACAGACTTATTTATGTATTTATGGAGTGGGAAAGTCTAAAAATCTAAATTTTATCTAGCACACATGTTGAAAAAAAATTTAAAGTATATTCACAAAGCTTTTGATCATCTTGTGCATTGATAATTACCAAGACTTACCTTCCAGGTGGTTTCTGAAATGAGTAAATTAAAAGATTTCCAAGAGCTGCAAAGCTCTAAAGGAAGGGAAGGAAAGAAAACCTTGAAAAGCTACCAAGAGAAACAAAGAGAACATAAAGAAAGACAGAATGGGCTCAAATTCAGCTAGCAATTCATTAATCCCATATCTCAGTGATGGGAAATACTCAGAAATATGAAATTCAGGTTGATAAAGAAAAACAGCAGCTAAAGGGCTTAGTCCAATGTAATAAAACTCAGAAATTTACCCTAATCTCTCTCTTATTTTAGAAAGTCTTCCCCCTTAAATAAATTGCATGATATATTTTGCAATAAATTTGTTTGTTTTTAAATGGCATGGAGAATTATTTTCTAAAGCATATACTTCTTGAGTAGAGATTCTGTGGTATTTGCTGAAACTTCATGTACTTTATTTCCCAGCTCTCTGAACCTTGATAGAAGTCAGAAGGCCAAAACCAGGAATTTTTCATAAATTCTTCTACTTCAGTTTTTTTCATAAGTTTACTGTTCTGCAATTTCTAGCCTTCCTTCCTCTCTTTTATGCAGCTTTATTCAACAAGGCTCGACTTGTACATATATTATACTTAGTTATAACAATTGCTTCCTATAATCAGAGCAAATTATTTTTGCTGTAATTTGTCTTTTGAATCTGCAGTCAGCTGCTGAACTTTTGTGTTAAATCCATAGCAGAAAAGCATGAACATTTCTGACAGGTTTTCAGACTGCAGCAAACATTACCAAAATAAACACAACACAATGTGTTCACAATTAATTAGTTTAACCAGGGCACTTTAATTTCTCACAGACAGAAATTTGAATGAATACAGTGAAAAATAATTTAATTATAAATATACTTGCAGTTGAGCATAATGGTGCCATCAATTTTTTAGCGGACTCCACATTACAGTCCGTGAGGGATCTGTTAAAATATTGATAGCAGGATATGGCCCATTATGAGGACACACGTTGTGTTCTATTTCAAACAGAGAATTAATAAAGATTTGTTTCAGGAGGATGTAAGAAGGATAAACAATAAGGCTTATTTCAGTATGTCACTGGACCATAGAAGGAAATCTGACTATTGCCTTCCACTTTTTGTTTACCTCGTAACATGAAGTTTATACGTATGGAAAAA